>BSBK01004144.1:302500-800545 GCA_027943335.1 Chamaecyparis obtusa
GGTACAAGAGAAGTGTAGTAAGTACAACGGCTATGTAGTTATTGATTGGTTTTATCAACATGCATCGTATTGTAATTTTGTTGCTGTCTTGAAAATCATTATTTACTTGAAGCTACCCTTCTCTGCCTAGCACGTATATCATATGAACGAGTACAAGATAAGTCCAGTATAAATAAGGTGTGTTTATTTGATAGTTTTTTGTTTAAATGCAAGGGAAGCTGAGTAATTTCGGATTATATAACTGAAGTGGACCAGCTTGTGAACCCAAAACAGAATTAGCACACCTTGGGCAAAAAACTGACGAGTGAAGATGGGAAAGGAGAAGATCAATTGAGAGGCTTGGAATTTGTTTCAGCATTTGGAGATTGTATTGACTTTTTGTTTTTCTTGGCTCCATGAGGAGGTTTCCCACATTGGGTTTTACTCCACTTTTGATCTCGTGCTTCCTTTAATATGTTATGCTGTATTCTGTTACCGCTCTATCTCTTTGGATTTGATTTTTTGTTTATCCATGTTTGGCTTGATTTTCATTTTTATTTCTGACTTGGTTTGTTGACTGCTTCCAGCATATTTACACTCAGGCTTGGAATGAAATCTTGGGCAAATGCTGCAGATCATACAGTGAAGCCTCATCAGGAGCATAAAGTACAGGAAGATTTCAACATCTAGGGTTAATGCTCCATTTGCAAGGAAATGAGGTTAGAGGAGCAGTCAACTTCTTAAGGGACCAACAAACAAATAGTATTTTGCATCAGAATCAGTGTAATGTCCCTTTCCTGGATTACCTTGTAATCTGCCCTAAATTCACAAAATCCAAATGAAACAAGGAACACAATGTAATTAGAGATATAACCCTAATCTAGAATAAGATGAGATAAGCCTGTCTTGGAACCTGCAACCAAATTAGATAATAATATAATCATAATACATGTAATACATCCATTTTTTAGGGTTAAGAGAGAAATACACTTATAGCACATAAGTCTCATGGGCTCAACTATAATGAGGGTTGAGATAGGAAGGACATGATGAGGTCCCCAAACTATCCCTGCCCTAAGCCCAAGAGTGGAACACTATCCCCCTTGGCCTCATGTGGTATCATCCATACTCACGATGTGGTGTACCTAGTGGAGCCTGTAAACCATTCCTCTTCATCACACTATCCTTCTCTCCTCTTATGATTGAGAGTCCCTTTCTTAGTTACCTCAATAACTAACCCTTATAAGCTTGAAGAGAAGATTGCAATAGGGTGCCCTTAATTCAGTTAAATTTTTCGAACCAGAATACTAGAAATGCAATATACTGAAACTCAAGAAATCACAAGAACAGATGACACAACATATATCCTGGGAAAACCCTCCACTTGAAGGTGAAAAACCCAGCCATACAAAAATATTATCCTTTATTGAAGAACTCAACTTGGATACAATGTTTTCGAACTTGATCAAGAGATAAACTAAATCGGATTGTTAACTCTTTAACAATCAACTATGAAAGCTTCAAGTAGTTCACACATAGCCTGCTTAGCATCCACAATAACCACAACACAACATGAATCTCATAGATTATAATATACATGTCTCACTGATATATATCAAAACCAATTACCACAGAAAGAAAAAACTATCACGTCTGAAGCAGACTCAGATAAGCAAAAAACAGATGCCGGAGACAATACACGGACGTACCAATAGCTCTAGCTTCTTCATGATAATGAAGTGTCACCCACTTGAAAATGATCATTTACGCACACTTTTCTCTTCACGAGCTTGAAACGCCCAGAAAGGTAGTAACCCCAAGGCAAACCAAGAGTCACCGCTTGGGTCATAATAATCATTGGACAGTTACAAGTATGCCGTTCCTTTACAACAGCCGCACGGACTATTACCTTTCATTGTTTCAATAACACCTCAGCAAGAACAATAAATACTGATAATAAAGAAGAACGATCACCTTCCAAACAATGCCAGCAATCACGAATAAATCCATACGGCTTAATACCCAATGACAATGCCAACAATGAACATTTACGGTGACAGTTATCATAGAGAGCCGATACATCTTCCACCGTCTTTGAAGCATCAATGACATCCGACACGAGCAATGGAAGAATACGATTCAACATCATATGAACAAAGGCCTGAACAGATAGGAAGAAAGAAATAGAACAGAGATAAGACGAACTGTACAGCAACAGAACAGAACAGCAAGGCTCATGAAGGTAGCAGAAGTATGAAGCAATCATTTTGATCAACAAAAGAGATAGCAAAGGTACGAATGATGTCTCCTGCGGCTACTAAAACCTTAACAAATTTGATCCTAGGCCCAAGAGCAGAATCCCTGACCCCCTTTGCCTCATGCAGTCCTTAACCGATCTCACGAGGTGGTGTTTCACGGTTCCCCTTCCTTGTACTTCCTCTCACTAATATGGTTGATTATTGTAGGTGTATGATATTGTCAATTGTATAGATATAAATATGCATTTACTTTCATATGTTTATTATAGTATATTACTATATAGATATGTTAGAGATAAAGTCTGCAAAATACATTGACATTCACATCCTTTCAAATATGCACAAGGAGTACAATTATTCCTTCATACCACGATAACTGAAGGTGTTATTACAACTTGATCTGCTGTAGATGATACTACTGTTTGATGATTATCTTCTTCCTGTTAGATTATCTCTTTCGAGCATTTGTCTCCTTCTGCTGCTGAACAATTATACATATGATATTTATTGCTTTAAGGAAGAGATCACTGCAGACTTGTAATAATCAGTGGCTTTAAGAGTTAGTAGATTTCCAAAATCCATGAGTTAATCTTAGTGTAGTTTCTGGATTTGATTGCGTGAGTATTTTTTGCATCAATGTTTCAGATCACACTCCGTGATCCATCATCAGGATGATAGAGAACACAAGGAAAAAATGGACAACACAAGGAAAAAATGGACAACGTTTCGGATCATGCGATGATTCCATTTTTTCCTTGTGTTCTCTATCATCCTGATGATGGATCACAGAGCGTGATCCGAAACGTTGATGCAAAGAAAAAAGTACTCACGCAATCGAATCCAGAAACCACACTAAGATTAATCAGTGGCTTTGCTGTGGGATGATTTATTTGGGATCAATTTATAGATTATATTTAGATATCTGAGAAAGGCTGCTGTAAATTAGACCTGCTTGGGTTTAATGATCCTTGAATGCTATTCCTTTTGACGTATGTATCTTGTTAGGGCCATTTTTCTGTCATAGCAAAATCCTTTGAAAATGGCCTCCTCCCTGCAAATCTTTCATGGTTTGTGTCCTGCCCTGTGTTCCTTGTGTTGTCACCAAGCTCTGGTCCAATTTGCACATGTTGAATCATAAAATCCCGAAAGATATTAAAGTTTTAAGGTCGGTTGGAAAACAATTTCAAAAATCTGCCACAGTGTCGAAAACCCACAGTGTTTCTGAAAATCCACGATGTTTTCGACTTGTGTGTTGTTTTCGACCCTGTGCTTCCTGCTTTTCTGCGCTTATCCTTTGGCGTCGAAAACTTTGTGTGTTTTCGACCTTGGTCTTAACTGCGCAGGTGCGATGGATGGTGGGGCCTAGTCCCTTGTAGGGTTTCTTGTCGCTCATTCTCGAGATCTCCTGCGGTTACATCTTACATCCAACGACCTGGCGACTGTGTTGTCGCGCAATCTCTTGTTTCTAGCGGTTAGGTGCCTAACCTTCAGTGACTCGGCGACTGTTAGTTGCGTGGTCGCTGAATACTCGACAGTTTGTTGGTGGGCCCGGTATTTCTTAAGCGGAGTAACAATGCATATGAGATCTACGATTGCTGCATGATCGTGAGGAATATTCCTCCCCTTTGCGATCATGCGACCACCGTCTGATCTTCCCAAAAGGTAAGGCTTTTCTGGGCGGTGGGTGCTGTGTCAGGTGACTTGGTGGCCGCAGCGAATGGTGTGTTGACAGGTGGCATCGGGCGGGCCCAGGTGGGGTCTGAGGTTTGGCGGAATGGATAAAGATGTGGCGGCCCGACAAATTGTCTTTGTGTTCGCACGTTCGCACAATAAAAAGGTGATGCCCTAGTTTGTTTGGCGATTCAGCGAACATTGGTCGCATGATCGCTAGGTTTTTTGGCGATGGCATAATGCATTTCGCGAACTGGCGAAGGTTCTTTGTCGCCAGTTCGCCAGGTAAAGCGGGGGCCGGTGTTTTGGTGACGTGGAGGCCTGTCGCGTGTTCGCATAGCCCAGTTTTTGGCTATGCGATCATGCGACCACTGTTTGGTATCGCGGTTGCGGAGTTGTGTGGGTCCACAGTGCCGTGCAGTTGACGTGCCCGTTTTTCATTCGCCGAGGGATGTATGAGGTGGCCGAAGATTTTTCAGCGGGGTTTGTGACCGTTGACCGTGGCTAGGAGACCGCGGTTGCATGATCGCAAAGGTTAGTTGGGTGCCTTGCGATCATGCGACCAAGCATAAGATGAGGCCCGTTTTCCTGTGGCGGTTAAGTTGGTGACCGCGCGATTGCGTGACTAGGGGCAAACAGTTAAGGAACATAAAGCCCGTGAAGTGCAAAGTAGCCGTTCGTTTTCAAATTTGAATTTTCTGAGGGTTTCCAGCGGTAGAAAGGACTGAGTTTCAATGCAGAGGCGACCCTATTTGGTGAGAGGCGATTTGTTTGCCGTTGTAGTGTGGTCTAGGATATGATGATCGTTCGCAGGGATTTGTACCATGTAAGGAATGATTACAATCTTGGCTTGAGAAGTGTTTGCAGGTGGATGATTAGACTGGTTTTTATGGCAATCTCCTGGTCTTATGGCCTGATCTTAATGTCGGTCTGAGATCTTTTCTCTTTGGGTTGCCTAACTTTCATGCCCCTGCAATAAATTTTTGACCGTTTCCAATTGGTTTAGCTGTTGTAACCTATGCCTTAGCTGTCCGTAGCTTGTTGCAACTTGTTATGGGTTTCCAAGGCAGCTAATGGTATAAAGAGTCGAAGTTTTGACTGTGTAAGGGTTCTGAATTTTGTCAGTTCCAGTGAAGGGTCCTTTTCCTGTAGATTTTTCTCCTTCTCTCTGCATATAGAGTGTTCTTCTTTCCTTGCTGGTTCTGAGAACATAATGCATATTGTAAGTGATCTGTCTTATGTGTGAGGATTTTAATATATTCTTACTGTTACCAAACTATCTCCATTTGAATTCTGAGTCCATTAGTCATACAGCAAGGGTGTTTGATTTTTCTGTTTGCATTGCCTAAGTGTTTGCAAGTGGAGTTGTCTTCGCAGAGATAATTGGTTCAGGGTTAGTATTCATGTATGTATGAGCTGAAATATCAAGGATAGGTCATGCTTGTCTTCCAGTGGATGCTGGTTAATGTATTGTCTGTTTATAGGTCTCTTCTAAGGGGAGGGTTAAAATCCTTTGAGTGGATAATAACATACTTAAATACACAGGTGGGTGTTAAGTTGAGGTTTGGTCATGGTGTGTGATTGATGTAAGGCATCATCACATTGAATATATTGTTTCCTTATTTCATAGCTGTCTCTTGCAGTAGGGTATTTGACTCTGTGGCCCATTGGATAAGGCACTGGTCTATGAGAGACTTAGGGTGTCTCAGGGGTCCCTTCTATCCATTTAAAATCATTTCCATTCAGCTCCACCCTTTCTCTTTCTTGCTGTTAGTATAGGTCTCTGGTTATCAGACTCATTGCATGCAAGCAGGTTATTGCATCAGATTTGGTTTCATTGGGGTACAGGATACCTATAGGAGTCTGGTAACCATTCCACAATAATACATCTGCAGGCCTTTCAGTCATCAAGAGGAGTCACGAGTGTGCAGATGAGGCAATACCCGCCTGAGTGATGTGGAGCTCAAAGCAGAAGGAGGATGCCCTCGGTCCTCATCAATTGGCACTTTTTCCCTGTCAGACTTTGGAGCGAAGACTAACCAGTTTGTCAATCATAGTGTAAACCTGGCACCGTGTGGGAACAAGTTTAAAAGCCAACATATCTCTTCCTTGTGGTGGAAGAGTCACATCCTTTAATTCAAGGGCGGCGTCTTCTTGGTAGTCATCCCCTTTAAATACTAAATGAGTCGCATCCCTTCAAATAAAATGCCACTCTATAAATTGTAGTTTTTTAATCATTTATTTATTTATTAACCTTGAAGTCAGCCATACATAGGTCAGCCTGAAAGTTGTTGATCACTGCCCTATATAAATATTAATGATCTTTTTATGCTCGCTGCTGTTAGGATTTGATTCCTGGGGTTTCTTTTGGTTACTGTGACTATGGTTTCAGACAGGATATGACAATCAGCGGATATATTTCATTAAGGATTTGACGATGCAGTTGAAAGATCCCCAAAATGGAAAATAAACTCTTGCGAGATCCAAAGTTGTAAGTAACTAGTAAAATCCTCGAAAAATGTTTTAAGCAATTAACTGAAACTAGCTTAGGCCCATACAAATGTTGGCCTGATGTATGCATAATTGAAAATTTCTAATGGAAACATTAGGGATATACTCCTATTGGCAAAAATGAATATTGCATCCAGTTCTATGTTGGTCTCAGGTCTGAAATAGTACATAGCTGGATATTTGTTAAAAGGAATATCATCTTTTCTAATCTGCACAAAAAGGATGCAGAGAAAATCATAAAGGTATCTATCTTCCCAAGATTGTTGTAATTCCATATTATGGGTCATATGACAGCACTTGTGATTTTAAAATTTATGTTAGATAATGTAAATTGAAGCTACTTGTAAAAATTGAATGCACATTGCTGTCTTGTATTGTTTACTGAAGACCAATTCAAGTTTATAGCCATCTTTTCAAAAGAAATATAGTAGTATCCATGACTGCGATTGTATTTTTAGAATTTGTTTCTGGTTTTGATTTGTAGGATAAGAAGTTTTTGACACTAGGTCCTGAAGACAATCTTTACGTGGAGGGATTTGCTTCAAACGTTTTTGCAAAAGCTGACAAACAAGACAGAGCTGGAAGGGCAGACTTGTATGATCATTCAAACCATTTGAATTAGATTTACCAATGCATATTGCAATGCTTGTCAGTTATAATATATTTGATGACTGTTGTCAAAATGTTCAATTTAATGACATATCAGTATATAAACTGCTTTGCCAGAGCAAAATCTTGCTTTAGATAATTAATATGAACTTTTCTGGGCATTTGACAACATTCCACGTTTATTTCAGAACCACTGCAAAGACTTTTTATGCAGCAAGTATATTTTTTGAGATTCTCAGCCAGTTCGGTGAAGTACAACCAGAGGCGAGTAGTTCTATCCTTGTGCTTATAGTGTACCTTCACGGTTGTTTATATTATGCCACTAAAACTCTTCAGGATGTCAGAATCGTTTTAGGTTCTCTTCTGGGCTCATTGCTACACTGAGATAGAATTAGAGATTATCTGTAATTCTTGTATTCAACTTTTGATGGTTTCAGTCCTACTCCATAGCCTTGATTTTTACTGACCATCCATCTTATCAGATTTTGTTCTCAAAGACTTAAATTATCTGCAATTTAGATTGTAGATTATAACCAAATTTTATTTTTTAATATGACATTGAAAGGTTCTCTGATTTTCTAGACAATGTTTTTTGCAGATTGAGCAGAAACAGAAATATGCGATCTGGAAGGCTGCAGATATTCGTAAAGCAATAAAAGAAGGAAGGAGACCAGAGCCAGGCCCTCCTGGTGGGGACCAAGATCTGTCAGGAACTGTGGATTCATCATGGGAAGGAAATGTACGTATATTGAAGTTACTGTTTTTCTTAAAATTTTAATTGACTTGGAAAACCTCCAACATTTTTAGGAGCTTTAAAATAAGGAATATAAAGGAAGAGTACCTGATGCCTCCACATTTCCTGAATACATAGATGTTCAAATTAGTGGAAATGAATGCTTCTTATCAGTATATGTTTCTTATGTTGTTGAATTTTTGGTATCTTTATGGTTTCTAGCTTAACTGGAGATATTGGCATATGATGCCTCATGAACATCTACAAATATTATTTGTTGGTTTTTGTCCTATTGTCATATGATGCTTCATGAGTGCCCACAAATATTATTTGCTTGGTTTTTGTCCTACTGTCAAACTTGGAGATCATTTTCCCTGTAACATTGTTATTCTTGGATCCGCCTTTGTTGAAGATTGCACATTAAACTTTAGTAAAAGGTTTAAACTTCAAAGCGTGGAGTGGATGACATTTACCTATTTGTGATATTAATGGCGATTTTTTTGCTTGTCAGAGTCCTCCAGGACAGTTAAGACGAGAAAATTCTCAGGCAAGCCTAATAGCTTCTACAAGATCAGTGCCAGATGAAGGAACAGAACCAGAACCTTTATCACAGTTCCCAAGAAATCTTCAACATTATTCTGCAGATAATATGGAGCCACCTGCATCCTTTTCTGGACCAGATTATCAGAGAGTGGGTTCTCATTCTCAGGCTCCACAAGACTTTTCCCAAAGCCTCCCAGTTGTCCATTCCTCATCCTCCTATGCTATGCAAGGACCTCAAGATGCCCCTGGTGGTCAATTGGGTGGAGGTTATTCGTTCCCTCCATCACATGACACTGTGAATGCTTCCCAGCCTCATAACTCAAATTATCAATCTTATTCAACTATACATGAAGGAAATGTAGATTCTCAACCCGTGAGCCATATCTCATACCCTTCCAATCCATCATTTTATCAAAATGTAAATGGAAATGTCCCTAGTTCAATCCCTTATCATGTAAATTCCTCTCCAAATGCAGAATTCCAATCCAATTTGCAGTACAATTCTGTTGCTGGTATCAATGCAGCATATGTTGAGTCAACACCAATCGAGCGTGCCACTAGTGTGCCAGCATTTGCCCCAGCAGCTGCATATTTCTATGACAGCAGTTACCAGCCACCTCCTGAAAAAATTGCTGAGGCACATAAAGCAGCAAGATTTGCAGTTGGAGCACTTGCTTTTGATGATGTACCCACTGCCGTTGAACATCTTAAGCGCTCACT
Source organism: Chamaecyparis obtusa (assembly GCA_027943335.1). Classification (NCBI taxonomy): domain Eukaryota; kingdom Viridiplantae; phylum Streptophyta; class Pinopsida; order Cupressales; family Cupressaceae; genus Chamaecyparis; species Chamaecyparis obtusa. Next base: position 311,525 of record BSBK01004144.1, read on the forward strand.
GGAGTTGTTGACACTTCAATCAACTAGCCAGTAAGCTTGGCAATATTTCATGCGGGGTATTGCTTTTTCCAAATTTTAAGTAAGTTTGATTTGTCCACAGCATGGAATATGTATTAAAATATTATGTAAAAAATTCACTTTGCATTTAAGAGTAATCCACCTTTAGTTTGTCGAGATCAAGATGGCAATCCGCATACCTTTCTATTTTGATGGGTTGTTTTTTGTTTTCTTCGTCTTGTTGATTTCATTTTTCTTTCTAATTTTTTATTCATTAACAAACATTCCCAAAAATTCGACATGGATGTAAAGAAGTTGAGACTATTGTGTATTTGAATTACTTGAACCAGTCAATACCATTTCAAAGGCACTTGAATGAAAATCTATTGTACCATGATGGCATATGAATGCCATAATATAAGGAGTCTTCTGTTAGGTAATTAAGGTTTACATTTAATAAATTATTTGTTAGGTTAGTTGGGTGGGAAGTTATTCCCATATTGGGAAAATAATGGCTTTATAAAGCCAATCTATTGAATGTAATATGAGCTGAATGATTATAATAATTTGTTTCTTTAATTTTGCTTGCAATGTAAATCTTTTGGTCTTATTCTTTTGCCTCTTTACATTAGTATCAGAGTAGAATAAGATCTTTGTGCTTCGTAAAATGTGAAATTCCTATTGCTGGGTGTGAAGTTGAATTGAATAGAACGTGCTTAGTTGCAGAGAAGGCATTGAAAAGCAAGTAAATCTGCAAAAACAGAGATGTCTGGTGGCTGAGTTTTAATGTATGAGGTTAAATTATTTGTGTGCAAATTTTGTTTTGTGTACGGGTGCTGAATAGCTACTTGATGTAGAGGAGTTTAAGTTGCATTTAAAACACTTTTTTTTTTCAGACTTTTAGATTTAATTTATGTGAGCCATAAATAATGTTATAGTCATGTAGTTTCCACAGTCCATCATTATAGATTCAAGCATTTCTGGATTAATCTGTGTGTAATCTTTCATCATCAACGTTTCGGATCATACTCGGGATGCTTTGGAGAGATAAGTGCGTGAATTAATTAAAAAGGCATCCAAATCTTGAATTTTCTAAAATAGGGCCTAGGAGAAATGAATTTTGTGATTGGAGGAAAAATAGAGGAGAATGCATAGAAATTAAGTCCTACCTTGATTTTTGCACAAGTTTGAGAATAAAAAAGTAAAGGAGGATGTTTTGAATTTGAATCCTACCTCGACTTTTGCACAAATGAGAGGAAAATTAAGTGGATCTACGTTGAATGTGGATCAAATGCAAATATACTAAAGAGGGTGCTAAAAATCCACTAAATTGTAGAGAACATAGGTGCTTACAATTTAAGACAGTACAGTCTCCACTTCGGTTTATTACATATCTATGTATTTGGCTGTCCGTGGAGGTGGGAACACCAAAGTGGCGGTTTTACTGAGGAAAGCCTCTTTATGGCCACAATAATTTTCCCATCTATGTTGTGTAGGTGGTGTACAGGTACTCGGACATGGAACTTGAAGGTCAGTGGACTCAGCTCGTGGCTTTTCTATCTTCTGCTATTTGGGACTCCAGCACAGACGTCTCTACCATGCGTTGTTGTCTAAGGCTGAGAGCTTCAAATTCTCACAATATGTTCTTTATTTTGTATATTTTTGGTTTCTAAAGTTAGAATATATGTATGTAATATAATCTATATTTTATTCGCATTTATATGTTTTCCTTCATTACCTTAGTTTAATTAATCTTCATTTTAATTCTATTAAAGTCATCCAGTTACATTTAAGTTAAATCATAAGTAGTTTAGTAGATTTGTTCCCTCCTCTTAGCTTTACACATTCATATCATTGAGGTAGCGTAAGGGAGATTTTCTCTTTCAGAAGGCAGCAAGTCCTTTACATTTTGGTGAACCCGATGTGAATGCCAATATGTCAAATCTCTTCCTTCAAGGGTTTGATGCATTTGACAAGGCATTCTCTGAGGATGACTTTGACATGTTAGATGATGTATTGGATGATTTCTCGGGTACGTCCTGTCATGGTTCCAAGTCCACCAAATGCCTTCCACGTGTGATGACTTCTTACATGGGTCCTAGTGAGTCCGTGAATGTCATCCTAGTTTTGGTGGTACCTTCTAAACCAAAGAGACCGGTCATTTGCGTGACTGTTGATAGTCTATCCCCTAAGAATATGAAATCCACACATGAAACATCAAGAGGGAAATGTTCTTTGAACTTATTCACCAACTTCTCTCGTTATATGAATGAGTCATACAATACGGTTGCTCATACTTACAACACTCGAAAGAACAAGGATAACCTCAACCAATTTACTACAATCTTACCATCTCCTCAACTAGAGGTTCCTCAAGCTCCAAAATCTGCTACAAAGAGAACCAATGATTATGATCTTATTGAGCAACTTCATGTTACTCTTGCTAAGATCTCGCTTTGGGATTTTCTTTAAACAACTCCAGTTTATCAAGGGATGCTTCAAGAGGATCTTTAAAAGATCTTCCTTCCTTTCTCCTCTAGATCAATAGATGTGAATGCCTTAAAGGACCATATTCATGCAGGTACACTGAATATCATGTTCTATCCACATGAACTTCCACCTTTGGAGACAAGGATCTTGCAGATGCTTTGATGATCATAGTATTTGTAAATGGTGTGGGAATAAGATGAACCCTCATTAACATTGGATCAATACTCAACGTATGAAGTTTGGACTTACTTCCGAAGATTAAGGTGGATAAGAATTCATGAGTGGCATCTTTCTTGTTCATTAGAGGGTTTGAAAACATGAGAAGGTCGTTGTAGGTATGGTTATGTTAGCAATAGCAAGCCACACTACACAACTGAGGCAGGGGGGGGTGAATCAGTTGTGTATAATAATTGTAAACTTTAAACTTTTGAACTAGAACATTAATTAAGAATATAATAGTGCTAAACAAGATGGACAAGATAGACAACAACACCATAACACAGTGTTTTTTTCTTGAGGAAAACCCTATTAAGGGAAAAACTCCGGCGGGGATGGAACCCACTAAATAGTGCACTAGTATAAAAATGTCCCTGTTAGAAGACCTAGCCCTGTTAGGAGTTGATACAATACATCCAGTACACCAATCCTTGTTAAAAGGTCCTTCAACCCTATTAGGAGTTGATGAGAACAAAAATGCACATTGTTCGAGCACACTACTCTAAGGAGAATGTTAACCCACCTCCATGACTCATTGTCCAAATACAATTAAGTGAACTTACTGTTTAAATGACTGAACTGACTGATAGCAACTTACTTGCCTTTACAGTTCCATTGAAGTGCACAAGGAATGTTCATAGATTCCACTCATACCTCTTCTCTTCAACTCTTCTCTTATTATAATGCTCGCATGCACAATCACTCATACCTCCCATACACATTCCTCACATTACATTAGAGAACTTACTCTCCTTTATGCAAGTTACAAGTCTCAATTAGGTCGGCCTGTTAGGGCTTCCCCAATGCACAAACAATTACACAATGCTAAAACACACACAGTACCTGATACAAATGTAAAATAATTACAAATATTAATTTACACGCTAAGATCCACAATTAACGCTCGCTAATCCATGGAACAAGCAATTATCCAAGTTCATATGCTAGCACTGTCATTAGCATGACCCAATCAAGCGACAAATCCTAGAGTGTACTCCATCCTGTGTTTTCTTCCATGCCTAAAGCTTGCATAATACGATTCCAACTTGCAACCAACTTATGCTCAAAACTCAACAACTAACTCTGTCAAATTCCCTATCTCTGTCATGTAACTAGTCTTCACCAAAATAATAGTAACTCACTCAAATCATCATATTAAGCCATGCAACCTTAGACATAAGGTCTATACATCTTCAAAATGATAAAACGAAGATCCCATAATTTGAACTGTCATACAATGTTCTTACATTTCTGTCCAACTGCCTGTAGCAACTAGAAACACAATCTGTGTGATATAACCAACTTAAAACTGAAGTATATGTCATATGTTGACTTAATGATAAAACCTGAATAGCAACAACAACAATTCCAACCCTTTGAAGGTTGGACTCATAGTCATTCCTACCCTGGTTTATGTTATGCCAGGACCTCTTGCCTACAACTTTTTGTTGGGAAGACCATGGCTACATGCCTTGGGTGCAGTTTTGTCTACCTGACATGGGTCAGCCAAGTTTGTAGCAGATAACCAAGTTGTCACAATAAAAGCTAGCCTTGATGCCGTGCATCTATGCCAAATGGAAATAGTGGGTCATACATTGGTTTCCCCTCTATTTTGGAACTACATCCCTTTAATGGTCTCCACCGTGGTACCATCGTCTTCACTAACTCCACTCATTGGGGATGTTAAAGCGAAAAGCATCCAAGTGGAAAAGCCTAAGGACATTCAAGTTCCCCCTAAGGTCAATCATCCTAGAGCTGATTCCCCTAAGGCGGATCCCCCTAAGGTTAATTCACCTAAGTAGAATGGTCAAGGCTCTCCCTCCACTGAATCTCCTTCAACTCTAAAAATCAATGCATGTTCAAGAGATGATTGAGGAACCTTGAATTTTTACGATTCTCATGTTGGACAATATAAGGTCAACCCAGTCGACCTGAAAATTCCAAAGATTCTATTCACCGCAGCTACAAAACATGACTATGCTTCTGTTAAGCCCGGTGATTCTTGCCACATTGATAATCTCTTCTATACCAATCTTCCAAGTTCATAAGAGCTTCAATAGATCTATAGGAGAGGTTATGAATTAATGTCCAAGTGTGGCTATGATGGAAGGGGTTGTCGCCTTGACCATGAAGGTATCAGAGTTCCCCTAGAACATGAATTCAGATACCACACCACTAGAATAGGGTATCGTCCTTCCTAGTGTAAGGAAAAACCTTGATTAATTGTTAACATGATTCTTGCTAAGCCTTTGGAGTTGGTTCATCCTGAGCTCATTAACTAAAAAATGAGTTCAACTATAGTTCCTTTGGATGTCTTCTCTTTAGAAGAGCATCTACAAGAATTTTTGGGTGTTTATGATGGTTTGCCTTCTTATCATCATAAGCGATAATTTCCTTACTATTTGGAGGCTTAGGCGTACTTTGGAGAAAGAGTCAAAGATGCGAATGAAGGAACACCCCTCTCTCTCATATCAATGAGAACTCTTCAATGCCGCATCTAGAAGACTGTAGTGTTATTATAAAAGGTGACACTATTGATGTCCATATGGACTCTAATCATCCAGAAAGGGTCATTAAGATAGGGAAGTACCTTTTTTTAGAAGTCAGAGAATGCACTGACCTCCTACATCAATACTCTGATGTTTTCGATTGGGCATATGAAGACATGCTTGGAATTGATGAATCAATTGTCATTCACAATATAGTCCTGGCACTCGATGCTAAGCCGGTAAAACAATATATTTGGAAAAAGAATATGAGGATTGCTTTGATGGTCAAGACCGAAATAGAAAAGATTTTAAAGGCTAGTTTTATTCATCCCATTGACTATTCACCTTGGATATTGAATATAGTACATGTCAACAAGCCTAGCAGACGTATTCATATATGCATAGATTTATGTGATCTAAACAAGGCATCCTTGAAGGATGATTTTCTATTGCCTAATATCGATATGATTGTTGAATCCACAATAGGCCATGCACTTCTTTCCTTTATGGATGACTTCTCGGAATACAATCAAATTTGAATAACCCTGGAAGATCAGTACAAGACTGCCTTCACTACCCCTCGAGGTACCTTATGTTATGTAGTGATTTTGTTTGGGCTAAAGAATGCTGGTGATACATATCAATGAGCGATGATTCTTATCTTCCACAACTTCATCCACAAGATCTTGGAAGATTATATGGATGATATCTTAGCAAAGTCAATTCTTCGCGATAACCATGTTGACAATCTCTAACTTATATTTGAAAGGCTATGCCTCTACAAGATAATATTAAATCCTCTAAAGTGTGTTTTTGGTGTTGATGCCAGAAAACTATTGGGATTTATCATCTCTTAGAGATGAATAGAGGTCGACATAGACAAGATCAATGCCATTGTCAACATGCCTCCACCTAAGAACATGATGCAAGGGTAGACGGGGAGAGGGGCCAAAGGAACACCCTAACCAAATCCACCTTGTAGAGATCACACACGGAAACAACAAAACACAAATGCGAGAGAGAGAATGCAAAAACTTTCATATATTAACTCCAATTGATTCATACATGTTGGGCTATAAGGCCTTCCCAGTTTAGGCCAAATATTACAATCAAGTACAAAAGTCCTCCAACATGCGAGGATCTGTCAACAATCTCTAATCTTCTAGCTTCTATCTCTTAACTGAACTGACTACCTAAACTCTAACCAAACAACTACATTTATACAAGAGACTACCGAATCAAGTCGACCTTCAGATCCACCATCAATGGAATGACCAGATCTAGGTCCACATGCTTCCCAATGATAGATACCATCATTAAATCTACGACCAAATATAAATGCAAGAGTCGGCCTCAACAGAAATCCAAAATAAACAACTCGGTAAGCAAGGGTAATCAAGTGCCAGGGAGATAACCGACCAACACCGGTGAACACAGGAAACCAAGCAACATTGAACCAACTCGGTCAAAGAAGGAATCGAGCAACACAGAAAACTTCAAACATATTTTTGGTGACACAGGTTTGCCAAGGACCCGAGATGCTCCTGCATCAGAACATCTCTCAACTCCGTAGTCTTCATGGTAAAATCCAAGCCATAAGGATATCCATCTCTCAACTAGCTGATAAAGCCTTGCCCTTTACACAATTGTTGAAGAAAGATGTGCAATTCAAATGGGTTGAAGAGTTCCAAGTAGCCTTTAGTTCTATTATGGACTATTTGGCTAACCCTCCCATTTTGATGCTGACTATATAGGACCATCTCTTTCTCCTTTACATCTTGGCATCTCCTAATGCTCTTGCAGCCCTACTAGCTTAGTATGATGATGATGGGAAAGAAAGGGTTCTCTATTAGATTAGTTGTATCCTGGTTGACTATGAAACTCGATATTCTGCCATAGAAAAGAAATGCCTAGCTTTGGTGTTTGCCACACAAAAGTTAAGGGACTATCTCATCCATGTAGAAACTTGAGTTATCACCAAGAATGATCTCTTGAAACACCTCTTCTCTAGAGCTAATATATCAGGAAGACTGGCTAAGTGGGTTATGTTACTTTCAGAGTTTGATCTAAAGTTTGTGACTCAAAAGTCAGTTAAAGGGCAGGTGGTCATTGATTAGTTAGTACAAGAACCATCCCCGAAAGCATTTTCTATGCTAGATCAATTCCCTGATGAGAATATGTGCCATTAGACATGATCCTATTTGACACATGTACTTTGATCGGTCTAGGTGTCAAATAGGTTCAGGGGAAGGTGTCATTTTGATATCCCTTGAAGGAAAGCATGTTCCCCTTTCCTTCTGCTTGGAATTCCATTGTACGAACAACATTGTTGAGTATGAAGCCCTCATCGCAGGGTTACACATTGCGATCACTACTGAGGTTAAACACCTCCATATACATGGTGACTCTAAGTTGATTGTAAATCAGATCACTCGAAATTATAGAGGAAATAAGTCAAAGTGATCTCAATATAGAGAATTGGCTTTGACTCTTCTCAAACAATTCTCCCATTATACTATAGATAGTATCCCTAGGAGAGAAAATTGATATGCTTATGCAATGGTAAGCACAACTTCCTTAGTTTGACCCAATTTCAACACTGATGCATACCACTTCGTGGTGCATGTGTTGCAGTCTCCCGCACTCTCAAATCATTTGGTGTAAATCCTTAGTACAAAAATTAATCCGCATGGGATACTATTGGCAAACAATGGAACAAGATTCCTTTGCCTTTGTCAAGAAATGTCCTCAATGTTAACAACAGAGCAATCTAATAAGGGCTTCCACTTAGGAGCTCCAAACTAAGACATCTTCATGGCCTTTCCAAACTTGGGGACTAGACATTATCGGGAAGATATCTCCCCCATCCTTGAAAGGACATACCTTCATCATTACAACTATGGATTATTTCACAAAGTGGGTAGAGGCGACCCCGTTAAGGTCCACCATAGTTGAAATGATTTGTAGTTTTCTTTTGAATATTATCATTTGTCATTTCGGATTGCCTTCCAACATTATCTTCGATATTGGCATGTGTTTCAAAAAAAAGGAAGTGAAGCAATTCATCAAGAAGTTTCGTATTCAACATCGCTTTTCTACACCTTATTATCCACAATTCAATGATCATGATGAAGCTTCAAACAAAACCATTGAGAAAATTTTGTAGAACATCGTAAACAAGTATGCGAGAGATTGGCATATTCAATTAACCTATGCCTTGTGAGCATATCGTACTAGCATCCATATAGATACATGTGTAATACCCCAAAAATGGGCTATATGTTCATTAACCTCCTACATCGACAAATCGAACGAAATCGACATCAAAGTCTTAATCTAAGGCACATCTAAACATCATCGAATCATAATTGATTATCTTAAATTTTGCATCGGGAAATATTCCTAGTAATATTCCTAATCATCATAATTATCTTTAATTTTATAATTATTTGGCAATAAATCACATTTATCCTAAAATTTGATTAATTGAATATTTTGCATATTTAATTAATTAGATTTAATGTTTGCCACTTAATTGTGTAATTAAATTTAATTATATCTATTATTAATTGTATTATTTAATTTTGACAATAAATCTAATATCATATGAATAATTGATTAAATTCTTATTTAATTAATTAAAGCAAGTTGTCATTATTTAATAATATAGTTTTTAATAAAAGTTTGATTAAATAATTGATTAAACCCATAAATCAATTGTTTTATTTTTAAAAGCAGTTAAGTTAGAAATAAATCACTTTATTATTAAATTAATTCATAAATAAAACATGCACAATCATAAAAGAAAACAACTATCAATTATCAATTAAAGCTAAACTCTATTTTGAGTTAAAGCTTAGCTTTTGCATGTTTTTGTGAGTTAATTATCGTTTATTTAAAAATAACTCAAAAATCAACCTGAGTTATTTGAGTGATTTATGACTTTTTTTCATGCACCTCCAAAGCCTTGGATTTCTATAAAAATAAGGCTTCAGCTCATCTCTCAATCATCTCTTAAATTTGCATCCAAGCATCTCATATTTTTGCACAATCACGCTGGAGAATTGGAATTGAAGAATCAAAGCTCTTGCGAATCGACATCTTTGTGAGATCAATCTTATTTTTGCATTCATATTGCATATCATTGTTAGATTAGCATTGCATATCAATTTTCAAATAGCATTCATAGCATATCAATTTCATCTAGCATAGATTCATATCAGTTTTTATCATTCTTATTGCATAGAAAATATAAAAAATATAGATTAATTGCATTCAATTTCATATCCATCTTTTGTATTCAAATCCTTCATTTAGGTGTCGTCTAGGTCACTGATCTCGATAAACAATCTGAGAACATCAATCTCGCACCTATTAGAAGGCAGTAAATCGCTTGGTTAGATAGTTTTCAATTTTGCACGATTTTGATTATAGCTAACCTCTAATGTTTTACTGAAATGTAATACCCAAAAAATGGGCTATATGTTCATTAACCTCCTACATCGACAAATCGAACGAAATCGATATCAAAGTCCTAATCTAAGGCACATCTAAACATCATCGAATCATAATTGATTATCTTAAATTCTGCATCGGGAAATATTCTTAGTAATATTCCTAATCATCATAATTATCTTTAATTTTATAATTATTTGGCAATAAATCACATTTATCCTAAAGTTTGATTAATTGAATATTTTGCATATTTAATTAATTAGATTTAATGTTTGCCACTTAATTGTGTAATTAAATTTAATTATATCTATTATTAATTGTATTATTTAATTTTGACAATAAATCTAATATCATATGAATAATTGATTAAATTCTTATTTAATTAATTAAAACAAGTTGTCATTATTTAATAATATAGTTTTTAATAAAAGTTTGATTAAATAATTGATTAAACCCATAAATCAATTGTTTTATTTTTAAAAGCAGTTAAGTTGGAAATAAATCACTTTATTATTAAATTAATTCATAAATAAAACATGCACAATCATAAAAGAAAACAACTATCAATTATCAATTAAAGCTAAACTCTATTTTGAGTTAAAGCTTAGCTTTTGCATGTTTTTGTGAGTTAATTATCGTTTATTTAAAAATAACTCAAAAATCAACCTGAGTTATTTGAGTGATTTATGACTTTTTTTCATGCACCTCCAAAGCCTTGGATTTCTATAAAAATAAGGCTTCAGCTCATCTCTCAATCATCTCTTAAATTTGCATCCAAACATCTCATATTTTTGCACAATCACGCTGGAGAATTGGAATTGAAGAATCAAAGCTCTTGCGAATCGACATCTTTGTGAGATCAATCTTATTTTTGCATTCATATTGCATATCATTGTTAGATTAACATTGCATATCAATTTTCAAATAGCATTCATAGCATATCAATTTCATCTAGCATAGATTCATATCAGTTTTTATCATTCTTATTGCATAGAAAATATCAAAAATATAGATTAATTGCATTCAATTTCATATCCATCTTTTGTATTCAAATCCTTCATTTAGGTGTCGTCTAAGTCACTGATCTCGATAAACAATTTGAGAACATCAATCTCACACCTATTAGAAGGCAGTAAATCGCTTGGTTAGATAGTTTTCAATTTTGCACGATTTTGATTATAGCTAACCTCTAATGTTTTACTGAAGTGTTGTGTCTACAGATCAGGTACAATTTTCACACACACATTTCTGGCGCCCACCGTGGGGCAACCCACTTTTGCATGCTGGTTTTGATTTTTTTTGAGAGCTAAAACCCTAAAGTTTTAAAAATTTAATTTTATCTCCCAAACGGCTTGGATTTTTGGTTTGCAATTTTTTTGGTAGGTTGGTGACATATCGGGGAAGCTTCGATAAAAAATTTAGAATTTTTTTAAATTTTTTAAATTTTTAATAATTTTTTTTTGATTTTTCATAAAAAATTAATTTTTGGCGCAAATCAAAATATTTTTTTAGAAATTTTTACATTTTTGAAAAGCTCTTCAAATTCTACAGGGGGTCTATTATTTGTGTTTTAAATTTGGATGCAATTTAATAGCTCAATAGTCAATTTGTAAAAACTAGTCTGTTTTGATAAAATGGGTCTCTAGGGCACAAATGAAGAGATTTTTCTAAAATTTTTGCATTTTTGGAAATCTCTCTATTTTTTAGTAGGGGTCTCTATTCTGAATTTCTATTTTTGTGACCAAAATCATATAAAAAAAATTAGATCTTGTCGACTAGGTCAAATGCAGTGCAAAAAAATTAAAATTTTGTGATGGGTATGCACTTATTTTTCATATGATTCAATGCATGATATGAGTTGTCATTTGGATTAATTTCTAGTTATTATTGCTCCTAACAATTGATTTTTAGATCTAACCCTAAGGTTTTCATAAGTTGAATATATTTTACATATCTTGTTTGCTTGTTTGCTTGTTGGGGAGTTTGTCACTTGCTTGCATGGAAAAGCTCAACAAGAATTGCTAAAAATCAAGTAGAATCTACTAAGCGCGTTGTGAGGATCACGAGGTATTCTCCTTGTTCTGAAAATATTTTGATTTGGACTTAAAATAAATCTCTTATGTGTCAAGCTTGTGTGCATCTTTTCATGCTTTTGATCTATTTCTACACACTTGCATAATTTGATACTAGGTTGTGATCCTTTAAAGATTCATTAAGTAGTCTTAGAATACTTGTGATTGATCTTGATTGCTATTTTGGGTTATTGGACTCGCTAATTCGCCGGCCCCTCATTTCTGCCCCGTGGTTGCAATCTCAGCGCCATAAAGGGGAGGGGTCAACAGGACAGAAGCGTTAAGTGTTCCACTTGGCAACCCTTTTGTGCTTTTAGGAACTCACTTGTTTTCTAAATTGTGGACTCGTTTTCAGCTTGTGTGAGGTGTTAAGTGTTCCACCTTGTGGACTCATCTCATATTTGCTTTAAGCGTTAAGTGTTCCTCTTTCTACTTTTTGGATGCTTTTGGTAGATTTGCTTTCGGGAATATATCTGTGCTCACATAGTAATTAGGCCCTATGAACACTATTCATGATTCTTGAGAGATTGGATTCCTAGCGAAATCCTTCCTTGATGACGGAATCCTTGTAGGTAGGGAGGATACTTAGTGCGTTTCACATTTAGCTTGGTTAGTGCATCCTCTCTTATTGATCGACACATTCTCTCTCCGGAGAGGTTGATAGATCACGTGGGGTTGATATCACGAGCTTTGGTGAATCAAAATTGGTTAGTGCGTCTTCTCTTATTGATTGATACATTCTCTCCCCGGAGAGGTTGATAGATCACGTGGAGTTGATATCACAGACCTTGGTGAAACAAACTTTGTCTTAGCGTGTCGGATTCATCTGCTTGCTTTGTTTGGGTTAAAAGTGAAGAGGTGTCAAAACCTTGAATCTGGAGCCAAGTCCCCTTGTGGTATAAATCTGTGAGTCACCTTTAGAGAGGGTTAATCGTAGCGGACAATCCCTTCATAGGGCAAACTGCGTTGACAGAATCTCAAGCGGTAATAGCCATTTTCGCCATGGTAGTGACAGCCGCTATAAAAATATCCTTGTGGAAGAAATCTCCACGGGTATGGTTCATTGTTGGGTTGTCAGATCTCCCTAGCAGCTCTTGAAGATTAAGTTCTTAGACTGTGTCAAAACCCTGGTGCGCCGGGATTGGAGTTCACCCCTTTGAATCATAAAAGTTGCAGAGTCAAACCATTACTAAAAACCCTAGAGAGGCCAATTTTTCACTTTCAGGTATATGTGTGTTATTGCAAAACTTTTCAGAACATACACAATTAGTACTCTCAAAGATTAGCACAATTTGGTCACTTGATTGTTCATGCGCAAGGTTGCTTTTGCCTTTGTTCATTATTTTCAGACGTACTTGGAATCACTTGCTTGCTGTTTTACGTGCTTGTTTATCTACTTGGCTATTAAAAATGATCAAATCTGGTATAACCTTCAAAATCTGGACAATACAATTTGCAAACAATCCAAAACTGAAGACCTTAAATTTTACAAAAATTGACGTAAATTCTTTCTAGAGTCAAAAGTCATTTCAGGAAGTCAAAAGTCGTACGAGTTTTGTCAAGTGTCATTTCAGTATTGCCCATCTGTCGTATGATTGAGAACCCAGTGTCGTATGAGTTTTCAAACCAGCAAATTCAAGAAAGTCAAAACCCTGTTAGCAACTGTCGTATGATATTGACAACTGTCGTTTCATTGCTACCCAATTGTCGTACAAGTTTAGCAACTGTCATTTCATAGACTGCCCAGTGTTGTACGAGTCTGCAGAGTGTCGTTTGGAAAAATTTGAGAGAGTTGTCAGAAATTATCAAATTGCAAGATATCCAATGTTTCCAGCCTAGTTTCAGAATCTGTCAAAAATATCATTGTGTCAAGAACAAATCAGTAGCTATTGAAAATCAGTACACATGTCTCAAAAAATCAGTACACATGAGGAAGAAATTCTGATTGCCGCTATGATGAAGCAGCTGCAAGCTATGCAAGTTGAACTTAACAATCTTAAGAAAGAGAAAAAATCTAAAGAGTTCTCCATGAAATCTCTATACTCTTTTCCATTTGATAAAGACTTGTACACGTCACCATGCCCCCAGACAAAATATGAGCAACGTGACAATCCTTATGATACCTTTTTCACAGAGAGTGACACATCCAGCTTAGGAGACTATGATGACTATGATGATAGACGATGTAATGATACCTATGACACCTCCATTCCTAAGAATCCTCCTCGTCGTTCCTTCCTGCTTACTACAAATGGGCCGTCACATTGGATAGATCGTGATGGTGATCCATATGATTCTGATTTTGAAAGAGACTTTGATGGCTTTTGTGGACAATACCTTAATGATGATCCATCTACTACTGCTGAGGACTATAAAATACATCGTGCTAGCTTGAAACGTCAATACTATAAGGATCTCTCCTCTAAGAACTCTCAGGCTGAAAATAAAGATTACACTCTCAAGCAAGATCATGTTAATGTTGGACCTTTGTCTAGCAATGGTTCCCTTCCATCCCCTACTTCCTCCAATACCCATACATTTCCTAAAGCTTCCAAGTCTTTCAAATCTTTCACAGAACCTTCATCCGACACAAGCCCAGATACTTTTCATGCGGTTCCCTATAGTTATCCTCCAGGGCTACCTCTTAAAGAAACTCAAGCTAACCTTCACTTGGCTGCAAAGACTTTCAATAATGATAAACCTAAAGAGCCTAAGCCTTCATATGCTATAATCCCTACTTCAGCTAGTCCTCCACCATCTCTTCCAAAGTCATCCATACAATCCCAACATGCTTCCTTGTCTTTAGAAGTGGTTCCATGTCAAGAGGACTCTAAAAATGAAGAAGAAAAGAACATAAAGAAAGATCAAGATCAAGAACCCTCCATGTCATCCACTCCTTTTCACGATGTCTCTTATCCACCTCAGGGTTCTTTTGATCCTGTACCCCCCTTTTCATGCATTCCACCATGTCTTACGTCTTCACCTAAGCAAGATCAAACTACTACTTACACTGTTGAGCTTATTGACAATCAAAATGACCTTACTACACTTGCGCTTTCCAAAGATGATACTTCCATTAAGGTTGGTAAAAATAGTGTTGTTACTTTCAATGTTAAGCCTATTGAAAATCAAGAGAAAAATTATGAGCTTGTGCTATCCAAAGATCCTTATCAAGATCAAAGTCTTCCATCTTCTTGTTCTACCACTCCATGTTCATTTCCACTTTCTACTCTTCCTAAGTCTTTGCAAGCTTTGAACAATCTTATCAAAGAAGATGCTCATATTCAAGATGTCCACGATTCTATTGAAAATTTTAATGTTCACTCTAAAGATGCTGATATCCTTGGTTGTCATATAGATGCTGATGAACTTATTGATTATCCTTTTGCATCTTCCACTTCCATCCTTGGACGTCTTCCACCACTACTAAGGGCTTCACATTTGCCTTCCATCTTGGGTCCTTATGTCCCTTCACTTTCCCCTCCTAACTCTCCTGATTCGCCATCCATCTTGGGTCCTTACATTCCTCCATCTCCCATCTTTCCTCAAGATCAACATAGATTCATACCCTTGAATCCATTTCATCCACCCACCCATTTAAACCAGTCATATCCTCCTTCTTTCACAAGTCCCAAGTCTTTTGGAAGTAACTTGAATGTTCAATACAAGAAAAAGAAGCAATACAAGAATCCATCAAAAAAAGATCACCATGTCTCCTCTAATAGACATGGAAACATAAAGTCAAAAGAGATATCTAAGAAAAAAACTACAAGACAAGTATGGGTTCCAAAATCCATCATTGAAGATATTCTCTTTAGATCATCAAAAGGAAATAAAAAGCCTACGGCTATATGGATTCCAAAATCTCTCTTGAAAGAGTCTGGTGTTGATAAAAAAATGAAATTGACATTCAAGCTTCCAAAGGCTTCCACTTCATCTCCCTCCAAAAATATTCTTCCATTTCATGTGCCTAAACCACAACCTCTGCTATCCATTCACCATATTCCTTCACGTATTCTTTCATTCACATTTCCTCCACCCTCTCGCCACCCTTCAAGGTGTGTATTTACGTTGATCTTGCCTTCCTTTCCATCTACCCTTTCACAATCCTTCCATTCATTAACCTTCTACCTTCTATCCTTTTTCCTCATTTGCCTATTCCTCCTATCTTCCAACCTCACTCGCTTTACATAAAACCCTATCCTCCATTTTTCTCTTCCATGTTCCTTTCCCTATCAGCATCTTTGAGCATATCATTTTGAATCCTTGGCATATCATGGTTTATCCTTTCAAGGAGCATTATCTAAAAAACTTGCCTTCTTCCAAAAAAGAAAAAAAATAAAAAATTGAAAATGTGCCTTGGTGAAAACCTGGAAATAGGTGCCTTGGTAGCAAAAGTAAAGAGAAATAAATTCGTCCTATGGTGAAAACCACTTCCTTGTGGCACCTTGGATAAGTACCATGATGAAAACTTGGCAATCAGACATCATGCGTAGTTCTTCTACATATTTCATCCATTCCATCTTCTCTCTTTGATCTTGACAATGTTGATCTATACACGAATATTTGACTATTTTGTGAGCTATCTTACGATGATCTTGCTTTCATTCCTTCCATGTTTAACCTTCATATCCATCTTCCTCCATTCATTTTTGCCTATCGCTATCTTTTTTCCCTTTGGTCTTGATCTAATAAAAAAAGAAAGAAAGAGTAAAACACGATGCTATAAAGCCTCTTGACATGTCTCCTCCTTTGGACTGCATCCTTTCCTGCTCTTGCATCACGCTTTTGTGACTTATCCTATGCTAGCATTTCATTACTTGTCTAAGTGCACTTTACATGACATTTTTTTTTTCCTTAGCTTGGGTATTCTTGAGGAGTTTTCCCTTGAGGATTTCTTCCCTTCATTCTCCTTCATTCTCTTGTCTTCCATCTCTTCCACCAGCTTGCCAATCCCTCTTGTTCTCCACCTTGCTAGACATTGGGACTACACGATATAATCTTACTTGGGAGTTTGCAATAGAAAAATATGCTATCAAGTATACCCAGTATCAGAACCAGTATCAGAATAATTATCAGAATCAGTATTAGAACTAGTATCAGAACAATTATCATAATCAGTATCAGAATTAGTATCAGAATCCGTATCAGAACAATTATCAGAATCAGTATCAAAATAATATTAGAACCAGTATCAGAACAATTATCAGAATCAGTATCAGAATCAATATTAGAACTAGTATCAGAACAATTATCAGAATCAGTATCAGAATCAGTATCAGAATAATTATCAGAATCATTATCAGAATCAGTATTAGAACCAGTATCAGAACAATTATCATAATCAGTATCAGAATTAATATCAGAACTAGTGTCAGAACAAGTATCAGAACACCTACTGGGGCTACACCTTTCGCTTTAGTTTATGGGTCTGAAGTGGTACTGCCTATTGAGGTTGAAATCCCATCACTCAGAATCAGAATGCATGGTCTAATAACTGATGATGACTACAGAGTGTCTAAGTTACAAGAACTTGAATTACCAGATGAACGCAGGCAAGCAATGTATGATCATCTCAGAGTCTATAAGAAAAGAATGTCTAGAGGCTACAACAAGAAAGTCAGACATATAGAATTTTAGGTTGGCGATCTAGTGTTGAGAGAAAATCCTAAAAATCAATCACATTGAAAACGCAAGGGGAAGTTCGAACCCAATTGGCTGGGTCTCTTTGTTATCACTTCTACTTTTGGCTCTGGTGCCTATCAACTCTCAACAACTGAATGAGAATAGCTTTGAGAACCAATCAACGTTCTCCATCTGAAGAAATTCTATGCCTAAGGCATTCAGTCTATGGTAAAATGTCTTAAAAAATCTTAAAAATCAGAAAAAGTCCTGAAAAAAATGAGCATCTTGGTGAAAATCTAGCAATAGGCACCTTGATGATTCACAAAAAAATTAAAAAATATCAAAAATTCAAAAAAAATTCAAAAATGAAAAATACAAAAAAATGAAAAAAAAAAGTGCCTTGGTGAAAACCTGGAAACAGGCGCCTTGGTAGCAAAAATAGAATCTCTACCAAGATGGTGAAAACCCGGCAAACAGGTGCCACTTGTTCCAAACGCTCCATCTATCAGCACAATCTTGGTCTTTCCCAGCTTTCAGTCTTGCTTTAGTTTGTACATATCTCCTGGTTTGTTTCTGCATATCCTAGTTTCAATAAGTCGATCTGTACACCAATCAGCTTGCGCGTCTGTATCCTATCAATGTTCAAACTTGGGGGCAATCAATGTCATATCTTATAGTCTCCAATGTATCTTAGACGTGTCATATCCACTCAGAGTCCTTTGAAGCTTCATTTGAGTCAATCAGTCAGTCTTGTCTCCGGAAAGGATTTTGCATCTATAACAACGCAATCAAACATCAAACTCAAACTGAAAGCAATCTGTGCTTCATGCTTTTATCTCCTTGTATGCTTATTGATTTGCATTGAGATTTTTGCATATTGTGTCCCTTCGAGCTCTTCGATGATGTCCTTTATAGGATTTAGAGAGTGATGACTGGGGGCATAATCTTTTCTTAGTTTTCTGCTTGTATGTGAAATCTAATAACTTTGGAAATTATGGATTGAAATGGTGTCCGACTGTAAGAGCCTCTATCTTGAATTGGATGGCCATGCGTACCTCGACCATTGATACCCAAAAAATTCAAAGACGTTTGATCTAACTATTATCTTTTAAAAGTAAATTCTTTCTCCTACTGTGAAACGCGATCTTGCCTAAGGAGGTGAACAAAAAAGGGTCACTACGGGTAATTCACACTAGATTTAGAATGATCTTTTGATTGTTTGATGTGTATGTTAAATGCAAGACGTACTCAGGTCATCACGACATTTATGTTTTGATGCTTGTACAAATTGCTATATCAAAATGGACATGATATTCAGGTCATCCTGGCGTTTGTGCCTTGGTGCTTATATCTGATCCAACATTCCGAAAATAAATCAATATTCATATGTCCATGGTTGTATAACCAGTGGGTGTTGTATTGATTCTTGCGCATACAAATCAATATTCATATGTCTATGGTTTCATGGCTAGTGGGCATTGTATTGATTTATCCGGTTACCTAAAAGTTCAATGATGATAACAAATCAACATATGATCAGTGACTAGGTCCTAGGTCTTAGGTTGCATTTCATTTTGCATGTCTCTTTGCATTTTTCATCTTTGCATGATCTCACAATGACTAAACAAACTTCAATGCTTAAATAATTCTTCAATCACATCTTCAAATCTAACAAGAGCCAAATCTCACACAAAGGTTCCTCTAACGAAATAGCAAATAGAATCCTTTTTCGGGATCAAAATTTAAATCTGAGATCATTCATATTATTAATTGCTTGCATAATCAACCTTCAATCATCATAGAAATCTAGTATTCAACTTAACTGATTATCTTACATCAAACTATCAAAATTTCAACTTGGTCAACTATGGTCAACTTATGGTCAAACCTAGTCAAACTTAGTCTCCAGGACCTCCAAATGATGAAGAACGCGTTCTTGAACATGTATAACCACTTTTCAAATCAATTAACATGCTTCTCAACTATCAACGCTGACCTTTCTTGTCAGATTTCAATTTTAATCCCGAAGGGGGCATGGTATTGCACATCATTCAAAGTCTGTCAATCAAATCTATCAATATCTTTCATCAGTAAACAAGATAACAATCACGTCTAGTTACTGATTCATCAAAAGTCCTCATTGCTCGGGGCAAATCTATCATCACTTGGGGCATATCAGATTCATCAAGATCCATATCAATCTGGTATTCTCCTAATCTTGTAAACTGTATCAGTTTTTGCAACCATCGGATCATAGTGTTCTTTCCTTGGTTCTTCGACAACTGAAGGATTCGGATGTGATACTCGCTAGTTCTGCTAAGACAATCGAGTCTAGAACGGGTCACTCACTTCTTATCAATCCTAAGGTTCAGAATCAGGCATTTTGACACTTTTTCGCAATCATAGGTTCATTTGCTGCTACAGTGAACATTATCTTTGGTCATTCAGGACCTATTATCTCCATATCAATTCAATATCAATCAGCTTCTATCTCATATCAATTATCAATTTCAAACATCAGTTTCATATCTCTATCAAACACAGAGTATCTTTGAACCACTGCGCTTCACACAGTAATTCAAAGAGGGGCAAAATGTAATACCCCAAAAATGGGCTATATATTCATTAACCTCCTACATCGACAAATCGAATGAAATCGACATCAAAGTCTTAATCTAAGGCACATCTAAACATCATCGAATCATAATTGATTATCTTAAATTCTGCATCAGGGAATATTTCTAGTAATATTCCTAATCATCATAATTATATTTAATTTTATAATTATTTGGTAATAAATCACATTTATCCTAAAGTTTGATTAATTGAATATTTTGCATATTTAATTAATTAGATTTAATGTTTGCCACTTAATTGTGTAATTAAATTTAATTATATCTATTATTAATTGTATTATTTAATTTTGACAATAAATCTAATATCATATGAATAATTGATTAAATTCTTATTTAATTAATTAAAGCAAGTTGTCATTATTTAATAATATAGTTTTTAATAAAAGTTTGATTAAATAATTGATTAAACCCATAAATCAATTATTTTATTTTTAAAAGCAGTTAAGTTGGAAATAAATCACTTTATTATTAAATTAATTCATAAATAAAATATGCACAATCATAAAAGCAAACAACTATCAATTATCAATTAAAGCTAAACTCTATTTTGAGTTAAAGCTTAGCTTTTGCATGTTTTTGTGAGTTAATTATCCTTTATTTAAAAATAATTCAAAAATCAACCTGAGTTATTTGAGTGATTTATGGCTTTTTTTCATGCACCTCCAAAGCCTTGGATTTTTATAAAAATAAGGCTTCAGCTCATCTCTCAATCATCTCTCAAATTTGCATCCAAGCATCTCATATTTTTGCACAATCACGCTGGAGAATTGGAATTGAAGAATCAAAGCTCTTGCGAATCGACATCTTTGTGAGATCAATCTTATTTTTGCATTCATATTGCATATCATTGTTAGATTAGCATTGCATATCAATTTTCAAATAGCATTCATAGCATATCAATTTCATCTAGCATAGATTCATATCAATTTTTATCATTCTTATTGCATAGAAAATATCAAAAATATAGATTAATTGCATTCAATTTCATATCCATCTTTTGCATTCAAATCTTTCATTTAGGTGTCGTCTAGGTCACTGATCTCGATAAACAATCTGAGAACATCAATCTCGCACCTATTAGAAGGCAGTAAATCGCTTGGTTAGATACTTTTCAATTTTGCACGATTTTGATTATAGCTAACCTCTAATATTTTACTGAAGTGTTGTGTCTACAGATCAGGTACAATTTTCACACACACAACATGGACTACTCCTTACAACCTTGTCTACAGATCTGATGCTATAATTCCTCTCGAGATTGAGATACCATCCTTATGTGTCTATCTAAGAGGTGTGATTGATGATGACACTAATTGTGTCAATCGCTTATGTGAGCTAGAAATGTTGGATAATCGTCACCTAAGAGCCCTCCAACATCTGCAAGCTTATAAAAAATCACTTTCTAAACAATACAATCAATATGTTCTAGCTTGTACATTTAAGATGGGTGATCTCGTTCTCTATGAGAAACACAGAAATATAAACATGCCACCTGATCATAAAGGAAGGTTCAGTCCTAATTGGTTAGGTTCATACATAATCACCTTCATTTATGGGTCTGGAGCCTACGGTATATCTGCCAAAGATGGTACCCCACTTAAAGAACCCATAAATGTAGCATACCTAAAATGATATTATGCTTAATGTGTCATATGTGCAAGACCCGCAAGGGGACTCTATGACATCTGATCATGAATGCAAAATCCTTTTTGGGTTATGATAACCAGGGATACATATGCGATGTATATATGTGTGTGTGTGTGCATGATGTGATAATCATGATAAAAAAAGATATAATATATATGAGTCACAATAAGTACATATATATCTAAGCTAACATCTAAATCCATCAATAGACATAAAATCTGTAGACACCTAAAAATCTTTTAGAAAATAAAGTATTTTTATTTTTTGAAAAAACCTTGATGACATCATCATTTGTTAATTAATTATTTAATTAA
Source organism: Chamaecyparis obtusa (assembly GCA_027943335.1). Lineage (NCBI taxonomy): Eukaryota > Viridiplantae > Streptophyta > Pinopsida > Cupressales > Cupressaceae > Chamaecyparis > Chamaecyparis obtusa. The sequence continues at coordinate 333,466 of BSBK01004144.1, forward strand.
TATATTTTTATGCCATTAATTTCCTTTATTTTAATTAAACATCTTTAATTAAAGAATCTTTCCCCAAACCACTTAAATCAATTTTAAGTAATTTTCCTCTCTTTATTGAATCAATATTCAATAAATGATGTCACATTCCCTAAATAAATTTTATATTTATTTAAAACCTTAAAACCCTAGAACCTTCTAGCCTTTCCTAGACCTTTCTAAACTTGCCTAAACCTATTTAGGAGAAGTTACCTACTTTTCCTAAGCTAATCCAAGTCTCTTTGACTTTTGGTCAAACCCTTCCCCAAATGAATCTCACACTCATTTCAATCCCTTACACACTCTTTAGAGCCTCTTACAGCCTCATAAAGAGACCCATGTCTCTTCTTCCACACTTGTTCCCCTTGCACACTTCCTTAGTGTTGTGTGAGCAACCCTTAACCCAAGCTAAACCTTACCATACCCCAAACCATACCTCTTACTCTACCCCAAACCTTACCCCTAACCCTAACTCATCCTCCTAACCCAAGCCCTTCCCAAATCTTATAAATACCCTCACTTCCCAAGAGCAAAACATCAATTCACTTTTAATTCATAGTAGTGTTATAATGCTAGAATAGTTCTAAATTTTTAAAGCTTTCATACTAATTGTTAGATTTCAACCATTTTCATGCTTTCATAGCTCATCATAGCTTAGAATAATGGATAAATCTTAGTTTCTTTCATTGTTCTTCATAGCTTTTTGCATCATATCACATCTACTTTGAATTAAAATCAATCTAGAATAATCATCTTTGCATTAAATCTCTATCTTAGCATCATTTTGAGTTCTTGAAGCCTTAGGGGCAATTTTGGGTGTTCTACCTAATATTGTGCCATTTTTAAGGTTTTCATGAATCTCAACCCCTTTTAGAGTGCATTAGGAATATGCTCCAAGTGCTTAGAGAGCACATCCACATCCCTCTCATTAAAGCAAATCAAACAGTGTTGTATAGCACTTGTTTTAGCGACAATCTTGAGGTGGCTAGGTTTTGTTTCCATTGTCTTAGCTTTTTATGATTTTTGAACATGTTAGATTAGTTTTAATGTTTGAGTGTTTCAGCCTTTCAAGATAGGTAATAGGTTCCAAATTCCCTAGCCTACAGTCTGGCATGCCCAGTGGGACCCACTTCATGGGTTTGTTCAACATCTCACTCATTTTGGCATTTTTGGAAGATTTGGAGCTTGAAGGTGGAGGAAACAGCTAGATTTGTTCTCTTGTCTATAAACACATCTTTCTTCTACTTTTGTCTATTCATATTTCTTCTATTTCTAAGAAACTTGCCTTATTCTTCCAAAAAAATCCCTAAAATATCTCATTTTTGACAAAAAACATGTATTTTCTATGTAAAAATTATGTGTAAAGTATTTAAAATTGTTAGAGGATCGCATCTGGTAAATTTAGGGTAGCATCCGGGATGCTGGATCGCATCTGGGGACTACACCATTTCCTAGATCTCATCTGGTAAATTTAGGGTAGCATCTGGGATTCCAGATCGCATTTGGGAACTACGCCATTTCCCAGATTGCATTTGGGGACTATACCATTTCTTGAATCGAATCTGGGAAACAAGATAGCATCCAGGAACACTTCAATTTGGGGTAAAAATGAACAAAACAAAGGCATACACATCTTATTTTAGTGCTTAAAATGAACCTCCAAATCACTCTTGAATGCATTAAAGACTAAAACTTGCAAAATCTTCTAACAAAAAAACAAAAATCAATCGAATCATTTGCACCCTTGCAATATTAAGGTTTTAAATGCATTCATGCAAAGTAGGAACATTTCATGATTTGGGAGCATAAAAAGAACATCAAGTTTACATTCCAAAGCTAAGTGGTTCCTAATCAACTAAAAAATTATCCTAAGTGGTCCTAAATCAAAAATCAAAATTCATCAAAGAGAGCTAAAAAGAACTTCATTTACAATGTCTTCAAATTTTGTTAAAAATCTCAAAGAAAACTAGGAACAAAATCATCAAAATCTTTGCTAATCTTTTCAAATTTGGTTCCTAAAACATTCCTAAAAAGTTTCAAAACTTTCCTAAATCAGTCCTAAAACTTTGTTATTGATGTGAACAATGTCTCTTATTGCAAAATCTTGAATGCCTTTCAAAGTTCATGCATCAAAGCTAAATCTAGGAACTTTCCCTTTGGAGTCTAAAAATTGAGCAAGAGACAAAACAAGTCTTGAATGAAGCTAAAAGAATGAACCCAAGTCCAATTGAGTCATTGTCATTTTGAAAATCAAACACAATCTTGAATGATTTAAAAGAAAAAGAAAAGAATCTCTATTCCTTCCACTTTCAAATTATAGTTCATGCGCAAACTCAATCTTGAATGACTTAAAGATAAAAAATAAAGCACTTTTCAAAGTTCTAAAGCAACACGCAAACTCAATCTCAAATGCTCAAGAAAAGAACTTGCAATCGCTTAAACGTTTACTTTTTGAAGAAAGAACAACTCAAAAACTAAACACTTGTGTCTTCAGAAGATTTCAAATTCAATCACTTAATCAATTTTTGGGAAAGAACATTTTCTTGATGTGCATCTAGGAGTTTTTAATTTCTTGCAAAAACCCTATTAGAATAAGTAACGTAAAACACTTGAACTCAAACAAGTTCACTTGTTTTACTTTTAGCAGGGCCTGTCCGAGGAGAAAAGCGCTTCCTCTCTGGAGAATGACCTCAAACCGGTATCTTCCTTGACCAATATAGAAATAAAGCGCTGAGAAAACTCTCGCTTATATCCCCTCAAGCTCAGGCGAGGTTTGTTGATGGTAGCCCGGGGTAGGCGAATAATCCCTACTATTTCAACATGGTCAACTAGGCTCTTAAGTGAGTCACACGCGTACAAACTGATTGGGGGGACTCGACAAAATAATTACAAACTGGTAAAATAGAGGCTACCCTATCCACATCCGAAGGTATCAAAATCCTTGTGCAAGGACCGATCCAAGGGGTTTACTGGATCACCTCAAGATTACTCACCATTTGTATCCCCTTCTAGGGGGTACCAAGCTGTGGGCAAGGATTTTGATACTCACCTTCCTTAGATAGATCTGCTTGAAGTGATTGATAGTCAAAACTCTGTGAAAACACTTATTGGAACATACACATTTTCAAAGCTTTTTCAGATTCAGAAGTCAGTTATCTTGCTTGTATCCCACAAGGTTGCTTTGTCCCTTGTGGAGATTGCTTTTCCAAAAGTCTTTTTTGAAATCTATCCTTTGCCATTGGAAAACATCAAATTGATCTACAACTTGATTCAAGATACTCAAAAAACCTTGCAGAAGAAACCCTTGAAATCAGATACCCGAAGATTTTATCTCAATTCAATTATTAGAATCTCCCCAAAGTTATGTCCGATTTGATCAAACACCCTAAAGCTAAACTGCCCAAATCCCAAGCCTATCGAGAGAATAAATTTGTAGAGAGAAATCTTAAAAGCCATCAATATTTTGTGCAAGCAATCCAAGCCGAAGAAAAGTATCAAGAAAAGCTTGATAACGTGGGCTATAACGCAAGAGTCAAATAGTTTGCTTACCAATTCTGAGTGAACCATCGCTATGTCAATCTTGAAAGAGAGGACTAGCTGGATCCATCACATGTCCATTTTTACCTTCAGATCCCAGATCCTATCTTGACAGTTCTCCATCCCAGTTTCATCCTTGCATCACTACCAATCTTTAGTTACATCCTAGAGTCCAGTCTTAGTTACATTCATCATCATCTTCTTAGCAGCATCATAGGTCATCCACCTCAGTTACATCTACATTATCCTTTTAGAAATAACACCATTTCACCATCCTTCACCATCATTCCATTAGCAATCCACAATCAGAATCCCAAAATCCTTGATCCAAATCCAACATCCATCATCCAAATCAAAACCCACCATCTTTTACACCAAATCTAGTGACCCAAATCCACAAAGCACTTAGTGTTCAAAACCTTTGAGTTGTTTTCAATCCCCTATCCTAAATTAGAAACCATCCCCTTTTTGGTAGAGCATTGTCTAAAGGAAATCCAACTTGTCCTTGCACAGCCTCATCATCTCGAGCAAGAGATTGGCTTGCATTGATAAGAATCCAGTTGACCAAAGATCATTAGTCTATCCTAGGTTGACCGAATCCTATCACTAATCCTCCATTGGGAAAAGAACAGCTCATTATTGACACTTAGAAATCTTCCACTAGCATCCCACCAATCATCCACCAAATCTTGATCCAAATTAGAGCATCCCACCAAGCCCCCCATCATCGCTAAAATTTTGTCACCATCTTTCACCAATCTTCCACCATCCTTGATCCAAATCCAAGCATCTCACCAATCCTTGCATTGCATTTTAAAAATCCACCATCCTTAGAAGTTCCTTAGGTTTGCATCCATCATTCTTTAGAGTCTTTTTAGGAACATCTTGTATCCATCTAGCATCTGCATCTCCACTCCATGCCTGTTGTGACAAGATCTAAAAAATGAAGGAGCGTGGATCCTTATCAAGTCCCTAGCTCATATGATCTCAACATTTCTAGTAGTGCGATGGTAGCCTATGATCCACAGATTCAACAAACTAGTAATGCATGGGATGATCCCAATATCCCCCCAACTTCCTTTGTGATAGAAACATTCACGAATCATATGAGGAATGCACAAATGGTTAGTGCACTCATTGCTCAAAATCAAAGAAACATGTGGGCTAACTTCACACAAGAGGGTACTCCCATTCCACCATATATCCAACCTTGCATCCCCATACACAACATCTGTATCCCAGCAGAAGTATACACCCCCATCATCCAACAGATCCCTGATCCACTTCTCCACATCTCACAAGTAGCTTCACCCATCCCCCCTCTTTTGCAAAGCAGTTTCACAGGCCCTACAACACAAGGAACACAATCCACTCCATTTCCTCTCATAGGTGCACCATCATCTTCCATAGCAGCTCAATCCATCATCCCTAACCAAATCTTTTCGCATAACCAAGCACCACCTCCCACATAAACCTTTACAAAAATAGTTCTGCCACCTTCCATGGGCCAAGCAACACCTTTTATTCCGGGAGGGACGCAATCATCCTTCCCCTTTACTTCACAAGCCTTCACATCTACACCTTTTGTTCCGGGAGGGACGCAATCATCCTTCCCCTTCACCTCACAAGCCTCCGCATCTACACATTTTGTTTCAGGAGGGATGCAATCATCCTTCCCCCCCACTTCACAAGCCTCTGTATCCACACCTTTTGTTTCGGGAGGGATGCAATTTTCCTTCCCCTTCACTCCACAAACCTCTGCATCCACACCTTTTGTTCTAGGAGGGACACAATCACCCTTTCCTTTCACTCTACAAGCTTTCACATCCATACCATCATTTTCAGGGTCAACGCAATCATTTCCCTCTTTCTCCCAGCAAGCATTTGCATCAACATCATCTATTCTAGGGGAAGTGCAATCGTTTCCCTTTCACACTCAGCAAGCTTCCACATCAACATCACCCTTTTCATGGAGAACGCAAATGTTCTCTCCATTCACCCCCCAACAGACATCTACCCAGGCACAAGCCCAACACAATGCCTTCACCATAGGTATGCCTTCCATGGGTTTTTCAAATCCACCATTCATGTCCCAAACTCCCATCACATCCACCTTTCCAACATCCTTTGCATCACAATTTCTACCACGCACTAGTTCTCATTGGGGCCTCACTCAAGAAGAAATGCAAGCCTTAGGCATACCAACTCACTCTCCTACATCCATACCTACGAACCAACAAGCCACCTTCTCACAAGCAACACAAAAACAACCATCACAACCTCCACCAACTTCATCCTTCACAAGCTATCCATTCACAACACCTAGTGCTTTTCAGCAAGTTCCTCCACCTCAGCAACAAAGTTCATCACATTTTGCAAGTTATTTTTCCCAACCACCCTTTGCTTCTACCTTCCCTACATCAGTTCCCCCCTTAAGCAATGCGGGAATGCACCCAACCTATATTAGCCAAGCGCAAAGCCAAGTACAACAAGGGCCATCTTACCAGCAAGCTACATCATTCCACCAGCCTCCCCCGCAACAACAATACTTCCAGTCGCAGAAACAAACCCCTTTCATTCCCCAACAACAACAAGCTTCCTCCTACTAGTCGCAAAAACAAAACCCCGTCATCCCGCAACACCAGCAAGCAGTTCCATATCCTCTGCCGCAATATACCCTCGCATCACATCAGCAATATCCTCCCCATCAATCATCACTCCAAAATCCATTCCAATCTGCCTATCTCGTTGGGCAATCTCCACATCCCACTCCACAATATCCACCTCAAAATCATCCTTATTCACCGGCACCGCTAGACCCTTTCCAAATGGGAGTACCTGCTCCAACGCTAGTCCATTCCGAGTGGGAAGCAATGAAGAATGCTCTTAAGGAACTCCAAATTGGTACAGAGAATAAGACCTTCAAATTTGAAGAGGTGTGTCCCTACCCATTTGACCGATCAATCATAGCTATTCCATTCCCAAAGAAATTCGAGACACCCAAGTTCAATAAATATTGAGGAAAAGGAGATCTAGTAAATCACATCAAAGAGTTCTATATGGCATGCCAAGAGGTGGCTTACAATGACAATTACCTTTTGCGCCTATTCCCCAAAAGCTTGGGAGGAACTGCTGTTGAGTGGTTTTACAAAATACCATGTGGGACCATCACAACTTTTGCCAAGCTCTTTGAGAAGTTCGTTGCCCAATATGCCCACAATGTTGAGAATGAGTTGACCCTATTAGATCTTTGCAACTCAAAATAGAAGGAAGAAGAAATCCCAATAGACTATTTGCAACGATGGCAGAACCTCACTACCAGGTTATCATATCAACCGCCTGAAAAGCATCTGACCAAAATCTTCATCGATAATCTGCATCCCAAACTATCCCATTTAATGAGGATGAACTACATCCAAATGTATCAGGATATCAAGAGCAAAGGGATAGGTATTGAAAGAGCTCTCCTAGACAAAGGCACGATCTGACACTACAAAAATGATTCTCAAAATAAACCTAGCAATGATAAACCCTGTTAGTGGAATTGTAACAAAAAAGTTGTTACTGATGGAGCCACTGACACCAAGCATGTCCAAATCATTATGGCTGGTCCTACACCTATTCCCGCATATCAACAAACTCATCAACAACCTATACAACAATATCAGCCTCAAAACAATCAGCATAACTATCAATAGCAAGCACATCAAGCCCATAAAGGAAATCCAAACAATCAGGTTAATGCCATCAATACTACTCCTAATCAGAACAAACCCAGGGCTCAAAATTATCCAAAGAAGATCTTCACACCTCTTGGTGAACCTCTAGATGTCATCTTTCATTGAATGGCCAAGTCCAACTTGATTACGTACCCACCAATCCAGTAATTTGATGATACCATTCCCAAGCCCAACTGGTATAAAGATCACAAGTATTGTGACTATCATCGTGTCAAAGGACACAGTACCCTGAGGTGTATGAAACTCAAGAATTACATCCAAGATCTCATTGACCAAAAGGAGATCCAAGTAGACATACCTACTCAAGCCTCGCCTAATGCCAATTTACAAATCTATCAGAATGTGTTCCCACAACACAATGCTGGGAAGAACCAAGCTAATACCAATCCTCCCCAAAACCAAGGCAAAGGAAAATAAGAAGATCACACCGGCCGCAAAGACTATACCATTTCCTATATCAATTACGACAAGTTTTTTGGATGTATAACCCAAGTCGAGCCCATAGTCAATGTCATCCATGTCAAAGGAGCAGATAGTCAATGTGCTGTTACCACCCATAGAAGCTGGATAACTGTTGCTAGTGCCCGTCCAAGACCAACACACAATGCACAATACAACCTCATAGAACATCTTGGGAACACACCAGCCCAAATCTCCATCCTTGACCTTCTCTACACTTCACCCCTCCATCAGGAAATCCTTGACTAATCCCTCCATGAAGCACAAGTCCCCACATATATAAACACCGTCTAGTTTGAAAACCTTGTGGCACATCTATCCGCACCCTGTACTCTTTCCCATGCCAGCCGTTGCACCTGACCACACTCTCCCTCTCCACATCGCCATTTTGGTAAGAGATTTTGCCATCAAACGGGTCTTGATAGATAATGGCTCAGCCATAAACTTGTGTACTCTAAAATTCATTTAGCAGATTGGGTTCATAGAAGCTGACATTTCACATGAAGTAATCACAATCAAGGCATACGACAACTTGGAATGTACCTCTGAAGGTACCATTATGTTGCCTGTCTAGGTAGGCCCAGTAACACAAGACACCATTTGCCACGTTGTTGATCGTGACCTACCATTCAACATCCTCCTTGGCCGACCATGGATCCATTCCATCAAGGCTATACCATCTACTTACCATCAGTGCATCAAATTTACACATCAAGGCACTGAGGTTACTATCCATGCCGACCCCGAACCCTTCACATACTGCTGTGTGATGGAAGCATCATTCCCTCATTCCACTCATTGTCTTGGAACCAACATTAGCACTTCTGTTGCGAGCTCATCCCAATCCCATTGCGATCTAGAGACTATCCTTGCCTCCACTCTCTCTTCCATTAAGATCAACAACCAGGGTTGTGGTGAATACAGCCTAAATGATGCATTTGCAGTAGGGGCCCTCCCACTTGATCCACATACGCAAGGGCGTCCAAGTCACCAAAGAAAGCTTGCTAAAGATAATCATGAAATCAAGAGAATGGGACCTATGACTTTCGAATCCCATGGAAACATAAATAGTCAAGAGATGGATCCTGACATTAATAGGTGGTTGTACAAAGATCCCCCACCACCTGACATTCAACTTCTTGGCTACTTCAAAGACAAGTATCCCCAACCACACAAGTATGCCACTGAATAATGGAAATATCAAGGTGGTGGTCTAGGACCACAAGAAGGCAGAAGCAATGATCCTATCACAACATCAAAAAATCCACAACATCAGGGTCTTGGCTTTAATACCCCTCACCTGTGTATACAAGAGCCCAATACTGCAACTGGGGCACCAACATGACTAGCGTTCCCTTCCTGAATAGCCAAGACAACCTTATAGAAATCAAAGACATCCCTAAAGAGAGAGAAAATAAATCATACAATGACATCTTCGACGATGATAACCTCCTGGGAACTTCCATCCTCCTTCAACTCTCTATTAATCTCATAGAACTTCCCCTCATGCACCCTGAACTCATAGATTGGGACCAACCAAGCATCACACACATCGAGGAGTTCCAAAGCATGGAAGCACTCCTAGAGTTCATGAGGGCATTAGGCCCACAATCAGTTCAAGATTCAGAGTCAACCCACATCTATAAGCTCAACCTAGAAGGATATTTTGGGGAGGAGGCAAGCTTTAGCCGCAAAAGTGAAATAGAAAGAGACAAACATGAGTCTTTATGTGAAAACCCCTCTGGGGCACATTCTGATTCCAAAATAGTAAAAATAAAGGGTGTATCTTCTAGTGAAAACTTGGCAATCCAAGCACTAGAAGATGAAGACTTGCCTCTTCCTCCTATATAGGATTACAGACCCGAGCAGTCACCAATCATCATAGAAGAAACCAAGCCAGTCAACTTGGGTACAAAAGAGTGCCTGAGAATCACCTACATTGTAGCCAATTTGACAGAGGGTGAAGAAACAAATTTCATTGCACTCCTTAGAGAATCAATTATAAATTTTGCATGGTCATATGCACACATGCCTAGGCTTGATCCTAATCTTGTCATCCATCATCTAGCGGTGGACCCCAACGCCAAGCCAGTAAAGTAGAAGCTAAGGAAAATGCATCCAAAAGTGGCCTTATTAGTCAAAGTAGAGCTTGAAAAAATCCTCCAAGAAAAAATCATAATGGCCATTGATTACTCAGATTGGATCTCCAACATGGTACTAGTCGTAAAGCCTTTAGGCAACATCAAAATCAGCACATATTTCAAGGACCTAAACAAGGCATGTCCTAAGGATGATTTCCCGTTGCCCAACATAGACATGATCGTAGATCTTACAGCAGGCCATGAGATGTTGTCACTCATGGATGGCTTTTCAGGCTATAATCAGATCCAAATAGCAAAAGCAAACCAACATAAAACATCATTCACAACTCCATGGGGTACGTTCTGCTATAACATGATGCCATTCAGGATAAAGAATGCAGGAGCCACATATCAGAGAGCAATGATGACAATCTTCCTTGACATGATCCACAAGATCCTGGAAGACTATGTGGATGATATTCTTGCAAAATCAAAGACACGCCATGAACACTTTGACATTCTTGAGAGTGTGTTCGATCACTTGCATCATTATGGCTTGAAGCTCAATCCAAAGAAATGTGTCTTTTGTGTTACATCTGGAAAGCTTCTAGGCTTCATAGTATCATGACGAGCAATAGAGATTGACCCCAAGAAGGTCAAAGCAATAACAAAAATGCCTCCACCAAGAACACTTAGACAACTTAGAAGTCTACAATGCAAGCTTCAATTAGCGTGTCGGTTCATCTCCTAGCTGGCAGACAAGTGCCAACCTTTCACGCATCTCTTGTGCAAAGACACAAGCTTCAAATGGGACCCCATCTATTAGAAAAGCTTTGACAAGCTCAAGGAATATCTAGCCAACTCTCCAATCCTAGTACCACCAGTTCCAAGATGCCCTCTCATACTCTACATCTCGGTGACCACTACGACACTGTGGGCACTCTTAGCTCAGCATGATGATGAAAATAGAGAGAGAGCCATCTACTACATTAGTCGAACTCTTGTCGGCTATGAGCTTAACTATTCACCCATGGAAAAAGCATGCCTTGCAGTGGTCTTTGCCACTCAAAAGCTTAGACACTGCATGCTCAGTCACACAATCAGGCTCATTTCAAAGGTGGACCCACTCAAGTATCTGTTGTCAAGGACAACTCTCACAGGCTATATGGTAAAATGGGTCATGCTACTCAGCGAGTTTTACATCCAGTACATAGATCGAAAAGCAATCAAAGGGAAAGTAATTACCGATCAGCTAGCAGAGGCACCACTGGTGGATGCCTATCCACTAATCATGGAATTCCCTAATGAACACTTATGTATGATCGAAGAACAACCCATATGGAGGCTATACTTTGATGGCTCCTATACATCGCATGGATTAGGGGCAGGAATCCTATTTTTCATACCTCAAGGTGACTATATTCCAAAATCATTCAAGTTGGGATTCCCATGTACTAATAACATTGTAGAATATGAGGCACTCATCTTAGGCCTCAAAATAACCATTCAATGGAATATCACAAAACTGCAAGTTTTTGGAGATTCACAGCTGATTATCAAGCAAGTCCTAGATGAATATAAGATAAAATACGATAAGTTACTACCCTACAAAGAACTGGTGGACAATCTAAAAGAGCATTTCCTGAATCTATAGTTCACTCAGATACCAAGGCTTCAGAACAAAGTGGCCGATGCAATGGCAACCATCGGATCCTTATTGGAGATTCCTTGCGATTCAACTCAGTATGAATTCTTAGTCAAGCTGCTACACACACCTGCTTATGAGAACACCGATGCAGAAATGGTGCATGTCTTGGTTGGTCCTTTGTCCCGTGGTACCACGACATCCATGCATATCTAAAGAATGGTATCATATCTCCCCATCTCACCAATAACCAATGCCAAAACCTAATTCGTAGAGCTTCCCGCTACACTCTTGTAGCCAATACCCTTTATCGTCGAGGATATCACAACATCCTCTCTAGGTGTCTAGATTCAAACGAGGCCATCCTGGCTTTACAAGAGGTCCATGCTAGAATTTTCAGTGCCCACACAAGTGGCACAGTTCTAGAAAAGTAGTTGCTTTGAGTTGGGTATTATTGGCCAACCATGGAACATGATGCTTGTGAGTTCATCAGGAAATGTCTACCATGTCAATAACATGCAAATCTGATTCATGCACCAGCACAAGACTTGCAGCCCATTGTGCCACCTTGGTCATTTTCATGTTGGGGCTTTGACCTCATCAGCTTAATCACTCCCCTCTCCTGAGATGGACACAAGTACATAATAACTGCCACATAGTACTTCACCAAATGGGTTGAAGCGATTTCGCCACCCTAACTACTGGCATCCAAATATCCAAGTTCATCCTTTACCACATCATCTGCCGCTTCGACATACCATCTACCATCTTCACAAACCCTGGCACACTTTTTGAAAACCAGCATGTGGATGATCTATGTGCTAGACTCCACATCTATCACCATTTCTCCAGTCCATATTTCCCTCAAGGAAATGGCCAAGTTGAGGCAACCAACAAAACAATCCTCAAAATCCTCAAGAAGGTTGTTAATGATTCTGATCATGACTGGCACCTCCAAATCAATCCTGCCCTCTGGGCCTACTGCACTTCTTATTGCACTCCCACAGACACCACCCCATATTCCCTTATATATGGTGCCAAAGCCATTCTACCAATCAAGGTCGAGCTCCCATCATTACGAGTCTCCATGAAGAACTATACCACTAATGAAGACTATCATGTGGCACGTCTCACACAATTAGACCTGTTAGATGAAAAGAGACAACAATCATATGATCACTTGGTTGCATACCAGAATCGACTCAAAAGGAGTTATAACAAGAAGGTCCATCCCAGACAGTTCCAGTTTGGTGACATGGTCCTCAAAGAAAATCAGAAGGTCCAAGCAAATCGAGAAAAGAAAGGCAAGTTTGAGCCTACTTGGTTGGGCCCCTATGTTGTCACAACATGCTTTGGCTCTGGAGCCTATCAGCTATCTACACCAGAAGGTGAGCCTTTGAATGATCTAATCAACATCATACATATGAAGAGGTTCTATGCCTGAACCAGAGCTTAAATATTCAGAAAATCCATAAAAATTGGAAAAAATAGAAAAATACCAAAAAAACAAAAAAAACAAAAAAGGAAAGAAAAATAATCATCCAATGGTGAAAACTTGGCAATTCAAGTGCCTTGGACAAGTATGTTGGTGAAAACCTAGCAAACAGGCACCATACATAGTGGACTGAGTCATTATCTATCAAACTCCCATCCCCCCATCCCAACATCTCAGTCCTTTTTCTACCATCCCCATCCCCATCCACCATCCCCCAACATTCCTCTTTTTTATAATCCTCAAGTAAATTTGGAATCCCGCCCATCCATATCCTGCACGTCTTGTACCATATCTTGCACATATCTTGTACCATATCCTGTATAGCAAGATCCTCCTATCCCAACTCTTGAGCTTTTGTACATAGCCGTTGTCAATAATCTTTCCCTGTTTGTTATACATATTGTCGCATCTTGTTGTACATATCCTTGTCAGTCCCGTAGCAACATTTGATCACCAATCTTGTCCCATCTAGCCTTGTACTTCAACAACATCAATTGTCAACTATTCTTGATCACTGCAATTATTCTTGAACTTCATCATTTTGCCAGCAAACAACAACACTCATTCTTCCACCAGTCACACCAAGTCCGTGTCGATGTATCCTTCCACATGTTCAGACCAATCTTCCCACCATCAATCAGATCAGTTAAATCAAATCTCACTCCTTGGCAAAGGATGTCTTTTTGGAGTTATCATTTTGGTCTTGGATTTTGTTAATCTTTTACAGCTTCTCATTGTTTCTCTACTCAAAGTCTCCACAATCCTTTATATCGTGGTGCGCTGCGAATGAGGACAATCTGAGGAAAGGTCTTTTGATCTTTCGCTTCTGCCTGCGAGTCAGTCAGATGTGACCCTTGCATGTTTCACATATGATCTTCTGGGTTACATGGTGCACTTGGGAAATGTCATTTGTTTGTGGTTTCTCCAGCATCGTTTCTACCATGTTTCCTCTTGGGTTCATGCGTGATGCTGGGGTAACCCTGTGTGTCTTTTTAGCATTAGTCCTATGCAATGTTTGTGACGAAGCTTCATGTTCTTTCATAACCCTTGCAGGTCTCTAGCATTGCTATATCAAACTAGGTTGTTCTCTCCACATTTGCACTTGGAGCTCCCGAAATCCCCTGCATCTTGCATCATATAGATTAATCTTGCATCTTGCATCTCTCATGTAGCTGCATCCTGCATTTTGAATTCCACCTCACCTTGCATTCATCCATATTTTCTCTTGGAAGCTTGTTTCTTTATCTCCCCTTCTTGCTTAGTCCTTCCCTCTCTGTTTCCTTTCGATAAAATTTCACAACGTTTATTCCTTGCGTTATTTTCTCAAGGGGGCACAACCCCTTATTCCTCTAAAATCTAGCCTGGGGCATCTTATTTTCTTGTCTTTGACGCCACACCACTTGTGGCATCGCATCAAAGAGGGGCAAAATGTAGACACCTAAAAATCCTTTAGAAAATAAAGTATTTTTATTTTTTGAAAAATCTCTGATGACATCATCATTTGTTAATTAATTAATTATTTAATTAATTAATATATTTTTATGCTATTAATTTTCTTTATTTTAATTAAACATCTATAATTAAAGAATCTTTCCCCAAACCACTTAAATCAATTTTAAGTAATTTTCCTCTCTTTATTGAATCAATATTCAATAAATGATGTCACATTCCCTAAATAAATTTTATATTTATTTAAAGCCTTAAAACCCTAGAACCTTCTAGCCTTTCCTAAACCTTTCTAAACTTCCCTAAACCTATTTAGGAGAAGTTACCTCCTTTTCCTAAGCTAATCCAAGTCTCTTTGACTTTCGGCCAAACCCTTCCCCAAATGAGCCTCACACACTTATTTCAATCCCTTACACACTCTTTAAGGCCTCTTACAGTGTCATAAAGAGACCCATGTCTCTTCTTCCACACTTCTCCCCCTTGTACACTTCCCTAGTGTTGTGTGAGCAACCCTTAACCCAAGCTAAACCTTACCATACCCCAAACCATACCTCTTACTCTACTCCTAACCCTAACTCATCCTCCTAACCCAAGCTCTTCCCAAATCCTATAAATACCCTCACTTCCTAAGAGGAAAACACCAATTCACTTTCAATTCATAGTAGTGTTATAATGCTAGAATAGTTCTAAATCTTTAAAGCTTTCATACTAATTGTTAGATTTCATCCATTTTCATGCTTTCATAGCTCATCATAGCTTAGAATAATGGATAAATCTTAGTTTCTTTCATTGTTCTTCATAGCTTTTCACATCATATCAGATCTACTTTGGATTAAAATCAATCTAGAATAATCATCTTTGCATTAAATCTCTATTTTAGCATCATTTTGAGTTCTTGAAGCCTTAGGGGCAATTTTGGGTGTTCTACCCAATATTGTGCCATTTTTGGGGTTTTCATGAATCTCAATCCCTTTTAGAGTGCATTAGAAATATGCTCCAAGTGCTTAGAGAGCACATCCACATCCCTCTCATTGAAGCAAATCAAACAGTGCTGTATAGCACTTGTTTTAGCGACAATCTTGAGGTGGCTAGGTTTTGTTTCCATTGTCTTAGGTTTTTATGATTCTTGAACATGTTAGATTAGTTTTAACGTTTGAGTGTTTCAGCCTTTCAAGACAAGTAATAGGTTCCAAATTCCCTAGCCTACAAAATCATCATATGAAACATACACAAAAAAAATAAATCATATGATGCCATCTTATCTAACCATATACACATCCATAAGCATACATGGAAAGGAAAAGCATAATAGAAACATGCATGAGACATATGTGATGGTAAAAAATATGTGTGTATGTATATCTCATCAGTATTTGATGTACATGTATCACATCACTAAAAAATATGTGATGTCTTTTTATATGAGTACAAAAAGAATGCTATACAACATCTATAAAAAATGAGTCTCTATACAAAAAATCTCAGGACTTTGGCACATGGGTCTTAGAGATGGCAAGACTTGGTGGGTCTAGAGCCTTTGCTAGATAGTGCACCGATACTGAGTGAGAACAAGTGGTTGATCTCTCTGCACACAATCCTCTAATCTCCCCTCACAACTCTCCCAGTTGTACTTAGAGCTGCACCTCTTTCTCTCTAGCATCTGCAAGATCACGTATCAACCTGCATACATGAGGGTGATCTAGGTCTACCACCGCTCCACTCCTCGCTGCATCCACCTATCTCTGGAGATCCTCCACTTGGAGATGTAGAGAATCCATTGAATGCTTAATACTCACGACTGTAACCTCCAACTGCTCCTCTCTAAGGGAATCCTCCAACTCTACCCTCATCCGCTTTCTTTGGTCATCCATGATGACAAGTTGTGAATCTCTCTCTACCAAGGAGGTTTGTGCCTCCATGTATGTCGTGTAGAGTCCGACCACAAGCTCAAATGGGTCAACATGATGCTTGTTTGTCCTGCAAGGTCTATATATGTCCAGGACCTCGCCTTGGATCAGTATTGATGGCATCGCCTCCTCTACGACACTATAGATGACGCTAAACCACTCACTAACTTCATCTGCATCTACAGAGTGACAAAGAGATGTATCAGTACTAGTGGCATATATATACATGTATAGAAGATCAAAACATCTACAACTACTATATCAAAATCACTCATCTATACCCAAATCTCTATCATGCCAATCTGGATTGGCAAGGGGCACACAATTGTTTGAGGCCCTGAGTTTGCCTACTGTCTGGGCTGGTGGTCTCATCCTCACTAGCCTAGGAGATAGTAGGGTTGATGAGGTGCGTACAAGTGACCCCACAAAAGGGGGTGGAACTAGCGTTGTTGCTGCAAGAGGAGGTGAGTCCATTCACTCTCTTCCTTAGTCTCTCCTCCTCTCCCTTGTCAGGAACATCACTCGTGAGACTCCCCTTTGGAGATTCCTCTTTTCCTATCTAAGGGGGTGGTTGGTCATCCCTGCCATCATCTGACAATGAACCAAGGTCTCTAGGCATTGTTGTAGTGGTGTGAATGGTGAACCTATCAAAATACTGCACCGCAATCAATAAACCATTAGATTCATTGGTTAGTCATCAAAATTCAATGAAAAAATACATAAAACAAACAAAAATCAGCTTATTGCTTCCTAATTAAGGTGAGTATGATCCTAATTAATGGTGCTCTTAGATTTGAAGCATAAGATTAGTGACTTAACTATCTTAAAATGGAAGACTAAACATGATGTGTACTTTTATAATGCAACTTACTATGAAATCCTTAAGAACCAATACAAAACAATGCAAATTAATTATGAAACATGATCAAATTAAGCTAAATTTGTAGTCTATATGATTCAAATGATGATCTACAATGACTTTTAACTCTCAAAATACTAGTAAATGCTCTCACAAGTCCCAAAACAATTTTGGCATAATATAGCTACTTGAATTCTAGATGAATTAAGCTTGGATTGAGCTTTCTTTTATAGGATTTCATGGGAAATCAGTGGCTAGGATTCAAACTTGAAGAATGGTTAAGATTTAAAGTTGTTTGATCCACGTGATTAAATTTGATTGATCAATTGAGATCACTTGTCCTTTATTGTTGAGGTGGAATTATAATTGATTTAGTTAATTCATTTATTTTAGCAAATGGGATTTTGGGTCTTGATTTAATTAATTGTCCTAGGACAATTCAATTAAATGATTTGATCTTATGATGAATGACCCTTGATAGTTGATTAGGGGTTAATTATGCAATTAGGTGGATCAACCTAATTACATAATTTGGCCTAGTGATTTGAGTGTTTAGATGATTTTGATTAAGTCTTGACCCTCTAAATAAGGTTTAGGGAAAATTGATTGAATTTAGGGGCAACGAGTTATACTAGGCCATTTTAGGGTGATTACACATGGTATTAGAGTGGGAGCTAGTATGGGTATGACTCCCTCATGGGAAGGCCCAAGATTATGAAAACAAAAACATTAAAGTTTTTTTGTTCAAAATAGTTAGTAAAAATTTCAAAGGTTTTTAGTAGCTATTTCTTTTTTGGGAGGATTATTTTTTTTGAGAAATTTGAAGGTTTTTTTGAGGATTTTGCAAGAGCACTCTCATTTTTGGGTGAGAAATTTGAAGGATTTGTTTTGCAATTTCTTCCAAACCCGCTTAGGGTTTTATTGTAAATTAATGACCTTCTCATGTTTGTTCGCATGCATAAGACTCGTGCATTTTCAAGCCATGATATTTTCAAGTCTCGGTGTCATTAGTAGCTCTAGTCGTCACAAATTTTTCATGTGCCTTGTTGAGAGTTTAAAATGCAATCTTATACTCGCGTTTTCTGAATAAAATACATGGAATTTTTTAGATTTGTTACATTTTCTTGGCACCATTTTTTTTTATAGATGTGTTTAGGGTTTTTCATTTGTTCTTTCTACAAAATTGGGCAACCCTTTTTTCTTTGCAATTAGCATTTTTAATGCAATTTTCCTTTGTATTTTCATGTTCTGGTACACCTGACAACCCCTATATTCTCAGACATAGCTAGCACAACATTTTAAAAACTCACATTTTTCTATTTACCATCCACAATTTTTCATTCTCTATCCGCAATTTTCTACAAATGATGATCTAGGATTTTTCTAAGATTTTCTACAAACAACGATCTAGGGTTTTTTTTTCTGAGATTTTAAAGCCCACAATTTTAATTTGCATTTTCAGTCTAGTGTTTTGTCTAGATTACGAAACACAACTAGGGTATGCTAAAAAATCACAACCACAATCAGTTTATTTTGGCCACAAAACCCTAATTTGGTTTTCAAATTTATGTTCTTAGGGTTTCCTAGAAATTGAGCTTTATTCAATTTTCGCTATGTATTAGACACATCCTCATTGGATCTAATTTATTTTTGAAAAATGATGGTATTATTGGACAAAAGGGTTTTAGTAATTTTTTCCTCAAAAATTATTGTTGGGATTTTCTATTTTTCCCCTTTAAAAAATTATGGGAGTGTTTATAATTTTTTTCCTCAAAAATTAAGGGTTTTCTCTTGTACAACCTAGCCATGTTTTTTGCAATTCAGAAGGACTCTCTAGTTTTTGGAAAGGTTTTAGCATTTTTTCCTTAAAAATGATGTTTTGTATGCTAATTTGTGCCTCATATTTTGTGCCAACTATCTATTTAGTTTTTCAATTTTATCCTAAAAAATCATTTTCAAGATCTGTAATTCATGAATTTGTTTGTTCGCATGACATTTTATGTCACATGTTACGATTTTACAGGTTTTTAACCATTTCTTTTCTATAAGAATGATGCTTTGTAAACTTTAGTTTCAAGGTTTTTCCAGTTCTTCCACAAAATTTGTGGCTTCTTGTAGTCTCTTTTGACAACCTCCATGTCACCATCCTTTGCGACCAATGAAAATCGAACATATTTGCAACCCCTGGCATCAAACCCACTGCATCATCTGTCCTTACCTGCTGGAAAATTAGACGGTTATTGCAAAATCACAATGAATATCTTTCGAGTATATTTCCTTTGTGACTATGCAACCACCATTAGATCTTGAGAAAGATGTCAGTTCATTACAACCTTTATTAACCTGGCCCAGTGAATGTATGCCGATAGATCTTCACAATCAGATAGTTGTGATAAAGCCAAGGTAATCGGTCCCACCTGACAGAGGTGCTGAGTTGTCTGCTGCATCCACTAGTACATTTGGGACCTTTTTCTGATGTCAGAGCATCAGAATTGAGATGGTTTACCATCAATATAATGACACCACCCGATGTCGTATTTTTGCAGTCACAAAAATTGACAGTTTCAATGGGCATCGTACTTACGATGACATTACACATTGCAAGAAGGGGGTGAAAACAAGGAAAACCTAGTGTCAAACTATTTGTGGCCATCCCAATTGTGATGTCTATCCATCACAAAAATAAAAATGATGGCGACCCATTAGAATCTTCCGACGGGTTTTCGTCATTTGTAATTTATTTGCCGACGGAGACCTTGTTAGTGTGACGTATATCTATCAAAAGTGTACGATAGATATACATTGTTATTAGTTTTGAATGATAGCGATGCTGTGCATGCGACGGGGACCCATCAAAATTTTACAACAGCTATTCGTCGTTTAGAGTTTTTTACTGACAATGATGCTGTGCATGCGACGACTAGATGTCAGATTATTTCAACAGATAACCGTCGCTATTTTATGGCCGTCGCAATTGGGATGACCATCAGTTTTTAAAAAAAAATATATATTTGTCGATCGGGTTGGTATCGATTCAGAAGGGTGTTCTTGCAGATTTGGTTCCTGCTCGTGATTTGGTTATGGATCATTTAGAGATGACTTTGCAGTAGATTTAGTAGTGGCTCATGGATTATTGAGTTAGATGTGATGACTTGGGAGAAGTCTTCTTCTTGGTGAATCGAGTTGAGAGACAAATTACAGAAAGTGGGTCGTTTGATGTGACTTATGAGACATTGGATGCCTCTTCACAGCGGGTTCACGGTGCGGTCTGTGGTGTTTCTTTGCAACTGGGTTCTTGGCAGAGATCTATTGATTTGGTAGCCATTGAGATGGATCGATATATATTTTTCGTACGTGGATTGAGATCTTAAATTATTGAGCTTCTCTTTGTTTTGAGAATAGTTTAACATTTTCTACTTAACAGGGCCAACCACGTGAAGGTGGAAGCTCATTTGACCCCTCTTAAGAGCCGCTTATAACCCTTTACGACATTTTAAGACCTATAAGATGTATTCTTAGGGATCGTAAAGGGTTGTAAAGGGTCATAAGGGGTCCTGGGATACAACAGCTAAGAAACATAAATGTAGGCATCATGGTCACAATTTTTTGAAAACACAACATAATTGAGTGGTATACCGAGACGCGTTGCATCCTCTGGGTATACCATTCAATTATGTTGTGTCTCCAAAAAATTGTGACCATGATGCCTTCATTTATGTTTCTCAACTGTTGTGATATCTACATTTATGTTTCTCATTTGTCATGTTTATGTGCATGTTCTTTATGTGTATCTACTAGAAATTCTTTAAAAAAAAATCAGTATCTATAATAGCCCTTTGTTAACCACATTTATGCATATGGTCCCAACAAAGTAGTGCACAAACTACACAAAGAAGACATCATAGAAATATGATTTCTGCTTTCGCCATTGAATCAATCTTGGCGGCACTAGCTGCCTCTCGAGCCTTGCACAAGTTGCACTCATTTCCTACATCAGGTATAGATGTAGATGGGGTAGATGTAAATGTGGTTTGATTGACCTACTGAAAATGTTGACATCCACTATTTTCCTGCGATACGAAATGTACATCAGTTCTTCGTAAAATGATTAATTAGTTGTCACATTATTTTTAAATCATAAAATATAATTACGTATCCAGACCTTTTTCCTATTTGGGCAAACCCAAAATTGATGTCCAGGATTACTTTTTGTGCATGACGTCTTCAACATGCATGGGCCAACACCATATTGACACATAGGCACATTGACTGAAGTCATCAACGCTATTTCGACAAATATTGCATTATCACAAATATTGCATTGTCATTATTTTTTTCATTCATACTAATTATAATTACAATAAAAAGAAACATACTAATGTAGACTTGCACATTTTTTGGCTAAGTCGAAGTCTTTGGTTTAAATCACTAGACACTTAAAACAAAATGACAAACCAAAGACAACCATGCAATAAAAAACAATTACTTAGCAATTCAGAATTAGCTCACTCCATTGCAGCGAACAAAGAGAATCCCTTGTGATTTAACATCATTGATGTGCAAGGAAATAAAAAATTTGGAGAAGCAACTCTCATATAAGTAGGACATATAAAATAAGGTGAATAAGAGTAGTACATATAAAACAATCATTAGAACATGCCAAACATTTGGCATAATTGTACATTCCATTCATGTCATTGATATTCTTCTTCATCCATCTCATCATCAAGATCATCGTCATTGATGACATCATCACCACCACTATCATCATCATCATCATCATCATCATCATCATCGTCATCACCATCAACATCATCATCATCATCATCATCATCATCCTCATCATCATCATGATTAGTAGCAGCATCATCGTCATCAGTAGCAGCATCATCGTCATCTTCTTCTTCATATTCTTCTTCGACTAGCTCTCGATCATGATCATCATCTACATCATCTTCCACTTCTTCATCTTCCTTGGTATCTTCTTCCATCACATTATACTTTATCAGCCTTCCTCTTGGATCATGTCTAACAACAAATGACCAACCTGATTTATGTGGAACCTCTGAGTAAAATACCTACTCACATTGGCTTGGAAGAACATAGGGCTCTTCTCCAACTGACTCAAACAACCTTGTATTGATCATTGGAAATCCATTATCATGTTTAATAACAGTTCTATCATGATCATTTTTATTGAGTCATAGTCTGTACCATTTCACAATGAAGAGAACTAATTTGAAAGAATTAAAGTCACAGTCAAGTATATCAACCAAAATACCATAGTATCAATTTTGCAACTCTCGAGGATGTAAGTCATTTTTAGATGAAATATTAGTCACCTGGAACACTGCACTTATCCCAGAATCACAAGTTCTCTTCGTCTCATCCAACTTTTTGATGCGAAATTTATAACCATTGCAAAACATAGCCTTGTGGTTTTTTACCTGCAATAATGTCAAACATGTATAAATTATTGCATCACGAGTTGAAAAATATATGGTTGATTAATTAACAAATTTATAAGTACATGGTGATCTCTTAAACCATATGCTAAATCTATTTCCTTTTGTGTAACATTGGGATCTCCATTACGATGAACTTGTATAACCAATAAAGACACGGGTTCCCATGTTAATCTATGACCATCATGCTGACATCGTTCAATCCATGCCATCATCCAATCTTGATTGTTTGCAATAAATAAATGTATTGCATCCCACTCTTTAGCAGTTGTACAAAAGTAAATAGATGACTCACAACAGATTTATTTTGAAAAATTAATTAACTACAATAACATCTCATAATTTATTACCTTTCAGTTTCTTGAATCTATCATTGCCCACCAAGTGCTCCCCTTCAAAAATTTTAATTGAGTCGAGATCCCAAATGCAATCTATATGGGTCTTTGTTGCAAGATTAGGAAGATATTGAGTAACGTACACCATCATCTGGAATACCATATATCCCTCAACCATAGAACCCTCGAGACGTGCTCTTTGTCGTACCAAACCTTTCAAAAATTTCAAGTGTCTCTCAACCATCCATATTGACCTAGCATGTACAGGTCCACATGATTCAATCTCCTCAACTTGGTGTATGAGGTAGTGTTCTTGTGCATTGAAAATAGCTGGAGGTAAACACTTTTGTATTTCACACATTAACTGACAAATTCTTTTCTTCCAATATTTTATATCTTCTTTATAGATTTTTTTAGATGACAACCACCTACAAGGGATTCAAGACATAAATATATAAATATGAGACTTTACAATATATTACTTGTTTGATATATTGAACAAATATCACTGCTTACCTCATATATTTTTCAAGATCATATATCACTTGTTTGATATTATTGTCGAAGTTCTCTGGGATAGATAGGGGTAGAAAATACTGCATTGTCAACTGATCATTCATACAATGAAAATTGAATGCAATTACACAAATATATTGTAAATACAAAAGACTATGACTTACCTTGATGAAGGTATGCCAATCATGCATTTTCATTCCTGACCCAAAATCATTTTTTTTTGATATGCGATTTGCTTATATCTGCAGTAAATCCTGTAGGAAATCAAATTTTTCAGATCACTTCTTTTATGACATTAATTTGTTGCTTTGTTAATAACCAAGGAAGAGCACTTGCATTAATCTGGTCTCCATTGCTATTTGATTTAATGATATTTTTCATTGCATGATTGGAATCATGAATGTCACTAAAAATTTTGCCCATTTTTTTTTTGTCACGCCTTCCGTCCAATATTTTCCACAATGTCTCTGTTACATTCTTTCCAATATGCATAGTATCAAATAAATGCACAGTTTGTAGATGCTCATAGTAGGGCAACCTACTAAATTATCTGGGATAATATTTTAGTCCCTTTGGAAGCTAGTCGGTGATGCCTTCACGACCTTCAAGATCATCAACTACATAATTAGCCAACAAAACATAATCAAAATATATAATTTTCAAACATCGACCATTATGTGGAATGATATTACCTCGAATTCTATTATATTCCAACTTCCATAGGTGATGTGTCATTCTTCGGGGCTTTGATGCAGTCTCTTCTTTCCTATTGAAAAGATGTCTTTCTGCACTTCGATACTTATGATTTCTGGGGAGGAACTGGCTATACTCATCAAACACCTATTTTCTTAAACTTTTGGAATGACGGGATTTCATCTTTGGACCACACATTGGACATGCAAATTTTTTCTTTGTTTGAAGACCTACAAAATAACGATAAAATTGGATTAAATATATATATTTTTAGAATTTGAATTATCACGTACAACTAGAATTCACCATAACATACCACAAAAATGTGTCAACCCTGGAACATCATGAATTGTCCACACAAGCATTGCATGGAATTGAAATTGTCTTTGCCCAATTGGTCGGGAGATGTCATACATAGTGAAACCATTCCATAACACCAACAACTCGTCAATAAGAGGTGCAATATATACATTCATATCTTTCACTTGGTACTTACCTAGTTGAATTAACAACAATATCAGATAATTATTGTGACCATTTCACTCTAAGACTTATAATTACATGTAGATAACTATAAAATAATAAGATACTTGGAATAATCATTGCCAACATAATGTGCTCCCTCTTTATTGACATCCTTGGAGGTAGGTTATTGTTTATAACAAAAATAGGCCACATCGAGCAAACATATCTCATCTCTCCATGCAGATTAATACCGTCTACTACCAAAGAAAGCCTGAGATTTTGAGGTTCCTCTTTAAAATGTGGCCACTTTTTCTCTAGGTCCATAAATGATGAACCATCCATAGGCATTCGAATAATGTCATCTTGACTCCTACCGCGTGCATGATAATCCATAAATTGTGCCAAGCTATTGCACCTGAATAATCATTTCAGACATGAAATAATGGGGATGTGACGAAGAACCTTGCGACACACCTTTTTTGTCACTTGATCATCTCGATATCTTCTCGTATGGCATTCCGGACATTCTGTTACATTTTCGTGTTCTTTATAATAAATAATATGATCTTCGAGAAAAACATCTATTGTTTGATACTCCATTCCAATATGTTTCATAGTGGCACATAATTCTTGGTATGAGTGAGGGAGAACATTTGATGGTGGTAACAAAAAGTCACCTATTAATCTGCAACAAATAATATAAGTCATTACTATAAACAATCTTAATGGTACATGTTTCACCTTTTATAGACTATAATGACATATATGACAAACCTTAGCATATGTGACATTTCTATGTTGGATAAACCATTCATAACCTTCAAATTCACCAACAACAATACAACATAAAGGAGTAGATTGGGAGCCTTCATAAAGGGTCGTGTCCACCTTCTCAAGTAGAGATATATCATGGACATCATCAATGTCATCCTCATCATAATCATCATCATCAACATCACCAGCAGCACCAGTACCAAATGTGTCAATGATCAATGCATCATACCATCATCTTCAAATGTGTTTTCTGGTGCATTATCGTCATCTTCCATGGGATCACGATCTTCAACTTCAATACTCACACCTCCATGTTCCTCTATATTCAAACTGGGGAGATTGACTTATATAAAAATGATGATAATCAAACCCCCCTTCAGTGTGATAATCAAACCTCCTTCCATGGTTCATATGTATATTAATTGTGAAAATAATATAACAAACAACTTACCACTGGATTATAATTAAACCCCCTTTCAATGTGACCATTCTCCCTACAATGTCTCTTTATTGTTTTGATTTTGATTTTTCTTATCTTTTAGTCGTTACAACTCTTGCATGGACAATAACATTTGTCATCACCTTCTCTTTGAAAGTTAGACAACAATCTAGTGATTGTCTCCCTATTTTGATCGAATTCCCTTATATTATTTGACATGATCCTTAATGTGTATATCTGCAAAATAAATTGGAGATGCCTCCTTTCATTAGCTTCACGTCACCTTCTCATAGCTTCTCATTTTCTGATAGATTTCACCAAAGGCTTTGTAGGAAACCAAGTAAGGGGTATTCTTGAGTTCAAACACATTGAGCTGCTACAACTAAATTATAAATCATGAATTCACTATAAAATTAATTCATTATAAATCAAGGGGCATTATAAATCATGAATTCGCTATAATATTTATGTATTGCTTTAGATTTCATATGGATATTTTGTCAAATGGTTGGCATGTATGTTTATTCAAATGGAGTTATATCATTTGGAATGGATATATGATAAGTTGATATTGAATTCTATGTCTCTATTTGATCTAATAGCATTAATATAATAAACAGAGCACCGACCAATCAAATAGGGACATGAGGTGCTCAAACAGTGAGCTCATAAAACAATATATTTAGTCTTAATAAAATCTTATAAAACAACATATATTATGTGAAGTGTTTGATCTCTCTTTATTTGTTTTGTTGTTTCGATATTCACTATGTGGTACTCCCTGTTTATGATCATTTCATGAGGAAATGTCTTGATGGCTTGTGGGCTGCAAGCTAGGGCATCATGCATTATTTATGAGATCACTATTTGAGCACCAGCCAATCAAATAGGGACATGAGGTGCTCAAATAGTGAGCTCATAAACAATGCATGATGCCCTAGTTGTAGGTAGTTATCTCTTCTATAATGATGGAGGAGTGAAAGGTAATGATCAATAAGGTTGTTGCAATTAGATCATACATTACTACACTTACTATTTTGAATTTGAGCTCAGGCATCATGCAATGTTATTGCTGTCATTGCATGCTTGCTACTGTTGTGTACCATATATTGTTTTATACACTGTTAATTTCATTGAGACTGCGAGCTTGGCATTTGTAATGTATTTTCTGTTATTGGATCAATGCTACCATGTTGTTGAGGCTGTAGATGCATTGAATCACCACTACCATTCTACTTTGATAGCAACAATATAACAAACAGAGCACCCTCCAATCAAATAAGGACATAAGTAAGACATTTATTGCATTATTACTTCATCATGATGATAAAAATTTCATTGGCTCAAAGCACATAAAAATTTAAAACAATAGGATATCTTAATTTTTACGAGCTCAAATTCAAAATAGTAAGTGCATTATTTTATTACTGATGTCCCTATTTGATCTAATAGAATCAATATAAAAAATAGAGCACCGACCAATCAAATAGGGACATGAGGTACTCAAACAATGAGCTCATAAAACAATATATTTAGTCTTAATAAAATCTTATAAAACAATATATATTGTGTGAAGTGTTTGATCTCTCTTTATTGGTTTTTTTGTTGATATTCACTATGTGGTACTCCCCATTTATGATCATTTCATGAAGAAATGTCTTGATGGCTTGCGGGCTGCAAGCTAGGACATCATGCATTATTTATGAGCTCACTATTTGAGCACCGACCAATCAAATATGGACATGAGGTGCTCAAACAATGAGCTCATAAACAACGCATGATGCCCTAGTTGTAGCTAGTTATCTCTTTTATAATGATGGAGGAGTGAAAGGTAATGATCAATGAGGTTGCTGCTATTAGATCATACATTAATACACTTACTGTTTTGAATTTGAGCTTGGGCATCATGCAATGTTATTGCTGTCATTGCATGCTTGCTGCTGTTGTGAACCATATATTATTTTATACACTATTTATTTCATTGAGACCGTGAGCTATTGTAGTTGACTGTATTCTTTTGGGGTTTGATCTATTGTAGTTGTTTCTTTTTTCTTTGAATCATTGTTTACAATTACTTTTGATGTAATATTTATGTGAAGAACAAGAACAAAATGGTGAACAAGTGTATTTGACAAAGATAAACATGACATATTTTGTTGGGTTGATTGGGTTGGTCTGGCATCATTTACATGGCCTGGCCAGATATTAAACAGTGAGCTCATGAACAATGTCAGTATTAAACAATGAGCTCATGAATAATGTATGATGCCCTAGCTTGCAGGCCACGAGCCATCAAGACATTTCCTCATGAAATGATCATAAACGGGGAGTACCACATAGTGAATATCAACAACAAAACAAATAAAAAGAGATAAAACACTTCACACAATGTCTTGAAAGTAATAGAAATGATGCCCTAGCTCTCAAAGATCATAGGTCATCAAGCATTCCAAATGAAAAGATGTAAACAATGCCAGTATTAAATAGTGATCTCATGAACAATGTATGATGCCCTAGCTTGTAGCCCGCGAGCCATCAAGACATTTCCTCATGAAATGATCATAAAAAGGGAGTACCACATAGTGAATATAAACAACAAAATAAATAAAGAGAGATCAAACACTTCACACAATGTCTTGAAGGTAATAGCAACGATGCCCTAGGTCTCAAAGCTCGCGGGTCATCGAACATTCCAAATTATAAGATGTAAACAATGCCACTATTAACATTGATATTGTGCCATTAAATCAACAAATGCCATCAAAATGAAATTGAGGTGCTCAAACAGTGAGCTCATAAACAATGCCCTCTTCGTGCCACACAAAAGTGCAGTGTCGTCTTCATGGCAGCTCTTCGAATTTACAAAAATTACAAATGACACTTTTTTTTTCAAAATTACAAAATTACAAAAATTTCATTGGCTCAAAGCACATAGAAATTCAAAACAGTAGGATATCTTAATCTTTATGAGCTCAAATTCAAAATAGTAAGTGTATTATTTTATTATTGATGTCCCTATTTGATCTAATAGCATCAATATAACAAACAGCGCACTGACCAATCAAATAGGGACATGAGGTGCTCAAACAGTGAGCTCATAAACCAATATATTTAGTCTTAATAAAATTTTATAAAACTACATATATTGTATGAAGTGTTTGATCTCTCTTTATTTGTTTTGTTGTTTCGATATTCACTATGGTATTCCCAATTTATGATCATTTCATGAGGAATGTCTTGATGGCTTGCAGGCTACAAGCTAGGGCATCATGCATTATTTATGAGCTTACTGTTTGAGCACCGACCAATCAAATAGGGACATGAGGTGCTCAAACAATGAGCTCATAAACAGTGCATGATGTCCTAGTTGTAGGTAGTTATCTCTTCTATAATGATGGAGGAGTGAAAGGTAATGATCAATGAGGTTGCTGCTATTAGATCATACATTAATACATTTACTATTTTGAATTTGAGCTCGGACATCATGCAATGTTATTGCTGTCACTACATGCTTGCTTCTGTTGTGCACCATATATTGTTTTATACACATAGAACAATAAGTTTGGGGACTTAGACTTATGTTTAATCCTTAGTAATGGTTTGGGGAACTAATTACTAGATGAGTGACTATAGTACCCTAGTTTGCATTATTAGATGATCTTGTTTAATTTGTGTTTATTTCATGCAAAGATACATGTAAAGGAAAATAAATTTTTGCATCTAAAGATTACATGTATATATATGAAAAATAACTTGTATTAACTATACAGGGAAAATAACTTTCAGAAGAAAATGCAAGAGTACAAACATACATAAGAGGATGAATATAAATAATAAGGGTGCTAGACATTACCTGAAGTGATGAATTTTTGACCCGGGTATGAATCTAGTGTGCCCCTGTGTGATCCAGAACGTGCAAAGAAAAGAGAGATGGGGGTTAGATAAAAAATATCTAAGCAATGAATGACGTCCTATTACTGATCCTCATCTACAATTATGCATGTGCATAGTCAAGACATACACTTCTGAAAGAAAAACCAAGCTCACAGTCTCAATGAAATAAATAGTGTATAAAATAATATATGGTGCACAACAGCAGCAAGCATGCAATGACAACAATAACATTGCATGATGCCCAAGCTTAAATTCAAAATAGTAAGGTATTAATGTATGATCTAATAGCAGCAACCTCATTGATCATTACCTTTCACTCCTCCATCATTATAGAAGAGATAACTACCTACAACTATATTTCATAATTCCTCCTTTGAAGTATATATATGTATCAAGTATAATTATGAGTTTACATCATATATTTAGTCTTAATAAAATCTTATAAAAAAACATAAAACTAACCTAAAATACTTTGTCTTAATAAAATCTTAATAAAATAATATATTTAGTCTTAATAAAATAATACACTTACTGTTTTGAATTTGAGCTCAGGCATCATGCATTGTTTATGAGCTCGCTATTTGATTACCAACCAATCAAATAGGGACATGAGGTGCTCAAACAGTGAGCTCATAAACAATGCATGATGCCCTAGCTTGTAGCTTGCAAGCCATCAAGACATTTCCTCATAAAATGATCATAAACGGGGAGTACCACATAGTGAATATCAACAATAAAACAAATAAAGAGAGATAAAAAACTTCACACAATGCCTTGAAGGTAATAGAAATGATGCCCTAGCTCTCAAAGCTCGCGGGTCATCAAGTATTCCAAATGAAAAGATGTAAACAATGTCAGTATTAAACAATGAGCTCATGAACAATGTATGATGCCCTAGCTTGAGCTTATTAAAACTAAATATATTGTTTTATGAGCTCACTGTTTGAGCACCTCATGTCCCTATTTGATTGGTCGGTGCTCTGTTTGTTATATTGATGCTATTAGATCAAATGGGGACATCAGTAATAAAATAATACACTTACTATTTTGAATTTGAACTCATAAAATAATAAACTTACTGTTTTGAATTGTCAAATGACCAATGAGTGATAATTTCAAAAGTGTATCATAATTAAAGGCATGTGAATTCATATTGTACTTAATCTGAATGCTACTATGTAATGTTTTTACTTATGATATTTCGAGACCCCTTTCCATTTTAAACTAACCTATGACTTCAAAGGAGGAATTATGAAATATAGTTGTAGGTATTTGTAGGAATTATGAAGTATAGTCTCCATTTTAAATTTTTAAGAAACCTTTACATCTTTTCATCAAATGACCCAAAAATATCAAGAATCGTCATATATGGTCGCTAATGTCCAACTTTCAGAAGAATATGAATGAATGTATACATACATAAGTGGATGAACATAAATAATGAATGTACCAGACATCGCCTGAAGTAATGAAGTGTTGACTCGGAGTTCAATCCAGTATGCTCTTGTATGATCCGAAACATGCAAGGAAGGAAAAGATGGGGTTAGATCCAAAGGATCTAAGCAATGCCTGACACCCTATTATTGATCCTCATCTATAATTATGCATGTGCATAGTCAAGCCATACACAGACTCAACAACATGGTAGCATTGATCCAATAACAGAAAATACATTACAAATGCCAAGCTCACGGTCTCAATGAAATAAACAGTGTATAAAACAATATATGGTGCACAACAACAGCAAGCATGCAATAACAACAGTAACATTGCATGATGCCCGAGATCAAATTCAAAACAATAAGTGTATTAATATATGATCTAATAACAACAACCTCATTGATCATTACCTTTGACTCCTCCATCATTATAAAAGAGATAACTACCTACAACTATATTTCATAATTCCTCCTTTGAATTCATAGGTTAGTTTAACTATTGGACAATGAGATGATAGAAGTTTTGAATAGATTTGAATAAAAAATAAGAGTATTGAATTTTATTTGTTCCTATTGTGATTTCAGGGGAGAAGAAGGCTAAGACCTTTTCAGCGGATCAGGATGGTGTATATAGCTTGTAAGTTTATAGGTTTGCATTTTTTTTTGTTTGAGGCTTAATTATATAATATTTATACAATTACTTTTGATGCAATATTTGTGTGAAGAACAAGAACAAAATGGTGAATGAGTGTATTTGACAAAGATAAACATGACACATTTTGTTGGGCTGATTGGGTTGGCCTAGTACCATTTACATGGCTTGGCCAGATATTAAACAATGAGCTCATGAACAATGCTAGTATTAAGCAGTGAGCTCATGAACAATGTATGATCACTAGTAGAATTTGGCAAATAAATGACTAAGTGACTAAAAATTTTAGTCACATAACCAAAATTGATCATATTTGGCAAATAAATGACTAAATAAATGACCAATTTGGTCATTGGGTAAAATCACAACTAAAATGACTAAATAAATGACCAATTTGGTCATCGGGTAAAATGACTAAATAAATGACCAATTTGGTCATTGGGTAAAATGACCAAATAAATGACTAACTAAATAGTTTAAGAGGTTTTTCCTTTTTGGTTCCACAATTTCATTCATTTTATTGTGAGAGCATATTTTCATCAAAGAAATTTTCAGTCATGGCTTACTATTTCAAATTGGTTTCTCATCTCATGTCTAAAATTTTTTTTGACTTGCATCTAATATTAGATCTTCAAATCAAATTAGATTTTGGTTGCACGTGTGAAATATTTAACCCTTAAACCTGTTACTTATTTTTTGTTACAAAGACTAAGCTATGCATCTTCGTAGCTATAATCTACATTATTATATGCACAAAAGATGCCATAAGAGATTGTATAATTGTCTAGATTTATCATATACGACAAATACAATGTCCATGCAAGACATTTAAAAGTTACCTTTGCAACCTTGGAAGTGATCAAGTTATAATCAATGACTGTGATTCATTCCCCAATGCATAATTCTAATCTATACAGATACTCATATTCTTACAAAGATACATTAAAAACTCTCCTTTATTGAATTATAAAATAAAGTTACAAAATATAATAAGAATTCAAGCTTAAATCATTAGAAAACTTGGCCTGATTGAGATACATTATAAAGAACAATAGACTTAGAATAGTTGCCTCTTGAGCCTATATATAAACTCTTGGCCAAAACTCCAAAGCCCCTATTTTCTATTTTCTTTTAGCATTTTTAAAAAATTAACACTTATCATGTGATTTATAATACATCATATGATAAGTGATAATTACATTCATTTTTAATTGAGAAAAAAAGAAAATTATGACATATTTTATATTAATATCTACTAAGTAATAGACTTAATATATATTAATATAATACAATAAATATCATTATTAATATAATAATAAGGCTTAAAAGCCTTTCATATTATTACCACACTTGCAAAATTATAATTTTTATACAAAATCAAAACAAAATCAAAAGAAACTATTTTTTGGCGGGCACTATGGCATCAAACTCCATTTCATTTTCCATTTCACTTGATTTTTTCCTCTTTGCCCGCCATGGATCAGGGCTCTCAAATTTTTTGAAGGTTTCTGCTGGATTTTCTTGAAGATCTCACCAAAGACTTTGCAGATTCTATAGGTATTTATCAGTGTTGTTTGGAGGAAATGCATGTTTAGTTTTCTTCTTCTCAGTTTTTCCATTTTAGTGGGCATGTGCAATAGATTGAGTGCATTTTTCTTAGGCAGCTACATAAGGGTACAATCTCATTTGTTGGGTGTTACAAGCCCTAGAGTTAAAGTTTGTCCATAATTTAAAAAAAAATGAGAATACAGAGTACAATAGAGTGCACATGTAGGTGGAAATGCGGGTGAAAGTTGTGCCAACATCAGAAATAACAAGAAGCAAGGATGAAAATGAGACCGAACACAAGCATGCACATGGAAACCCCTAAAAGGGAAAAAATGGTCCTACAAGAGTGAGCTTCAAACTACCTTGACTATATCTTAGCCTCACACAAGTCGGTTCACTATCACCTGGACCTTCATGAACTCATAAAACATGCAAAATGAATTCAATACCCACAAAAATGCATACAGCTCCATGAAAACTCCATATATCAGCCCACAACTCTCTCTTTGAATCATATGGAAGGTAAACGCTTGAGCCATTGGCTTTTCACTTTTTAGTTTACAAATGACCTTCATACATTGTTATATGTTATAAAGTTAGCAAGTCACAATTGATGGGTTTCATCATACAATCTGCTTTGAAGTGGAAGAGAGTGTTTGCTACTATATAAAACCACCATTTGAGTCTTCTAGGTTCCCTCAACACTTCCTCAGATGATAATGAAGGAAACTAACCAGTTGTATCAAGATCTATTTTTTCCTTTGAGACACCATCCCCTATGGTGGATGTTTTGGGGGCACAAAGGTGGGTCAGAAACATCCCGTAGCCATCCCCAATTAGTAGAAATTTTAGGAAGTGTGCATGGGATACTTCTTTTTAAGAGACATCAAGCGATGGCTCGCTGCCCTCTATAGTCTCAGTAGAAAAAAACCCATTTTTAAAAGAAAAAGACACAAAATTGAAAAAATAGGGACATTATGGTCTACATTATAATGGAAATTATGGATTGTTAGTCAATCTTAAATCTAAAAGACTATGGAAGTTAAAACTTTAGATTGATGCATTTGGTAAGAAAGATGAAAGGATAAAGCTTTCATACTAGGTCTTCATCACAAACAATACAGTAAATGAGCTGTTATTTGATACTAGGTCTTCATCACAAACAATACATTTCATGCATTTTAAGTGCCATTTTTCCAAGCTTCAATTACATTCATATGCACATCTATAATGACATCTTGTACCAACCAAACACTTTGACAACCTACCTTGAACCAATGAAATTTGTTGTAACTATGAACATTGAACACTACTGCCAGCTGCCTCCTAAACATGAATAAATGGTTTCTATTAATGAAATGTCTTCTCTAGATCATGTAAAATAACTGTCTCATGGTGACAAACGGACTAGAACAATATATTATGTAGCAATATCTTTATTCCACCCGACCAAGGTTCATGCAGGCAATATGGAGCCAAAACATATGACAAACCAATATCCACCTTGAGGCCTACAGGTACTCTGCCAAATGTCCACACCCATATCCTAGCTCACAAAACAAATTTGAGAATGTGATGTACAGTTATGGTGTTCCACCATCTGAAGCCATCGCCAACAATCAAAGAACACAAGCAAGTCCTCATTCCTTGGTAAGAAATTTTTTTTTCCACAAATGATATAACATAGAGCTTTTAAAATTTGCAAACTGATGTTCAACTGGTTAATAAAAAGGATGATGTTGAACCACATGACAAGGGTGATGAAGAGCATGATGTTGACAAACATGACCTCTACTGTTGTTACATGTGCTGTAGGAGGGACAACTACAACTACTTCTACTACTTCAGCCAAGAACGCTAGATCCAGTGCATTCATAGGATCATCCAACAATGGGTCGACTTCTGTAGGTAGCATGACTTGAAACATCTTTGAATACAATGTTTGAATATCATGGAAAAAATAATGATGTATGTCCCCATGATTCATTGATATCTTTTACCTGATTTATATGTTGCAGGTACTACTCTAGGCTCCTATAACTACAAACTGAATGCTCTTCATGCTTAGTGGAACCCCAAGTCTTATCTTATGTAGTAATATCTTTGTTCCACCCATCCAAGGTTCGTGTAGGCAATATGGAGCCAAAACATATGACAGAGCAATATCCAGCTTGAGGCCTACAAGGTAACGCTTAACATTCAATTTTGTGATATATCTATGAATCCTTACAATATTTCCTATTTGTAGCATGAAATTATTATTTTTTGCTCATAATTCTTCCCTTTAATGGTGATGCTACAGACTGTGATGTCAACTTTTCTTCTTTGATGTCAAGTTTGTAGCTGCAGGTTTGTCTTTCAACATTACAAAGCAATGAAAGGACATGCACACCATAAAAGAGAAGCAGGTTTTGGAGTTGCAGGGGCATCTTAGAATTTCAACTAAAATACATAGTGCTTGAAAATACTTTCAAGCATTTTATAGCTAACAATCAACTGGTCACTTTCTTTAGGATTGCATAAAGTTCAGTCATCATTTCATATAGCCATCAAAGGCATGCTATAAATAGCATACAACAGTAATCACATTGGAATTTCAAGAGGTACACTCACAATAATCACAGCATGTGAAGCTATAATAACAAATTCATAATGTATTTTAAATAAGGGATTTGTTGTGTTTTATAGTTTTCATCCTAAATATTTAGGATGAGATTAATTTGTAGAAACTGGAAAGAGTTTTTTAACATGATTTTCTTTGAAAAAATTATTGGATGCTATTTTCAGTCTTTTGTTTATTTTTAGTTTCAACTATGTTCATTGACAAAATAACAAAATAACAGTCCACCTGAAGCGGTGGGAAAAAAAAATATCGGCTAACCCGTTGTATGCCCACATGCATGCGACGCAAAATTTGTACCTTCAAGTCTTAGAAAAAATTTCAAGTCAATTATTTTTACACATGGTTCTCAACTTTGCGAGTCAATGAGTACTCACCACATTCATCCACGTGGATGGATATATACTCTGAATATTTGACAATGTTGTAAATATTGAACTGACCATGTTTGTTGATGCTTGCCACATTATATTCAAAGGAATAGATATTGTAGCTTTTAATATGCATTCAATTTATAATGTTAAATTTCATTCAACATTCTATGAATATTAGCTCTCTCGAAAGGATAGCTAACATAAAACATTGATGAAAATGTTCATTTATGTCCCTTCTTATTCTTATTTTATAGATGTCATTATTGATCACTATAATAGTGAATTTGTGTCTAATCTCAATGATCTATGATTTTTCTGAATGAACAGATAATCAACAATTCTATCTCAAACCAAATTCTTGTACCTTGAAGTTTTAGTGATTTTACAATATTACAAGCGGGCTACTTTAGTTTGACTGGTTTTCTATTTCATACCCCACTTTACATTAAACTCTCATTTGAAAAAGGAAAAAAATAGTTTGGAAGTTGACAATGCTAAATAATAAAGTTTAAACACAATGAGTTGACAACATAAACTCTTCACTCTTATATGTATTCTATAGGGTGTCAAAGTTATGTTGTTTTCCTTGTAAATTTTGATCCAAGCTGAGATGCAATGGTCATTTTTAACTATTAGCACTAGCACATCCCTGCTTCATCAATTACCATTCTCCCTGACTACACAAACTCAATTAATAGTTAAGTATGAACATTTTGGAATGGACCCTGCTACTTTTGTTATAGTTCATGCTTTCTTCTAAATTTAATTCATGCTTTAGAATAGTTTCCAATAAATTTTCTTCTACATGACCTGCACATATTTTTTGGTCTCTACAGAGAAAATTTAATTATTAAAATAATCTCTTTCTCTTTGCATATGCTCAAGAATGCTAAAAAAAAAGGTTAATTTTGCAATCCAATTCTAGTTTATAGATAACTCAAAAATGTTCAATATTCAAATTAAATCCATACTCAATTATGAGAAATGTGATGGTAAGATATAATAGTTTTTATCTATCCAAAGCTCTTGAAGGGAGCAACCCAGAATAATCAGTCAGCTATCTTAATTGCATGGATTCATTTGGTCACATGCATAGGTGATTTTTTAACTTGGGAGAGATAACCCACACAATGTCCATGTTGCTCATTAATTTTCACAGTACAAGAATAAATCACCAATCATTTCACTATTTTGTTTTGGCCAAAATGTATTTAGATGGGCCAGGGAATCCATATTTCTTGAGGTTGTCAAAAGATATTTTTTTATTGCTTCCTGCTAACCACACAAATGGA
Source organism: Chamaecyparis obtusa (assembly GCA_027943335.1). NCBI lineage: Eukaryota > Viridiplantae > Streptophyta > Pinopsida > Cupressales > Cupressaceae > Chamaecyparis > Chamaecyparis obtusa. The sequence continues at coordinate 371,168 of BSBK01004144.1, forward strand.
CAATAGTTTGGAGGTTTATATCTACCCCAAATAAGATCAATTGGCCACTTGGGGAGTTGAGGAAGATTGGATGAACAAAGAATAGCATAGCTAGATTTAACTTTATTAATTCTAAAGTAATTTACCGCCCAAATGAGGCTATCCTCTCTTTGAAGAAAATGGATTCTAATCCCCTACAACATATTCCACAATCCTGGTATCCTATTAAGGTTGAATTTGAGGTTCAAAAGTACTGGTCTCAGGAACACCAAAGGAACATCTCAAACCAGTACAACCTATATAAACCTGCATGCATATGTAAATGACACAAATTCTCATTAAAAAAATTTCTTTTAAAGGAAGACTTAGTCTAATTAATGAAAATCTTAAAGGAATTTACACTTAATTTTTTTTATTTGAATGATTTCCCCCTTGATACTTCCCCACAATAATTGAAATAAACTTGGGGTGAACCAACTTCTTGGGGAGATTTGTCTTTTGCGTACTGAATATTACATCCCTTACATTGTGTTTGGTTATGGGTACCACTATTGTTTGTTTTGTTCTTCTCATCTGATGGACGATAGATTTGAGGAATCTAGATTTTTTCCCTCCTTGTTTTAGCCTTGTAATGTTAAGGATATTTTGGAGATAATTAAAAAACATCCTGCATGGTCACTTCAGAATGTTCTCTAAAAGAGAATCATTTTCATAATAAGTAGTTTCTATTCACTTTAGCAATTAGAAAATCTATATCATTTCACTCTCCAAACTTAACACAAGTGGGATTTTTTCTTCCTAAGGAGAGGCAATTAATTTAGGTGGCAACCTTATGGACCAAATATATGGCCCTTAAAAGTGGAATTTGGGTTGAAAGGTAGAAAAGCTAATGGGTTGGCTGGGGCTGTAGCCACATAGAGCTTGTTCTCTACTTTCTAACGCATGGAGCACTGAATTGTGAATGATGATCAAATATTATGGTCCCAACATCATCTTATGGTCATTACATTGTGGTTCATGATGGGTGCCACTAGTTAGATAATTATTTTTAGAAATCAGTAAACATTATATTGAGCTAAAGCGAGCCCAAAAAGTATAAATCTCCAAAAATGTCTTGGGTAATCAGCCAAAAATCTTTTCTAGAAAAATGATCCAGACATGAGACATTACTAGATCCAATAAACATTTTGGCTTCCAAAACTAGAAAAACGAACATATATAATCTCATCAATGATAGCTACGCGGATAAACAAAAGTGTGAAATTGTGACTTGGTCTGTTGATACTTATTAGACAATGAAAATCTTCCAGACCCAATTTTTGTTGTCTTGGTGTAAGTGTAATACTATTTTAGTCTCTATATATCTATATCTAAGTGTATCTTCTAGCACACCTTTTATTATATTTAAATTTTTTTAATTATTTGTGCACCTTTAAAATGCTTGATTTTTTTATGAAGCATTGTCTAATACAATGTAGTTGAAAACATTTATAGTAGGAGAATAAAGATTCTAGGCATGTCAGAAGGCAAAAAATTGTTGAAACCACTTTGTAGAATCCATTTTGTACATATCCTGCAATCATTGCAGTCCATGAAACCACATTTCTTTGAGGCATTTTGTCAAACAATTCAAATGCCTTGTTTGTGCTTCCACATTTTGCATGCATGTCAACTAGGGCAATTGTAACTACAACTTCTGAAAAAATTCTTTGATCCTTTATACTTTGATAGATGTACATGCCTTGTTCCATATGTCCCATTTGGGCACAGGCATGGAGGATGCTAGAAAATGTTGTGGAATTTGGCTTCACACCTGCCAATTGTATTTATTTGAAAGTTTCTAAAGCCATTTCACCGAATCCCTATTGCACATATCCTTCGATCATTGCATTCCATGAGATCATATTTCTTTGGGGTATTTTGTGAAATAGGTCACGTGCTTTGTCTATGCTTCCACATTTTGCATACATGTCAACTAGGGCAGTGGCAACTACAACATCTGACAAAATTCCACTATCGGTTATGTTTTGATGGATGTCCATACCCTGTTCCAAAGCTCTCATTTTGGCATAGGTGGGGAGGATACTGGCAAAGGTTGTAGAATTTGGCTTTACACTTGAAAATTGCATTTGCTTAAAAGTTTCTAAAGCCTTTTCAAAAAATCCAATTTGAGTATATCCTACAATCATGGCATTCCACGTTATCACACTTCTTTGAGGCATTTTTTCAAGCACTTCACATGCTTTATCTATGCTTCCACATTTTGTATACATATCTAACAAGGCAGTTGCAACTACAACATCTGACAATATTTCTCTATCTTTTATGCTTTGATGGATGTCCATACCCTGTTCCAAAGCCTCCATTTTGGCACAGGCATGAAGGATGCTGATAAAGGTTGTGGAATTTGACTTCACACCTGCCAATTGCATTTGCTTGAAAGTTTCTAAAGCTTTTTTGAAAAATCCATTGTGAGTGTAACCTGCAATCATGGCATTCCATGTGACCACATTTCTTTGAGGCATTCTGTGAAACAATTCACATGCCTTGTCAATGTTTCCACATTTTGCATACATGTCTACCAGGGCAATTGCAACTATAACATCTAACAATATTTATCTTTTCTTTATGCTTCGATGGATATCCATACCCTGTTCTAGAGCTCCCATTTTTGCATAGGTAGAGAGGATGATGGCAAAGGTTGAGGAGTTTGGCTTTACACTTGCCATTGGAATTTGCTTGAAAGTTTCTAGAGCCTTTTAACCAAACCCATTTTTTGCATATCCCGCAATCATGACATTCCATGAAACCATATTTCTTTGAGGCATTATGTCAAACAGTTCATGTGCCTTGTCAATGGTTCCACATTTTGCGTACATGTCTATGAGGGCAGTTGCAACTACAACATCTAATAAAATTCCTATCTTTAATGCTTTGATGGATGTACATACCTTGTCCAAAGCTCCCATTTTGGCACAGGTAGGGAGGATGCTAGCAAAGCTAGTGGAAGTTGGCTTTATACCTGCTAATTGCATTTTCTTGAAAGTCTCTAAAGATTTTTCAGCATATCCATTATGTGCATATCCTGAAATCATTGCAGTCCACGAAAATACATCTCTTTGACGCATCCTGTCAAACAATTGATGGGCTTTGCCTATGCTTCCACATTTTGCATACATGTCTACCAAAGCATTTCCAATTACAACATTTGACAAAAATCCCTCTTCTATTATGCTTTGATGGATGTCCATACCTTGTTCCGCAATTCCCATTTTGGCATAGGCTGAGACAACATTGGAAAATGTGAACTGGTCGGGTTGAATTCCTGTTCGTTGCATTTGGTGAAACAGTGAGACTTCCTTGTGAGGAAACCCATGTCTTCTGCTCATTGAAATAATTGTATTCCATGAGATGCTTTCCTATTCTTTCATGTGATCAAAGACTTTTCGGGCATCCTCTAAACTTTGGCACTTAACATACATATAAATAAGCTTATTATGAAAAGTTGTATGTGCAGTGAATGTAAATCCCCTATAAGTAATGAAAGGATGCAATTTTTTCACTTGTGAAAGCGCATCCTTTAGAATGCAAGTTTGCAGCAATTGAATATATGTAGAGTAGTCTCCAAGAGTATTGTGTGTGGTAAGCAGAATTTTGGGCACCTTCTTCAACATAACGCTGTGGGATTGAGATGAGTAGTGGATGGCAATGACATTCACTACTCATGGTTTTGGAAAAATTTATTTAGTCTACTATAATGACATTACTTCGCAACATTTTCCATCAAGAATGGATATGACAGTAAACTCCAACCTCTATTTTGGAGTTTACTGTCATACTGTTCCATGATTATGACTATCTCAGTGGGATATATTTCCATTGCTATTAAGAGTTATTACTCATGTTAGAACTTGTGGATGTTGATGATTCATGTGGGGAAAGGTGTTACTAATGGTTGGGTAAGGTACCATGTGTTGTATTTCTTTTATACCCATGAAGTGTCACTTGGAAAGGTAACTGTCACAACTGTGATTAGACAGAGAGATGGTCAGAGACAGTCCTTGGGTAATTAGATACATTTTTTAATTTCACACTTAGAAGCTAGGAATATTAGTTGTGATCTTGACTGAGGTGTTGCATTGTCAGTGATTTTTCAAAAAAATGTAGTGTGCCCTTATGATCAACCAAAGGTAGGAGTGTGGATAGTTTAAATGATGCAAGGTAAGAACTAGTTATTGGGGTTGGTAATGTGACCAGTCATTGGATCTATGTTTTTTATCCTATTTGGGGGTGCTGATACAAGTTGAGTTTGATAAGGAGTCAAAATGCTTGAGTGCCATTAAAGAGTCCTAATTGCCTTGAAATAGTTCCCTCTTGTGAGCCTTTTTGGACTTTGTTACAAAACAAAGTTGGATGATGACCTATTGTCAAGTTTGTTAATTGTGAGTCCTAATAGCTTCCACATCATAGGAACCCTGAACCTATGATACATTTTTAGGAAACATGAGAGAAGTTACTACTAGCTTCAGAACTTCATAACATTATGCATCATATAATGATGCCCAAATTAATAGCAGAGTAGATACTTGGAATCCTCTCAGGAATACTATACTAATACGTGCATGGTTACATCCTTGGAAATCTCTCAAGTTGATTTTATCCTTTTCTAAAGTATTTGAAGTCATTCCAGTTTCATTTCTGGTGTTAAGAGAATAATTTGAAACTAAATTAGAGGAATGTGCATCAAGGTCTCTATTCTAAGCATTAAATGATGGAATTTCAACTGTCTTTCTAATATTATATCTAACTGATGACACTTGATTATAATCATAAGACTCCATAGAAGCCACAGGACCAGATGGTGGTGAATCCTTTTGTGGAGGAGCTAAATTGCTTATACTTTGATCTTTTTTGTTATTGCTCTTTGAAAGTCCTTTAACCCTATCTACGTATCTTAGAGTATTGAGTGTATGTTCACAAGAACCTGCATTAGGAGAAATACATGAGATCATAACTGTGCGTGAGTCACCAACAAATGAATCATGAAGCACCTCTGTTAACTTGCTTCCATGAAAAGGAATGTGAATTTGATCATTATCAAGAGCACATATGCACTCTTTCAAAGCTAATAGGCTCTTATTAATCTCAACTCCCTCCATCCTTGTTTGCCTATCATTGTCCGTAGTGTCAGCACCACATTCACTTCCAATGAGGTTAATAAAAGACATCTTCCCAACTATTTTGATGCTAAAAAAATACACACAATCGAATCCAGAAACCTATATTGTATCCTTTCATCTCATTGCCTCTACTGTGATTTTTAATAACCAATTGTAGTATAATGTGTGACCTAGAAGATTCCTCATTGGCACTAGTTGATCCAGTGCTTTGAGATGCATTTCCCTTTTCGATATAGTCCCTCACAACTTGTACATATGAGACTTCAAATTCTTGCAAGCCAACAATACAGACTTGTTGCCGACCATCCTCCCTCATGCATAGTTTCCTCCTATCACTGAGAAGATCAAAGAGTTTACCCCCATAAATCTCAAAAAAGCTAATCCACAGGTGGAATCCTTGATTTCGGTATACAGGTTGATTCATACGAGCTAGTATATCCTCTGATGCCTTAAGAGGCAATGGCTGCATTGTGTAGGTTTTTCCACTACCTGTCTGACCATATGCAAAACATGTTGCCTTTGTGCGATGGAAGAGAATGGGAATAATGGGCTCCACAGTACATCGATAAACCTCCTCGTTGGTGACATACTGGTCTAAAACTAAGTCAAAAGTAAATTCAATTTTCTCCACGTATGCTATCAAATCCACCTTTAACTTAGTCTCATGAATAGTTAATGAGCATGCCTTTGAGTCAATTGTTACTATGTCATCTTCCTTTCAAGCCAACTCCTTTTTGTTTAAAGGTCTTTTTCATACCACAACTCTAATTTTTGCCAGGTTGCCTTCTTTCCCATTGACTTCTCTATCCATTGAAGATGATCTGAAAGAGTTTATGTCCATCTGACCCATTAGCTGCTTTCCTGAACTATTGCCAGCATCAAAACTGTTCTCAAAACCTCTTTCATTAATAGGCATGAAGGGTGATGTTTCAAAAGCTTCTGCCAGTGTATGCTCAGAAAGCAGTTCATTGTCATTTGTATTTCAATCTTGTTCTAACAGGAGCTATAAGGTTCCCTAAGATAAACATTTGTGAATGGTACATCCACACATTGATGGTTCTTCTTTCTTACTTCTCATGCATGTAGATAGATTTATTGTTAAATAGACAGTTGATACTTTCTTACATTATTTGTTCTGATTTGTCAGCCAATAGTCTTTTGTAATCAAAATCAAAGATTTGGATAGATAGTCATGGAAACCAGATCAGGAGATGTTTATTTCTTTACCTTTCCATTTTTCCCTTGAGATCTGTATAAATCTATTTGATTTAGTCAATTTTAAAAGTTTGGAAATTTGTGCCTCTTATTCAACTCTTGCGGTTTTCAACTGATATATTTCTTATGAGTTGATTATTTTCAATGTTTCATAAATCTAATTATTTCTCACGCGAATCTATATTTCAAACATTTGAACAATAAGATAGAAAAATATTTCAATCACAAGCTATTGATCACATCATAAATTCTACAGCCAAGTCAAATTATATGTCTGTAGGCCAAATCTTTGTGCCCATTGTTTTTCAAGGACCAAATGGAGCTACTGCTGGAGTTGGTGCTCAACACTCTTGGGTTTGATATTGGTCATTTTTGTGCCCATGTTCAGAAAGTAAAAGCAAAGAAGAAGATACTCAAGATGATTTCATTTTATTGGGTGTTTATCTATTTTGCAATGTTATGCTACATGGTATGGTTCTTGCCTAGGGCTAAAAGTTTTGGTACCCTATTCATCAGAAGATGCTCATGGATTGCTGAAAGCTGCCATCTGTGACCCAGATCCTGTTGTATTTCTTGAAAATGAATTACTGTAAGCATAACAAGCGTGCTTTTAGTAATTGCATATAATCTTGTGTTGACTTTTATTGAATATGAGATTTTAAAAGGCACATCATCTTAAAGAATGTTTTTCTAACTTTGAATGGTGGACTATACATTTACATGATTGTCTGGAAGGAAACTACTCTGTTTCAAAGATGGAATCATTTATTGTTAAGTTGTATCATGACAGATATGGTGAATCTTTTCCAGTCTCAGAAGAAGCTCTTGATTCTAGCTTCTGTCTTCCAATTGGGAAAGCAAAGGTACATATGTGTTGTTTAATCTCTTTTATAAGTTTAAAATTTCTGGCATCAATGCCTTATCCAGTTATTGCTTTTTTGCAGATTGAGAAAGAAGGGATAGATATGGTGAATCTTTTCCAGTCTTAGAAGAAGCTCTTGATTCTAGCTTTTGTCTTCCAATTGGGAAAGCAAAGGTACATATGTGTTGTTTAATCTCTTTTATAAGTTTAAAATTTCTGGCATCAATGCCTTATCTAGTTATTGCTTTTTTGTAGATTGAGAAAGAAGGGAAGGATGTGGCAATCACTGCTTTTTCAAAAATGGTTGGCTATGCTTTGCACGTAAAGATTTCTTTTATGCTCCATTTTCTAAATGAATATCTGATTTCTGATTTAGGATCAACTTATCAAGATCGTGTTACCACCTTAGAGTTTTATGTCAGATTTTCATTTTTTCAGCTGCATGTTGCAACAAAATAAATTGATGCTTCAAAGATGATTTATAAATGCTGTGAAAACATGGCAGCTGTAGCTTCAGGTGGCATGCATCTTGCTTGGCTTATTTCCATGGTGTCTTCATCATATTGCAATCTTCATGGTAGTTGTAAGGTCTCTATATTTGTGGATGGTAGTGGGTATTCCTCATCTTCCCACCAATATTGGGATGTCAAATGAATGTTATTCTATCAATCATGGCTATTGTATTATTCTTAGGATGCTTGTTGTTGTGCCTCTTGGGGTGCAATTCTGGGTGTAATTATGGATGTAATTCTTTGTGGTTCTTGTTTGTTCTAGAGTCCTAACAAGGAATCTGAATTGAGTTCTTCATGTACCATGGTTGCTACATTAGTGTCTATTACCAATGTAATTAGTCATTCAGCAATGCCCTGAGGCTACATTTTTACAATCTTTACCAAGCTTTTTAATGGAGTAGCAAACTGTATTGATTATTTTCACAATTGGACAAATTTAGCTATTACCACAAGGTATGAGTTACTTTAGTATGAAATATCATGTGCAAGACATATTGGGTAAGTGGAAATGTTGAGTTTAGTGATAGGGAGTTGGTGGATACAATATGGTTGAGTTGGTGGATACATGAATGAAGTGAATTGAACTTGGTGATAATGCATTACGAGAAAGCTATAATGCTAGATACAATATTCTCAGAGGCCTACAACAACTTGGTGAGTACTATAAGGATGTTGAGTATAAGATATTTTCTCTGAGTTCTTTATGAGGAAAACTGTAATGATTCATCATTAGGATTTTCTTATATTTCTAGTAAATAATTGTCTTAGGTCAAGCCAGTCTATAGATGTATTATTCAAACTAGCAATGTCTGTTTTTTTTTTATAAATGGATTTATGACTTAAAATTCAAACTCTTACTTATTTTGTGTAGGGAAATGCTCTGAAAGATGTTGGAAGAGTGGAAGAAGCCATTGCCTATTACCAGGTTAGATGTCCCTGGCTTGCAAGTGCAATTATGTCTTACTCTTCAAGAAAATCACTCTCAGGTCCTTACTAATCTTGGAAACATGTATATGGAAGGGTAGGATAATTTTGGAAAAGTGGGTATATTATTGTTATGTACATAAATGAATTTTGTGTTCATTTACTTAATGCTTCATGTAAAGCTATTATTCATGTTAATCTACTACAAGAAAATGATCAATGTACTTGCTAACTTCTACAAAAGCACACTGGCTGTAATGACAGGCTTGTCTAGGCTTTAGAGTAATTTAGCAATCTACTGTACATTTAATCTTGTTGTCTTGGTGCATTTAAATCTACTATACTTCATCATATCTTCTCTCTTAACATTTTCTATCTGATTGGTGTTCTTGATGACTTCTTATCACCTTCATGTCATTGTTTTTAATGTCACTATTATGACTGCAAACACATCACCATTTTAATTCTTTTTGTTCATTGGTGTCTTTCTGTTGACATTGAATACCACTATTTTTATCCTTTGCATCTTTGAGACTATACTTATATTTATGACACTATTTTCATGCATTGTGTTGTTGTCATTTCTCTACTTGTAAGCAGTTATCCTATTTAATTTACTGCCAACACCATGACTATCTTTGGTATACAACTGTGTCTTGTACCTTAAAGCTCAACTCCTTTCAAATGGATCCCAAGATCTCTTGACTTCTCTTTCTTGTGATATTGCTATCAGGATTCAACTAATCAAAACCTCTATACTGAATTGCACATTACAGAGAATATAAACTCTTGCTTTCAACTCTTTGAAATAACAATCCTTTTTTTCCAAGGAATAACATTCTCTTTAATCACAAACACTAATTCTATTTTTGAAACAAGATCGCACTACTATAGATTGTAATTGACTTCACTCTACATTGACTTCATGCCTCTTAAAGTCCCCTTCATGAACTTAAAGATATATGCTTGTCATTATAATAAGGGGAACAAGCCACATGTAATGTATTTTTCAATGGCATCATTCACTTCATTCTTATATTGAACATTGAATAACTTCACCATTGAGTTTAAACTATCACTAGTAATCATCCCCTTAAGCTTTGCTACCCGTGAACTATAGATGGAAAAACTTGAAATCATGTTTAGTGGAAAGTACTAGTATACATGGTATGATTATTCTTTAAAGGGTACTAGCTCAGTGGAAGAGCACCTACTTTACAAGTAGGAGGATGATGGTTCGATTCCATCGTGCCTTAATATGACTAAATATATGACTAAATAAATGACCAAATAAATGACTAAATAAACAATCAAATAAATGACCAAATAAACTACCAAATGACCAAATAAACTACCAAATGACTAAATAAATGACCAAATGACCAAATAAATGACTAAAATAGTTTAGTCATAAATTTGGTCACGAGATAAATGACCGGCAATAAACTACCAATGGTCACATGACCAAATTTGGTCATTTATCTATAATTTTTGGTAGTTTATTTGGTCATATATTGTTGTTTTTGTACTAGTGGATGCCCTAGCTTGCAGCCCGCGAGCCATCAAGACATTTTCTCATAAAATGATCATAAATAGGGAGTACCACATAGTGAATATCAACAACAAAACAAATAAAGAGAGATCAAACACTTCACACAATGCCTTGAAGGTAATAGAAATGATGCCCTAGCTCTCAAAGCTCGCAGGTCATCAAGCATTCCAAATGAAAAGATGTAAACAATGCCAATATTAAACAGTGAGCTCATGAATAATGTATGATGCCCTAGCTTGCAGCCCGCAAGCCATCAAGACATTTCTTCATGAAATGATCATAAACAGGGAGTACCACATAGTGAATATCAATAGCAAAATAAATAAAGAGAAATCAAACACTTCACACAATGTCTTGAAGGTAATAGCAACGATGCCCTAGCTTCGCGGGTCATCAAGCATTCCAAATGAAAATATGTAAACAATGCTAGTATTAAACAATGAGCTCATGAACCATGTATGATGCCCTAGCTTGCAGCCCACGAGCCATCAAGACATTTCGTCATGAAATGATCATAAACAGGGAGTACCACATAGTGAATATCAATAGAAAAACAAATAAAGAGAGATCAAACACTTCACACAATGCCTTGAAGGTAATAGCAACGATGCCCTAGCTCTCAAAGCTTGTGGGTCATCAAGCATTCCAAATGCAAAGATGTAAACAATGCCAGTATTAACATTCATATTGTGCTATTAAATCAACAAATGCCATCAAAATGAAATTGAGTTAATGAGAAGACAAAGCTCAAATGTCTACCTCAAGTGCCAATGCCCTCTTCCCACATGGTGCCAGCCTCTTCATGAATGCCAAACTCAAATGCCGTCTTTGCACCACACAAAAGTGCAGTGCCATTTTCGCGGTAGCTTTTCGAATTCACAAATTAAAAATAACACTTTCTTTTTCTTTTTTTTTTGTTTATAACCAAATGGGTGTCGCAATTACAATGTCATCATCGCTATTACAACACCATCGGGGGAACTTGCAAAAAATAAAAATAAAAAACAAACACAAATTGTAGTGGCATCGCAAATTGGCGTCGAAATTTGACCCCAAATGTCACAACATCGCGATGGGTAAATCTTTGGTTTGTGGATGTGGGACAACCGTTGGATTAAAATAGGGGATTAAGTGCTTTAATAAAAGCTGAAACTTTAGTAAAATATACCATTAGGACTTAGGTAAATTAATAAAAATCATTGGGGCTTAGACTTAGAGAAAATAAAGTATCGGCTTAGGTGAAAAAGAAGTCTAAGAAGTATGGCCCCGCCCAATGGTAAAATAAAGCACATGCTTTATAAGGATTTTAAGTGACCCGAAAAGGTAATGAGGAAAAAGAACAAGGGTAGGGTTTCTTGGACTTAGGCAAATTTTCAAAACCCTTTGCATGGATAAACCCTAGTTCCTTATCAACTTGAAATGGCTGGATCTCACTAGTTTTTACACCAAAATTCATGCAATCTAAACTAAAGCTTAAACACCTTCTAAATTATCCATGGCTAGGCTTGCAAGTTGTAAAACATTATACATCTTCATGGATCAAAATTGTGTTTTAGCTAGGGCATGAAAATTTATTAAGGGTTTTCACCAAAAATAGACCATTTTCTTAGGATTTTTACAATGATAGGAAAATGGGCTAACAGTGGCTCTATCTGAGGATGCTTGAATGCAAGTTCATAGCAAGTAACCAAAAAAATCTGGGTGGCAGACCAAAAAACATTGACCTACTGCAAGAAACAAACACACAACTGAAACAAACACACCTATACATATTTACAGAGCTACTGTGCATGGAAAAGATTGAAACTTAATTGAAGAAATATTTCAGAAATTGTCCATGCACTGGCAATTCTTGTTCTTCACCATCCAGATTTCTCAAGAAATATGAATCCTTTCCATGAATATGATGGATAACATATGGTCCTAACCACAAGGACTCAAATTTCTTTTGCTTTCCTTTGTCTTCAGCCCTGACATTCGACTGAAGGATCAAATCACCAGGCTGGAATTTTCTAACACTTGCTCTTTTGTCAAAAAGATATTTCATCTTTTGCTACAGTTTCACATTTTCCTCCCGACTTTCCCTTCTTGTCTCATCCAATTCAACCAATTGGATCATTCTATCTTGTAGAGGATGACTAATTTCCATCTCTTCTTCTTGTATAAATTGGTATATGGGCAATAAATAGTTCACAGGAAGTCTGGATTTCACACCATATACTAACTCAAAAGGAGACTTCCCTGTAGCTCTCTTCTCTGTGATCCTATCTACCCATAATGCCAACTTCAACTTTACATGCCAACTCCTTTTATTCTTTTCCAATATTTTCTTCAAGATTTGTAGAATGAATACTCTTATTGTAATACCCCAAAAATGGGCTATATGTTCATTAACCTCCTACATCGACAAATCGAACAAAATCGACATTGAAGTCCTAACCTAAGGCACATCTAAACATCATCGAATCATAATTGATTATCTTAAATTCTGCATCGGAGAATATTCCTAGTAATATTCCTAATCATCTTAATTATCTTTAATTTTATAATTATTTGGCAATAAATCACATTTATCCTAAAGTTTGATTAATTGAATATTTTCATATTTAATTAATTAGATTTAATATTTGCCACTTAATTATGTAATTAAATTTAATTATATCTATTATTAATTGTATTATTTAATTTTGACAATAAATCTAATATCATATGAATAATTGATTAAATTCTTATTTAATTAATTAAAGCAAGTTGTCATTATTTCATAATATAATTTTTAATAAAAGTTTGATTAAATAATTGATTAACCCATAAATCAATTGTTTTATTTTTAAAAGCAGTTAAGTTGGAAATAAATCACTTTATTATTAAATTAATTCATAAATAAAACATGCACAATCATAAAAGCAGACAACTATCAATTATCAATTAAAGCTAAACTCTATTTTGAGTTAAAGCTTAGCTTTTGCATGTTTTTGTGAGTTAATTATCCTTTATTTAAAAATAACTCAAAAATCAACCTCGGTTATTTGAATGATTTATGGCTTTTTCCCATGCACCTCCAAAGCCCTGGATTTCTATAAAATTAAGGCTTCAGCTCATCTCTAAAATCTCTCAAATTTGCATCCAAGCATCTCGCAAATTGCAAACTTACTCTACATGAATCATAGCATATCAGATTTGGAGAATTTGCACAATTGGAGCTTGAAAGAATCAACTTGCGAATTCAAAGCTTTGTGAGATCAATTTCAATTGCATAGTTTTTATATCTTAGCATAGAATTTCATAGTTTTCATATCATTGTTAGAATCTTCATTGTTAGATCATTTAGCATCCATAGCATATCAGTTTATCATTCTTATTGCATAGAAAATATCAAAAATATAGATTAATTGCATTTAATCTCATATCTAGATCAATTGCATTCAAATCCTTCATTTAGGTGTCGTCTAGGTCACTGATCTCGATTACAATCTGAGAACATCAATCTCGCACCTATTAGAAGGCAGTAAATCGCTTGGTTAGAGTAGATTTCAATTTTGCACGATTTTGATTATAGCTAACCTCTAATGTTTTACTGAAGTGTTGTGTCTATAGATCAGGTACAATTTTCACACACACATTTCTGGCGCCCACCGTGGGGCAACCCACCTTTGCATGCTGATTTTGATTCTTGGAGCTAAATCTCAAAGTTTCAAAAATTTAATTTTATCTCCCAAACGGCTTGGATTTTTGGTCTGAAATTTTTGTTTCAGATTGGAGACATATTAGAAAAGCTTCAAAAATAAATTCAGAATTTTCTAAAATTTTTTGAATTTTTAATAATTTTTTTTTTATTTTTCATAAAAAATTGATTTTCGGCGCAAATCAGAATATTTTTTGGAAATTTTTACATTTTCGGAAAGCTCTTCAAATTTTACAGGGGTTATATTATTTGTGTTTTAAATTTGGATGCAATTTAATAGCTCAAATAGTCAATTTGTAAAAAATGGTCTGTTTTGATAAAACAGGTCTCTAGGGCACAAATGAAGAGATTTTTCTAAAATTTTTGCATTTTTGGAAAGCTCTCTATTTTTTAGTAGGGGTCTCTATTCTAAATTTCTATTTTTGTGTCCAAAATCATATCAAAAAAATTAGATCTTGTTGACTAGGTCAAATGCAGTGCAAAAAAATTAAAATTTTATGATGGGTATGCACTTATTTTTCATATGATTCAATGCATGATATGAGTTGTCATTTGGATTAATTTCTAGTTATTATTTCTCCTAACAATTGATTTTTAGATCTAACCCTAAGGTTTTCATAAGTTGAATATACCTTGCATATCTTGTTTGCTTGTTGGCTTGTTGGAGAGTTCGTAGCTTGCTTGCATGAAAAAGCTCAACAAAAATTGCTAAAAATAAGGTAAAATATACTAAGCGCGTTGCAAGGATCATGAGGTATTCTCTTTATTCTGAAAATATTTTGATTTGGACTTAAAATAAATCTCTTATGTGTCAAGCTTGTGTGCATCTTTTCATACTTTTGATCTATTTCTACACACTTGCATAATTTGATACTAGGTTGTGATCCCTTAAGGATTCATTAAGTAGTCTTAGAATACTTGTGATTTCTCTTGATTGCTATCTTGGGTTATTGGACTCGCTAATCTTCCGGCCCCTCATTTTCGCCCCGTGGTTGCAATCTCAGCGCCATAAAGGGGAGGGGTCAACAGGACAGAAGCGTTAAGTGTTCCACTTGGCAACCCTTTTGTGCTTTTAGGAACTCACTTGTTTTCTAAGTTGTGGACTCATTTTCAGCTTGTGTGAGGTGTTAAGTGTTCCACCTTGTGGACTCATCTCATATTTAATTTAAGCGTTAAGTGTTCCTTTTTCTACTTTTTGGATGCTTTTGGTAGATTTGCTTTCGGGAATATATCTGTGCTCACATAGTAATTAGGCCCTATGAACACTATTCATGATTCTTGAGAGATTGGATTCCTAGAGAAATCTTTCTTGATGACAGAATACTTGTAGGTAGGGAGGATACTTAGTGCATTTCACATTTAACTTGGTTAGTGCATCTTCTCTTATTGATCGACACATTCTCTCTCCGGAGAGGTTGATAGATCACGTAGGGTTGATATCACGAGCTTTGGTGAATCAAAATTGGTTAGTGTGTCTTCTCTTATTGATTGATACATTCTCTCCTCGGAGAGGTTGATAGATCATGTGGAGTTGATATCACAGACCTTGGTGGAATAACACTTTGTCTTAGCGTGTCAGATTAATTTCCTTGCTTTGTTTGGGTTAAAAGTGAAGAGGTGTCAAAACCTTGAATCTGGAGCTAAGTCCCCTTGTGGTATAAATCTGTGAGTCACCTTTAGAGAGGGTTAACCGTAGCAGACAATCCCTTCATAGGGAAAACTACATTGACGGAACCTCAAGCGATAATAGCCATTTTTGCCATGGTAGTGACAGCCGCTATATAAATGTCCTTGTGGAAGAAATCTCCACGGGTATGGTTCATTGTTGGGTTGTCAGATCTCCCTAGCAGCTTTTGAAGATTAAGTTCTCGGACTATGTCAAAACCTTGGTGCGCCAGGATTGGAGTTCACCCCTTTGAATCATAAAAGTTGTAGAGTCAAACCATTACTAAAAACCCTAGAGAGGCCAATTTTTCATTCTCAGGTATATGTGTGTTATTGCAAAACTTTTCAAAACATACACAATTAGTACTCTCAGGGATTAGCACAATTTGGTCACTTGATTGTTCATGCGCAAGGTTGCTTTTGCCCTTGTTCATTGTTTTCAGACGTGCTTGGAATCACTTGCTTGCTATTCTGCGTGCTTATTTATCTACTTGGCTATTAAAAATGATCAAATCTGGTATAACCTTCAAAATCTGGACAGTACAATTTGCAAACAATCTAGAACTGAAGACCTTAAATTTTGCAAAAATTAACGTAAATTCTTTCTGGAGTCAAAAGTCATTTTAGAAAGTCAAAAGTCGTACGAGTTTTGTCAAGTGTCATTTTAGTATTGCCCATCTGTCGTACGATTGAGAACCCAGTGTCGTACGAGTTTTCAAACCAGCAAATTCAAGAAAGTCAAAATCCTATTAGCAATTGTCGTATGATATTTACAATTGTCATTTCATTGCTACCCAACTGTCATACGAGTTTTACAACTGTCGTTTCATTTCTACCCAATTGTCGTACGAGTTTAGCAACTGTTGTTTCATAGACTACCCAGTGTTGTACGAGTCTGCAGAGTGTCATTTGGAAAAAATTGAGAGAGTTGTCAGAAATTATCAAATTGCAAGATATCCAATGTTTCCAGCCTAGTTCCAGAATCTGTCAAAAATATCATTGTGTCAGGAACAGAGCAGTAGCTATTGAGCATTCTACCATTTTCTGAGTTTGATCTTTTGAATCTGATCTAGCCTTCTGTTTGATCAATTTGAGTCTTTTTTTATCTCGTGTCAAAACCTTGTCATAACTATCAATCTTCAATCAATCAATCTTCAAAAATAGACTAAGTGTTGAGAACTCGTGTCCGCTATCTTTTGGGCGATCTATCCCATACATCTAGGGCACAGTTTCCTTCACCCACATCTCATCAGATCTTCAAAACTATCATAATCTTGACAAGGTTGCGTCATCCAATTTTCTTGAATCAAATTGTTCTTCAGTTGTCTTCGTTCTTTTCTTCCGTTTCATTCAAAGTTAATGGTGGAGACCAGAGCTTGTTCACACAAGAAATCAGAAGAAACATCTCAGAACTTACTTTTGACCAATACCCCGGGTCCAACTCTTGAACAACTCATCAAGTCAGGTATCTACGAAGATGATGGTCTCAGTAACTTTCGATTGAAAACTGGTTACATACCTCCTTTATCAACTCACAGAGGTAACCAAAAAACTCGTCCTCAATCTATTCCAGGGAGCCCAAAAACTCCTACCATGTCTCAAGCAGGGACAAACCATGGTTCTCTAGGAGGAGGGTCCCAAGGACACCATTCTCAACATAATGCCGACCAAGAACCTACCCCCTTTGAAATCCATCGATGTCAGAATGATGATGAATTCCAGAGAATGATGAGGCATTTGTTGAAAGTGGATAGAGAGGCATACTTTTTACAATTAGCCCAGGAAGGGGCTAAGCTTCCTCCCAACTTTAACATTGATGATATAATCACACATGAGGAAGAAACTCCACTCACAGCTATGACAAAATAGATGCATGCTATACAAGTCAAATTTAACAATCTTAAGAAGGAGAAGGAACCCAAGGAGTTCTCCATGGAGGCCCTTTGTCCTTTCCCATTCGACAAAAACTTGTATATGCCACCATTCCCAAAAAGAGTGGAGATACCAAAGTATGACAAATATGATGGACACTCTGATCCTCAAGATCATGTCAGAGAGTTCTATACACAATCCATGGAATTCATGCATGAACCGACTTATCTAATGCATCTTTTTCCTAGATCCTTGGGAGGAGCATCCATTCAGTGGTTTTCAAGATTACCTTCTATGATCAAAACTTTTGAGGAATTGATTAAATTGTTTTATCAACAATATTCCTACAATATTCAACATCCGATTACCATGATCGATATCTATAACCTTAAGCAATATCCAGGGGAATCATTCCTAACTTTTCTCAAGAGGTGGCGAAAGAAGTTTTCTCTATATGCTAGACCAATTCCCGAAATGGAGAAACTTGAAATCTTTATCAATAACCTTGTTCCAGAGCTCAACTATCCATTACAAATGCAAGATCATGTATCTTTTGATAAAATGGTGGATAATGCAATCAAGATTGAGAAAGTACTTGTCAAGAAAGGAGAAATCACACTTCAAAAGGACAAGTCTGAATCTGGATCTAGCTCAAAAGATAAAAACAAGAGCTAGAATAGAAACAAAGGTATCATCTCTGATGGTGTTGTTGACACTATCCGCACCCCATCAAAGGCACTGACCTACAATCTCACCCTTGCCACCAAAGCCATTGAAGCTTCAGAGCAAAAATCTGCTGAACCATCTCCAAAGAAGCCATTCAAATGATGGGATAATAAACGAAAGTTTACTCCCCTGGGAGAATCTTTGGAATCTGCCCTGAGAACCCTAATAGCTGATAACATGATCTCTTTACCACCAATCTGAAACCCTGATCCGGATCCAAAACCATATTGGTGGAAAGATAATGCATTCTGTGCTTTCCATCAGACTAAAGGCCACAGAACTAATGGATGCTTCCACTTGAAGCATACCATTCAAGACTTGATAGATCAAGGGGACATCACGATCGATAATCCTACCAGCAATAATGATCACACAACATTTACAGAATTGTTTCCACAACATGGCAAGGGAGTTTCCACTTCTCAGCCTAACATGGGGGCAAAAGTCAACTATGCCTACCTTGGAAATAATGCTGTCATCAATATGGTTGAACCATGTCTCTCTGAGAGCTGCAATGTCATCATGATTGTACGAAGAGACAGAAATCATTCCTCAGCTAATGCGGTTACAAGATCACAAGCTCAGGCTCATCTGAAAGGACAAACACCAAGTTCATCTAATGTCCCAAAGATACCTTTCAATCTCACATCTGCTTCTAAATAGAAGGTTGCCTTGAAATCTTCCAATCCAAAGGATACAAGACCTACATCTTACAGGATCATCCAACAACTCCAGCATACCAATGCCAAAATCTCTATGTTTGAGTTACTTCAAATATCTCCAGCTCACAGAGATATCCTAGACAAAGCTTTTCTCGGCTCTAATGTTCCTGATGATCTAGATCTAGACAGGTTCCAGACTATGGTTGGTCATCTAACGTCTCCACAATATATCTCCTTTTCAGAGGAAGATGACAACTCCCTAAGTCACCCACATAATCAGCCCTTGCACATAGAAGTCTTGATCCAAAACCGTCGAGTCAAACATGTGTTGATAGATGGGGGTGTAGGCCTCAACATTTGTTCTTACAGCTTAATCACACAGTTGGGATTCTCAGAGATGGCTATTGATCCTCGAAAGAAGATCACCATAAAAGCCTATGACGAACAAGAAAGAGCTTCTAAAGGCACCATTGTCTTAACCATCCGAGTGGGTCCGGTCATCAAAGATACCACATGTCAGGTGCTTGATCTACCATTGGCTTACAATATCCTTCTAGGGAGACCCTGGATCCATGAAATGCAAGCCATCCCTTCTACGTACCATCAATGCTTGAAATTTCTCTATGAAGGAGTGGAGGTTACTATCCCAGTAGATCTGAGTACAACTTGCACTACATTGAAGGAAAGTTCCGATAAGCTTGTTCCCAATAACAGAGAATCTTCCATCAAGCAGCTAAATGTTGCTTCCACATCTAAGATGGATGACATTGCTAAAGAGATCAATATCAAAGAAAATGGGATGGGAGAATACACTATAGAGCCAGTCTTGTCTCTAACATCTCTCCCTATCTCGCCCAAGTCATATGGACAATCTTTGAAGCAATCTAAATCAGAACCTAAGGAACCTATGGAAGCATACAAAAGAAATTTTGTGGCGGAGCAAGTATCCAAACAAGAATTTGAAGAAGATGAAGTTGTGCTTGCATGGCTATACAAAGATGATTCTGAATCCAAAATTATTCAACCTAGTGAATCTATAGCACCTACAATCCCTTCTAATTCATATGGTCCAGGAAACAAATTGATAGCCAAGATGGGATATTCCGGTCAAGGACCTCTAGGAATCAGCGGAAAGGGTCTTGTGACACCCATTTCACATATTGGTAGAGCCAACAAAGATACTAGTGGCTTAGGGTTTAAGAAGAAACCCTATCATCTCAAAGGTGGTTGTTCTCATGTCATAGAACAAATTGCACCAGGAGAACCCCTTCTTAAGAAAGAAGAAATAGAACCCTCTGATGATGATTCAGATAGCTCTGAGCTTATCCCCTATGAAAAATTGCCTAAAGAGATCAAAGATCTTCTTGATGATACAGATGATCCTATCAAAAGAATTAATGTAGTAGAAACACAAGAACCCATTGTAGCGCAAGAGATGGTTGCACCACAAGAACCACCCAATCTCAAAGGTGATCAAACTGATCAAGAAGAAGGGGGTAGTTATTCTAACATTGATTCCCATGAATATGAATTCAAGTCAGAAATTGAGGGTAATCCTTCTTGGGGTATTCATCCTGATTTCACACATTTTCTAAGATTTCCTAGAGATCCTGAATCAGAAGCTGAGTCAAATGACTATGAATGGGGTGCCATTCCAGAAGAAGATGAGCTTATAACAGAGAAATATATTGATGTTATTCACCAATATGTATCTCAACCCAATGTAGGTCTAGAGCGAACCAATGAACTTAACGTGTTGGATCCACCTATGGCTGAAGAGGACTCCCATGATGATGTTGAGCCTATTCACAAATTGAACATTTTGAGCTGTAATATCACCTTTGAACTTGAGCGTCGAGTTAGGACCAATGATGACATATCCCCATCCGTGAACACCATATCCCAAGCCTTTCCCACTTTAACTATCCAACGCCCTGATCTTATCGACCAAACTTCCACAAACCCAAGCCATGGTGTTTACACCTTTTCCAGTGACTATGCCCTTGCTTGTTACCTCAATGCAGTCGAGCCTATGAGGACTTCCATCAGTGAACCAAGCGTTAGCATGACTGAGTCAGACATCAAATATCTTAGTCAAAAAAATAAAAATAAAAAGAAAAAGAGTTCTGAGGGTGAAAACCACTTTGTGGTAGTCTCAGAATCGACAAAAGTAAAAAGAAAAGATGTATCTGAAGGTGAAAACCTCTCTGAGGCACCTAAGGATGAGATATTTGATGTCCTTCTGAGTCATTTATAGGATAGATCTCCAGTTCTGATTGAGCCAACTCAATCCATCAATTTGGGTACAACAGAGGAACCACAATTGGTACATGTAGCACAATCTCTATCAAAAGAAGAGAAACAAAAATTCACTACATTCTTATCAGAAAAAAAGATCAATTTTGCATGAAAATATTCAGATATGCCAGGATTGGATCCCAATCTCATTATGCACCATCTATCCATTGCTCCTGGAGTAAAACCAATCAAACAAAAACTGAGAAAGATGCATCCTCATGTTGCACTCTTAGTCAAAGCAGAATTAGAAAAACTCCTCAAAGCTGGATTCATCCGTGTCATAGACTATGCTGAGTGGATCTCTAACATTGTACCTATTTCAAAACCAAATGGTTCAATCAGAGTGTGCACGGACTTTAGAGATGTGAATAGAGCATGCCCTAAGGATGACTTTCCACTACCTAACATTGATATGATAGTGGACATGACTGCAGGCTATGAAATGTATTCCCTTATGGACAGTTTTTCTGGATACAACCAAATCAAAATTGCTCCAGAAGACCAAGAGAAAACTACATTCACATGTGCGTGGGGAACCTTCTATTGGAATGTTATGCCATTCGGACTCAAAAATGCTGGAGCTACATATCAAAGAGCAATGACATCTATTTTTCATGATATGATGCATAAAACAATGGAGGATTACGTGGATGATACCTTGGCAAAATCCATGATTAGAACTAAACATCTAACAGACTTGAGCATGATCCTAGACAGAATGGAATAGTTTAGTCTCTGACTAAATCCTAAGAAGTGTGCTTTTGGTGTCACTTCTGGAAAGCTCTTAGGATACATAGTTTCAAAGAAAGGCATTGAGGTCGATCCAGCTAAGGTGAAAGCTATCATAGAGATGCAACCTCCCAAGAATATCAGTCAAATGCGAACTTTGCAAGGGAGAGTATAGTCCATCAGAAGATTCATATCACAGTTAGCTGACATATCACAACCTTTCACAAAGACATTACATAAAGGTGTGACCTTTGCATGGAATGAAGACTGTGCAAAGAATTTTGATCATATCAAGAATTATCTCTCAAATCCTCCTATCTTAATGCCTCCTATTCATGGGAAGCCATTAATATTATATGTCTCCGCAATAGATACATCACTGGGGGCATTGCTAGCGCAACATGATGAAAACAAAAAGGAAAGAGCCATCTACTATATAAGCAGAACATTGGTGGCATATGAAAAGAACTATTCTATGATTGAGAAAGCTTGTCTCACTGTGATCTTTGCATCACAGAAATTGAGACACTACATGTTAGCTCATACTACTCATTTGGTAGCTAAAATTGATCCACTGAAATATCTCCTAAGCAAAGCTGCCCTCACAGGTAGACTAGCTAAATGGGTCATGCTCTTGAGCGAATTTGACATTGAATATGTTGAAAGAAAAGCTATCAAAGGACAAGTCATTACTGATCAATTAGCTGAAGCACCACTATTTGATGATACACCCATGCAAATGGAATTTCCTGATTCCTCTATCATGCACCTCTCTTCTAGAGCATGGCGGTTATTCTTTGATGGCTCCTACACACAGAATGGATCTGGATCATGCATATTGTTCATCACTCCTCAAGGATACTCAATACCCAAAGCATTCAGACTAAAGTTTCCTTGCACAAACAATATTGCTGAATATGAGGCACTTCTCAATGGTATGAAAATGGCAATACAGTGGAGAGTTACAGAGATGCACATCCATGGAGACTCACAATTGGTTATCCATCAAGTCAATGATGTGTACCAAACCAAAGATGAAAAGCTCATTCCTTACAAGAGAATGGTAGATGATTTAAAGAAATACTTCATCTCTATCACATTTGAGCAAATACCCAAAATGGAGAATAAGGCTGCCGAAGCAATGGCGACACTATCTACTCTCTTACAGTAGCTCGAACATGAGCTACGCTACGAGTTCCTGGTGGAAGCCCTATCCTATCCTACATATGACTCCCCTGAAACTCGCATGATCTGCACTGTTGTAGGTTATGACTCATCTCGCTACAAAAATTTGTTCTCCTATCTCCATGACCAAATCATCCCTGAGTCCTTTAACCCCTTTGAGAAATGAAACCTTATCCAATCCGCATCTTGATATGTCATCATTGGTAATGATATGTACAAATGAGGTCTAGATGGTACACTGCTTAGATGTTTAGAACGGGAAGAGTCTCAACGTGCATTAGAGGAAGTCCACGAGGATATATGTGGGTCACACTTGAATGGTTTAACGTTAGCTCCAAAACTTATTAGGGCTGGGTACTATTGGCCTGAAATGGAGAAAGAGGCTATTAAATTTGCTAAAAACTGTCAACAGTGTCAAGTACATGGCAACTTGATTCATGCTCCAGGGAGAGATCTGATTCCCTTTACTACACAATGGCCTTTTCAACAATGGGCATTTGATCTCATAGGTGCTATCCATCCGCACTCTTCTAATGGACATACCCATATAATCACAGCTACAGATTATTTTACAAAATGGGTAGAAGCAGTTCCTCTAACACAAGCAACAGGGAAACAGATCTCTATGTTCATCCTGAACTACATCATTTGCCGATATGGGATCCCTCACTCTATAATCACAGATAACGGGGGACAATTCAAAAACAAGGATCTAGATGACTTATGTGCTAAATTCAAGATTACACAACATTGGTCTTCTATTTACTATCCTCAAGGGAATGGACAAGCTGAGGCTTCAAACAAAAATCTCCTAAAGATCTTGCACAGAACAGTGAATAAAACAAGAAGAGACTGGCATCTGATGATCAATCCAGCTCTCTCGGCCTATAGGACTAGTATCAGAATGCCTACAGGGGCTACACCTTTCGCTTTAGTTTATGGGTCTGAAGCGGTACTGCCTATTGAGGTTGAAATCCCATCACTTAGAATCAGAATGCATGGACTTGTCACTGATGAAGACTACAGAGTGTCTAGGTTACAAGAACTGGAATTACTAGATGAGCGCAGGCAAGCAGCGTATGATCATCTCAGAGTGTATCAAAAAAGAATGTCTAGAGGCTACAACAAGAAAGTTCAACACAGAGAATTTCAGGTTGGTGATCTAGTCTTGAGAGAAAATCCTAAAAATCAATCACATCGAGAATGCAAGGGGAAGTTTGAACCCAACTGGCTAGGTCCCTTTGTTATCACTGCTACTTTTGGCTCTGGTGCCTATCAACTCTCAACAACTGAAGGAGAACATCTCCGAGAACCAATCAACGTTCTCCATCTGAAGAAATTCTACGCCTAAGGCATTCAGTGCTTGGTAAATGTCCTGAAAAAAATCTTAAAAATTGGAAAATATCCTGAAAAAATGAACATCTTGGTGAAAACCTAGCAATAGGCGCCTTGATGATTCACAAAAAAAATATAAAAAATATCAAAAGTACAAAAAAAATGAAAAAATGAAAAATACAAAAAAAAAAGAAAAAAAAGAAAAAGTGCCTTGGTGAAAACTTGGAAATAGGCGCCTTGGTAGCAAAAATAGAATCTCTACCAAGATGGTGAAAACCTAGCAAACGGGTGCCACTTGTTCTAAACGCTCCATCTATCAGCACAATCTTGGTCTTTCCCAGCTTTCAGTCTTGCTTTAGTTGTACATATCTCCCGGTTTGTTTCAACATTTCCAGTTTTCAATAAGTCAGTTTGTACACCAATCAGCTTGCGCGTCTGTATCCTATCAATGTTTAACACTTGGGGGCAATCAATGTCATATCCTATGGTCTCCCATGTATCTTAGACGGATCATATCTAGTCAGAGTCCTTTGAAGCTTCATATGAGTCAGTCAGTCAGTCTTGTCTCTAGAAAGGATTTTTCATCTACAACAACGCAATCAAGCATCAAAACTCAACTAAAAATAATCTGTGCTTTTCATGCTTTTATCTCCTTGTATGCTTACTTATTCACATTGAGATTTTTGCATATTGTGTCCCTTCGAGCTCTTCGATGATGTCATTTATAGGATTTAGAGAGTGATGACTGGGGGCATAATCTTTTCTTTGTTTTCTGCTTGTATGTGAAAATCTAACAACTTTGAAAATTCTAGATTGAAATGGTGTCCGACTATAAGAGCCTCTATCTCGAATTGGATGGCCATGCGTACCTTGACCATTGATACCTGAAAAATTCAAGGAAGTTTGATCTAACTATTGTCTTTTTGAGTGAGTTCTTTCTCCTATTGTGGAACACGATCTTACCTAAGGATGTGAACGATAAAGGGTCACTACGGGTAATTCACATAGGATTTAGAATGATCTCTTGACTGTGTGATGTGTTTGTAACGCAAGGTGTACTCAGGTCATCACGACATTTATGTTTTGATGCTTGTACAAATTGCTATATCAAAATGGATATGATATTCAGGTCATCCTGGCGTTTGTGCCTTGGTGCTTATATCTGATCCAACATTCTAAAAATAAAATCAATATTCATATGTCCATGGTCGTATAACCAGTGGGTGTTGTATTGATTCTTGCGCATACAAATCGATATTCGTATGTCTATAGTTTCATGGCTAGTGGGCATTGTATTGATTTATCCGGTTACCTAAAAGTTCAATGATGATAACAAATCGACATATGATCAGTGACTAGGTCCTAGGTCTTAGGTTGCATTTCATTTTGCATGTCTCATTTCATTTTGCATGTCTCATTGCATTTTGCATGTTTGCATGATCTCACAATGATTAAATGAACTTCAATGCTTAAATGATTCTTCAAATCGCATCTTCAAGTCTAACAAGAGCTGAATCTCACACGAAGGTTCCTCCAATGAAATAGCAAGTAGAATCCTTTTTTAGGATCAAAATTGAAATCTGAGATCGTTCATATTATTAACTACTTGCATAATCAACCTTCAATCATCACAGAAATCCAGTATTCAACTTAACTGATTATCTAAACATCAAACTATCAAAATTTCAACTTGGTCAACCATGGTCAACTCATGGTCAAGCCTAGTCAAACTTAGTCTCTAGGACCTCTAAATGATGTAGAATGCATTCTCGAATGTGTTTAACCACTTCTCAAATCAATTAACATGCTTCTGAGCTCTCAACGCTGACTTTTCTTGTCAGATTTCAATTTTAATCCCAAAGGGGGCATGGTATTGCACATCAATTCAAAGTCTGTAAATCAAAATTCTATCAATCAAGTCAATCAATATCTTTCATCAGTAAACAAGACAAACAATCATGTCTAGTTACTGATTCATCAAAAGTCCTCATCACTCGGGGCAAATCTATCATCACTTGGGGCATATCAGATTCATCAAGATCCATATCAATATGGTATTCTCTTAATCTTGTAAACTGTATCAGTTTTTGCAACCATCAGATCATAGTGTTCTTTCCTTGGTTCTTCGGCAACTGAAGGGTTTGGATGTGATACTTGCTAGTTCTGCTAAGACAATCAAGTCTAGAATGGGTCACTCACTTCTTATCAATCCTAAGGTTCAGAATCAGGCATTTTGACACTTTTTCGCAATCATAGGTTCATTTGCTGCTACAGTGAACATTATCTTTGGTCATTCAGGACCTATTATCTCCATATCAATTCAATATCAATCAGCTTCTATCTCATATCAATTATCAATTTCAAACATCAGTTTCATATCTCTATCAAACACAGACTATCTTTGAACCACTGCGCTTCGCACAATAATTCAAAGAGGGGCAAAATGTAATACCCCAAAAATGGGCTATATGTTCATTAACCTCCTACATCGACAAATCGAACAAAATTGACATCGAGTCCTAACCTAAGGCACATCTAAACATCATCGAATCATAATTGATTATTTTAAATTCTGCATCAGAGAATATTCCTAGTAATATTCCTAATCATCTTAATTATCTTTAATTTTATAATTATTTGGCAATAAATCACATTTATCCTAAAGTTTGATTAATTGAATATTTTCATATTTAATTAATTAGATTTAATATTTGCCACTTAATTATGTAATTAAATTTAATTATATCTATTATTAATTATATTATTTAATTTTGACAATAAATCTAATATCATATGAATAATTGATTAAATTCTTATTTAATTAATTAAAGCAAGTTGTCATTATTTCATAATATAGTTTTTAATAAAAGTTTGATTAAATAATTGATTAACCCATAAATCAATTGTTTTATTTTTAAAAGCAGTTAAGTTGGAAATAAATCACTTTATTATTAAATTAATTCATAAATAAAACATGCACAATCATAAAAGCAGACAACTATCAATTATCAATTAAAGCTAAACTCTATTTTGAGTTAAAGCTTAGCTTTTGCATGTTTTTGTGAGTTAATTATCCTTTATTTAAAAATAACTCAAAAATCAACTTGAGTTATTTGAGTGATTTATGGCTTTTTCCCATGCAACTCCAAAGCCCTGGATTTCTATAAAATTAAGGCTTCAGCTCATCTCTAAAATCTCTCAAATTTGCATCCAAGCATCTCGCAAATTGCAAACTTACTCTACAGGAATCATAGCATATCAGATTTGGAGAATTTGCACAATTGGAGCTTGAAAGAATCAACTTGCGAATTCAAAGCTTTGTGAGATCAATTTCAATTGCATAGTTTTTATATCTTAGCATATAATTTCATAGTTTTCATATCATTGTTAGAATCTTCATTGTTAGATCATTTAGCATCCATAGCATATCAATTTATCATTCTTATTGCATAGAAAATATCAAAAATATAGATTAATTGCATTCAATCTCATATCTAGATCAATTGCATTCAAATCCTTCATTTAGGTGTCGTCTAGGTCACTGATCTCGATTACAATCTGAGAACATCAATCTCGCACCTATTAGAAGGTAGTAAATCGCTTGGTTAGAGTAGATTTCAATTTTGCATGATTTTGATTATAGCTAACCTCTAATGTTTTACTGAAGTGTTGTGTCTACAGATCAGGTACAATTTTCACACACACACTTATTACTAGATTCTACTTGCCCATTGGCCTGTGGATGATATGGATATGAGTATGAAAGAGTTATTCCCATTTCTAAGAAAAAGTCAGTGAATTCTTATGACCTAAAGCACATGGCATTGTCCATTACCAACTTGACAGGGACACCAAATCTAGTAATTATATAATTCATCAAGAACTCAGTCACCACTACACTTGTAGCCTTTTTAGTTGGGATTGCTTCAATCCATTTAGTAAAATAATCAGTAGCAACCAATATCCAACTATGTCCTCCACTGGATTTCTCAATAAATTTTCCAATAAAATCCATCTCCCACATAGAAAAAGGAGCTTTTGCAACCACAGGGTTTAGTAACAATGCACGTGAGAATTTCAACTTTTTTGAGAACATTTGGCATGGCTCACACTTTCAGACAAATGAATGAGTGTCCTTAATTAGGACAGGCCAATAGTAACCAGTGCTTAGAATTTTATGAGCTGTAGCCCTAGTTGAATGATGCCCTCCACACAGTCCAAAGTGCATATCTTTTAAAACCTTTTCAGATTGTCCTTTGTCCAAATGTAAGAGAAAAATCCCATCATTTTCTTTCCAGTACAAGTCTCCTTGTAACAACACATACCTTTGAGCTTGTAATTTAAGGCTTCTTTTTTTATTATCATTCAATTCTTGTGGGCAACTAGCATTCTTAAGAAAATGAATAATGTTAGTATACCAAGGTTGTGTTAGAGTAATAAAGTGTTTGGTTATTGATTGAATTATATTGATTTAATTATTAAGTCACTTATTACCTCTTTCAAGTTAAGCTAAACTTTAGGCATATAATAATTAATAGCTTTATTAATTATTATTATGCAACCTAGGTTTTACCTTTTTAAGTTTTTTGATCTCATTTTATAAGGATTGAACTCATAACACTTTGTAACCTTTTCTAACATTTCATTATTGATTGCAACTTTTGTTTTTGCACATCAAAGATTTATCCTCTCTCGTGGATCCATACGTTTAGGTCTCCATAGTTATTTAATTCTCTCTCTTTCTGTGATAGGTGTTTGCATGCAGGTGTTCTTGGGAGCTGTGGGTTGTTTTTCATCAACTCCAATATGGTATCAGAGCTTCATATTTGCTTTCCCCTGTCCTCTTCCTGAGAGATTCGACCATGTTCGTCAGATCTACATTTTTAGAGAGGGTTTTCTGTCAGATCTGGGGGGACCTATTTTTCTAGTCATCTTGGCTTCAAACAGACCTCATGGTTGTGTTCACAGTGTCTAAGAACCCCAAGATCCATATAAAGTTTGTCCAATTTGGACAAGGTTGGAATCTGTGACAAATTTTTTTGCAATCAGCCCAACATAGATCCCAAGGTGATCACTATTTTTTGGAGCACTTCTGGCCCAAACGGACCTCACAATTATGTCTGGAAGGTCCGAGATACCCAAAATCCATATAAGGCACATTCAATTCGGTAACCGTTGCTTTTTGAGGCAATTTGTTTTTTGCATTACAGGTACTACAACCTTGGCACACAAATCAAGGTAGAATCCGTATGACCCTGACACATAAATCGAGACAATATTGTGTCAATCTACCATACAAATGGAGGCTTCAATTTTACTATCTGGCAGTCAATTTGAAGTAAAAAAATTGGCATACAAATCGAGGCAAAAATTTAAACATCATGACACGGATCCCAAGGTGCGCATGCAATTTTGAAAAAATAATAATTTTTTTTTGTTTTGTTAATTGGGCAGTGATAGCCATTTGGCCATCAAATTTAAGCTAGGCAAATGTAGTTTTAGCCCCTAGTCATATGCGGACTATGGGCCCAAATTCTTAGCCCAAGGGCCTTGTTTGCTGCGACGACCATTTGGCTGTCAATTTTAAGCGCGTGAAGTGCTGATGTCATCATATCTTGACACTTTTTTGGTCCTTTTGGAGTGACCTATGGTTTTTTGTCCATAACTCAGGCATCTGGGATAGTAATCCGACGTGCGATATATCGTCGAAAAGCTAGTTCCGAGCCCAATCCATGTTTGCTGGTATAGTTTTGTGATTTTTCCATTTTGATGATCTTTTTTGCTATCAAAGTCAAATGTTCTCTGTGATGTTGGCATTTCAGACCTCCTGCATTCTAGGATCCGTTTCTCTTGCATTCAGACTCCATTTTCGGTAAATGAGATATCATTGAAAATCTCTTTTTGAGATTTTATCAGATCTGATGGTTTCATGTGTGATTTTATCCTTTTGCTGACGTCACCCATCCTCAGATCCTTCCAAACACCTTCTTTGGGCCCTCTAGTGCAACTATTGGTTTTTTGCTCATATCTTGAGAATACGATGTCAAAATTTGGCAAATGAGATATCGTCGGAAAGCTGATTCTGAGCTCTTTTCAAATCTATAGGTTTGATTTTCTATTTTTTCTTTTTTGATGGTTTTTTTTACTATCAAAGCCAGATGTTTAGTTCTACACTCTGGAGCTCTATCTTGCACATTCGGACTTTGTTTTCAGAAAATGATATATTGTTGGAAAGCTTGTTCAGAGAGATTTTCAGGGATGTAAGTCATTTTTCTAGATTCTTCTCCAGGTTCATTTTATTCAGATTCTTGCATTTTTGCATTTTGGTGGATATCTTGGATGTTTCAGGTCCTAGGATCTCTTCCCTTTGAGGGATGACTCATCTTAGGATGTTCTTTTGTTTCAACAGCCTTCTCTATTCTTTGAGTAGTGTATAATTCATTTTTGTAGCATTCTTTTATGCACACACACTGAGATAAAGTGTCATTCTATTGTATGTATGGGATCTTGCACATGTCTGTGCTCTTTGTACTCGCACTCCATTATAAAGTGCCAGGGGGGTTTGATGTTTGCCTTTTTTTTTCATCTTCTTTTGTCATGTGAGCGTTCCTCCAATGACATTAGCCTCAAGTATCTCTATATGTGTTTATACTCTCTCTGCACATTCGATGTTTCAGATTCTTCTTCATCATGCAATTCATATTGGATGATCTTTTTAGTGTACCTGTCATTAATCCCTTGTTAGCAGTATGGGGGGGTTTCTACTATTAGTTCTACTACTTCCCTGGTTTGATAGTGTGAGCTATCTATTCAGTATTTGATTCTATGTACTAGGCGGTTGCAGTGGTTGGGTACCTATGCATTCTAGTGAGATGGATCATTTACCATATGGACACTCTTTTCTTTCCTATTTTTGGATGCACTCTTCCAACTTTGATTGATCAACTTTTCAAACTTTTGGTGTTTATGCCATATGTATCTTCGAGTTCAGGTGTTTGCCTTTGTTTGCCTCCTGATTCGAGTAGTGTTATTTAAGGGCACTCATGAAGATTATAGTCTTCTCTACCTACTCATATTTTTATGGAGGATCTTTATATCATCAATTTCTTCTTGACAAAGTTTTCAATTTCATGCTTCGGTGATGTTGTACATGTTTATCTTTGTTCCTATTTTTTGGAACATTCCTAGTTTTGGAGGCTTCTTCAATCCTTCAGACTAGTCTTTGTCTCTTTTTAGAGTAGAGTTTTTGCCATGTGGTCTTCTCTATTTCTTTGCTTTGTAGAGACTCTCTTTTGTACTTGGGTACCTGATCAGACCTATTGTTGCCGAGACCCATTTTCTTTTAGTTGTTCTTTCTAGATTTTTAGCTTCTCCCAAAGTTCATCTTAAGGGGGGGTGTTAGAGTAATAAAGTGTTTGCTTATTAATTGATTCATATTGATTTAATTATTAAGTCACTTATTACCTATTTCAACTTGAGCTACACTTTAGGCATATAATAATTAATAGCTTTATTAATTATTATTCTGCAACCTAGGTTTTGCCTTTTTAGGTTTTTTGATCTCCTTTTATAAGGATTGATCTCATAACACTTTGTAACCTTTTCTGACATTTCATTATTGATTGCAACTTTTGTTTTTTCACATCATGAATTTCTCCTCTCTCGTGGATCCATACGTTTAGGTCTCCATAGTTGTTTGCTTCTCTCTCTTTCTGTGAAAGGTGTTTGCGTGCAAGTATTCTTCGGAGTTGTGAGTTGTTTTTCATCAACTCCAATAGGTTGCATCTCAATGCTAGTAATTGTTCCTCCACCAATGGAAACATTATTTACTTGTACAAGGTCCATATTCTCTTCTGTCATTAACTTTTCGAGTCCCAGACCCCTTACAAGTTTAGTAATTTGGAGCTCCAAGTCAAATTCCTAAATTCTATTGATCCATTTACATCTTTTTCTTGTGACCTCACTCTGAACCAAAATGTCCTTTGCTGTAGCATGGGGGACATATGTATTAACCTTTGCACAAACCAAATAAGGTCTAAAAGCCTTGACTACCTTAACCAATGCATAAGCCTGCTTTTCCATCAATTCATAATTTAACTCAGTTGATTGTAATGATTTGCTGAAAAAAGCAATGGTATGTTCAAAACCTTCGTCATCTTTCTATAATAAAATTGCTGTAATGGTATGAAAAAATGCAAAGGAAAACAAAGAAAAGGGATTAGAATAATTAGGAGATATTAGAATAGGAGCTTCTTGGATTTTTTGTTTGATTTTATCAAAGACTTCTTGAGCTTCAATATTCCAGTGAAACTTTACATCTTTCTTTAAAAGCTTAACTATGGGTTTAACCAGCTTTGCAAAATTAGCAATAAATCTCCTAACAAAATTGATTTGTCCTAAAAAGGACTGCACACCTTTAAGATTCTTTGGAGGAGGGACTTTCTTGATTGCCTCAACTCTCTCAGGGTTAATCCTAACTCCCTCTTTTGACACAATATGTCTTAGCAATTTTCCTTCAGTAACAGAAAATTGACATTTCTTAGGATTCAATGAAATGCCAAAATCTAAAGCCTTGACTAGAACCTTTTCAAAGTGATTAAAGTGGTCCTCAACCTTCTTGGAATAAGCTATCAAATCATCTTGATATACAACCATGAGGACATTAATCAAGTCTTTGAAAGCAACATCCATTGCCCTCTGAAAAGTTTCTCCATCATTTTTCAAACCAAAAGGC
This sequence comes from Chamaecyparis obtusa, assembly GCA_027943335.1. Lineage (NCBI taxonomy): Eukaryota > Viridiplantae > Streptophyta > Pinopsida > Cupressales > Cupressaceae > Chamaecyparis > Chamaecyparis obtusa. Next base: position 404,283 of record BSBK01004144.1, read on the forward strand.
ATACAGACATAAACATAAGTTCCCCAAGGTGTAGTGAATGTTGTCTTGAATTGTTCAGATTCTTTGACTAAGACCTAGTTGTACCTTGAAAAACCATCCATCATAGACAACAATTCACAACCAGTCACTCTATGGAGCATAGCCTCCATGTTTGGTAGTCCATAATTGTCCTTTAGTGAAGCAACATTTAAATTCCTAAAATCAACACAAAGTTTTATGTGACTGTTCTTTTTCCTGACTAGCACAAAATTAGAAACCCATGAAGAATACCTAATAGGCTCAATGATGCCAACATCCCTTAATTTGGTCAACTCTATTTGCATCTTAGTGGCTAGTAGGGGATTAATGGGCCTTTGTTTCTGCCTAAAAGGTTTGGTGTCTTCTTTTAAAGGGATTTCATGTTGAAACAAGTCTGCCCTATAAGCTTTGAGGTCATCATAAGACTAGAAAAACACATGTTTATACTTTTTCAATAACCTTATCAAATTTTCCCTTACTTCCCTATTCAGCTTTTTTCCAATGTATACCACTTGAGGGGATGTTTCTAAACCTAAGTTTATTTCCTCTAGATCCTCAATCTTAGAATTAGAATTTTGTGACATGTACCCATCATTTATCTTAAACATGCCCTCTAGTTCAACCAACCCTTTAGGAATATGATTTGAGGCTAACTAAACAATCTCATTTCCCATGACACATTCCTTTCCATCAACAAACTATTGTGAGTTATTAAAATCAATTTGTTGCCCATCATATTGATCTAGACTGTGAATGAATTTAAGGATATCATGATCATCCTCAAAGACTTGCTAATTATACACATTATTGGGCACTACAGGCCTACTTTTGATCTCTAACATTGATACACCAGTCAGAGTAATATCATTTCTCTTTAAAGCAACATTAGCAAGGAAATCTTCCATAATATTATTTGACCTTTCCACCCAAAGAATATTGAAAGAATCAAACAATTCTAATCTATCCCAGGAAACATGTTTATACAACTTTAACCTATCATCTTTGGTAGCATATTTAGATCTGATTTGGGATATGATTAATTGGGAATCACCATGGACCTTTAAGCATTTTATACCATGTTTTATAACAACATCTAAACCCAATATCAAAGCCTCATATTTGGTAGTATTATTAGTACACTGGAAAGTCAATAGAAATGAATATTTGAAGGTAATACCTGATGGGGATATAAGAAAAACACTAGCTCTTGATCCTCCCTTAGAACATCCTCCATCAAAGTACATTTTCCATAGTCCATCTTGCTGCAGTAGCAACTCATCAACTATAGGATCAGTATTTTTTAATTGTGGCACAACCTCTTCTACCATGAAATTCTCCATGTCAATATCAACACAGCAATTTAAGTCTTTAGGTACAACCATCTCAACCATAAATGAGGAACGAGGCTCCCTATACAACTTCACTTCAGTTCCATTGATAGGAATGGTAGCATATGACAAATCCAACTACAATTTTCCTCCCACAGCTGCTGCCCACTATCTTGATAGAAGCATGCCATAATGGGGCTTAGTATCAACTACAACCACATCCATCTTGTATGTGGCCTCAGGGAAAGAAACAATTTTCACTTCTATCCCCACTAAGGTTCCTACCACAGGAACTGCTCTATTATCCATAGCATAACACTTGTCATTGGATGTATCAACTTGTAGTCCTAACTCCTTCATGACATGGTAGGGCATTAAATTGGCTACAGCACCAGAGTCTATCATACAATTCTTTAGCAAGTTATTCACAATCAGTGTAACATAGAAAGCATCAATGGAAGATGGTTCTTGTGTTACAATATTTCCAACACAAAAGTTAGAAATATCTTTAGCTGTTTCAGGTCTATCCATTGGCTTTCCCTTTTCTAATATAACAAGATCAACACCTTGTTCATTTATCAAAGCTAGAGCAGTTGTCTTATGATCTTTAATTTTCAACATTTCCAATAGGGGAATAGAAACCTTCATTTGAGACAGGGCATGTCTCATGTCAAAAGTAGGAGGATCAGTAGAAAGATCAGAAGTAGCCTTTGCTTTACCAATCCTCCTTTTTACCCTGTCTATGGCAATTTATTCATTCTTTTTACCCTCAACAATAGGTTCCTCTTTCTTATTATTACCACCTTTTCCTTTGACAACATCTAGTTTAAGAGGCACCTTGTTTTGAGAATCATCTTTGACAAACACTGACCTAGGTACCCCTTGATCAGCTTCCACTCTTCTATTCCTCAAATTATATGAGGACCTTGCCTAAGAAATAGCAACCACAGTTACAGTTCTGATTTATTCTTCACTGAGCTTTCTCCAATGAGTTATATCCAACTCTAATATGACCTTATTAGTTTTGCATATATCACTATCAGACTCGGGTATATGCACAAAGATGGGAGACCAAAAAGGTGCCACTTTACTTTTTGGTCCCCCATCGACCATAGTGCGTATGTACTAAAGCGCATGCACCCTATATGGCACACACGCTTTGTAAAGAGTTTTTACAAATTGTGTGCACCCTATAGTGCACACGCGCTTTGAAAAACACTATTTAGTGTTTGCTACAATTTGGGAAAGCTCATTTTTCTTTCCAAAAACCCACATTTGCAGCAAAAAGAGCCTTCCCAAGCATGTACACAGTCTCGTTTGGGCTTGTTGAATCTATAGTTTTCATTCATTCATCCATCAAATGTCTCCATGACATTGTCAAGTTCGATCCACAAGAAGAGGTAAGTGTTTTTACAGCCCATGCCTCTTATTTGTTTTAAAATTTTAGTTTTGAAGCAATTTGTTTTGTTAAAATTTGTTTTTGTTGAAATTTGTGTGTAATTAAGATTTTAAAATCTAGTTTTTTAAATTGTGAGGAAGAAATAATCTCCCTCAACCAAAGCCTCTACCAATCCCTTCGTCTCCTCATGAAGAAATGAATGAAGAAACAAATGAAGAAAATAACCAAGAAAATTAACCTAAATTGCCTCCACCAATTGAGAAACCTCCTCCTGGAACACAAGAAAATTTGATGAACCAAATTGAAAGAGGGAAAAAAGAATTAGAATATTTAATTATGAGGTTAAAAGATTCTAGTGGTACAAATCCTAGAAGAGAAAGACTTGCAAAATCATTGGAAGCAATCTTGACCCACGTAAGCTTGGTTAGTGGGCAAATTAATTTATGGCGGGATAAAAGAGAAGAACAAAAATAATATTATGCAAATAAATTATCTTATGTAGACATAAAAAAGAAAAAAATCACAAAAGATGACATTTGCAAGCTATTTAAAAAAATAGGGGACACATATACTCTTAGCACTACAACAAGGAGGTTCCCAATTCATTGGTGCTTAAATGAAGACATTAAAAACAATTTTGGGAGAGATGGTGGATGGTCTTTGATTTTCCTCCATGTAACAATCATGAGGTTCCTATATATTTCTTGAGGAAACTCTATTGTGAGTTTGTACTCAAGGAGGTGCCAAATTATTTTGACTATCTAGATTCTTAGGGTAGAGGAGAGGGGTCATCATTTGATAGAGCAGGGGCACATCATGACCCTAACACACCTAGGGTTCCTATTGGCAAGCCACAGGTGGATCATGTTACTATTCCTTCCATTGTGAAGGAACATGTAGAGGTGGACACACTAGGCATGATTAGTGCTCTTACACAAACTCTCATTTAGTGTGCCACTCCTTTAGTTGAGGGTGACCATGGTCAATCTTCGAGGGGACATATTTGTCGGTCATGTGGATGCTTGTGCACATTTGGTACTGTCGAGAGAGAGGAACAAGATCCTGGAATGATGACTGCTAGTTTTCTAAATATGACATTTGGCATTGACACACAAGTAAATATTTCCAAGTTCATTAAATTGCTTTGATCATATTTCATTTATAAAAGAATAACTAATTAATTTAGTATCTATTGATTATGATCAAAATTTAGGGCAATAGTGTCAGTGGCGGTGGTAGTGGCAATGATCCTCATGTTCCCTTCTACACATCATCGTCAATTCTACAAGTATGTATCGAATAAAACATTTTAATTAATATATTTGATTATTATGTAATTATATGAATAATTGTCTCATAACTTATTGTGCATGTGCATTAGACGTTCACTGGTGGACTATCGACATTCACAACAGACAGCGAAGGGCATCATGTCACTTTCCTTGAGGTATCTTTATTTGCATGTTAATTTGATTTACTTGATTATATTTAATTAATAGATGAATGAATAACTAAATTACTAGACAAATTATGATCAAAATCTAGAGGCATGATGATCACATTCTTTCACCTGGCTTTGTGACGTCACCATTGAGTACACAGGTATATATGTAATAATGCATTATAATTAACATGTCAGTAGTATGTTCTTATATGAATGGTTATCTTATAATTTTCCATGTACATGTGCACTAGTTGAATGTTGGAGCTTCGACATTGACATCGCACACTGAAGGACGTGGTGGAACCTTCACGGAGGTATCATTTACTCATTAGTAGGGTTGTAAAAAATATATGTAATCTTGATAATTGCATAATAATTTTTTTGTTTCATTTTCAGTTATTGACATCAGAGACTCCTCCTTCTATTCTTGATACTTTGGATCGTGGAGTAGCTGCAATAGTAGCTAGTTCTAAAGCACTGATTGAGGTATGAAAGAGATCACTTAATTTTAATTGTTATTTTAATAGTTTGTATTGAATTTTATAATGATATTCATGTATGTATTTTAATTATTATTTTGATCATTGTTGTAGGGACTTATTACTCCAGATCACCAGCATGCACCTTCGGTGGATGTACATAGTGACTATTTGCTAGCGGTAAGCGAATATTCAATTTTTATGTATATTAGTTATTGATGCTTAATTTTTTTTTATCAGCTTGAGCTACAAAAGAGTCTAGATAGGAGGATGAGTGAGCGCACTCGGAAGACTACAACATCCATTGCATCTCCATCGATGCAATGATCGAAGACAGCTCAGGATTTTTTTTCTTCCCCTAGCGGGAACTTATTTCTACTTATCACAACCATAATCACTTGGGAAACTACCTACTGACGTTGGGATCACTATACAAGGACTAGATTAGGGATATAGATTGTATGCCTATATGGCATTAGTGGACATATTTTTTGTATATTGTATAAGTGATACGTTGTACATCCATTTGGCTTCTAGGAAGCCAGTTTAACTATATTGAATGTATTGAATGTATGAAATTATTGGACATATATATTTGGCTTCATGCCCTATGAATATATATTTTTTATGTTTCAGGTATGCAATTCATGTGTTTGGTGTATTGATGTATACTAATTTATGTTTATGTGGATGTCTTATGCTTTGTAAATTTCCCATGCCTTATAGTTATGCTTGTATGTTTATCGATGTATATTGTTACTATCACCCTAAGGAGACTAAATCGACAACATTCACTATCACCCTAAGGAGACTAACATTTCTTGTTACTGTAAACTTCGACAACATTCACTATCACCCTAAGGAGACTAACTCAACTTGAGGATTCTACAAACAACTTGGAATCCACTCAAAGAATTAACCTCACTCAAGGATCTAGTTGAGTTCTTTGACTTTGTAAGTCACTCCCACAACCATACTACTCAAATTCACTTCCTTGTTTCCTTGTTCCAATGCCTTCTAGCATCAACTCTATTCCAGGCCACCTAGTGCACCTAGTGCCTCCACCACACCAAAACTCAAACCAGACTTCACACCCTCATCCTAAAACCTTAGATCATCTCAACATGATAAATTTTCCATGTTACAACTTCCCATTTAATCCAATCAACTCATCTTTCACCCTTCCTCTTCTATAGCCCTTCTAGGCCTGCCTAGTAGGCCTTCCAACATTGAAATCAACAATTTACTCTCAAACTCCCCAAAAAACCTAGCAATGTTTTTACATTTTCTATTACCTTTTCAGAGTTACTAAATTGATATCAATCTTAGACTTTAACTCTTTGACTGGTGAAGACGTCCTTCACCCCCTAACCCTTTAACTAGGCCTAATTAGCCTCACCTAACAAAGCAACTCCTAGAACCACTCACTTCCAGGACTCCACAACCCCAAATAGTCTTGATAAAGGATAAAAGACAACCAATTTTCAATTTAGTTTTCCCATACTCACCCATCTACACTCCCATTCAATAAACCCTCACTATTTGGGCTAGAAACCAAGGGTTTTGTAGAAAATACCCTTCCTTGCAACACCCAACCTCAACACCAATCCCAACACCTTCTAATAATTCCCAAAGGACCTTCCCATCCATCATCTACCCTCTCCAATCATCAGGTCACTTCCATCCATGACTGGTGCTTACCTTCAACTCCTTTCATTATGATTTCACCAGGCCTATCTCTGTCTCTTCTCACCTTCTATTCAATTTCCCTGCATTCAAAGATAGATCTAATACATACAATACATGAATGGAAATCTCCCACCAAACCACAGCTAACACAGAGGTGGGAGTGCCTTACATATTATGGAGGATTCAAACCTTTAACTTGTTGACTATGCTACAAATGCCAGTCACTGTCCTTAATAGCAGTCAATTCCTTGACTGTAATAATAACAAAAGTAATGAAATGAATGTAGAAATGTATAAATATAATACAAGGAAATATTTATACGTCACAACCTATCCAAGAGCATGTGGAATCAAAAATTTATATTCATTGGTGTGTTCCTTGTTCCACGGGATAGTCACAATATAAAGACATGACCTCGAATAGGTGAGGCAAGATATGGCAAGGTTGTCATCTATTGACCCCAATACCAGGCCTATTTGGATTTGTGGGTACCCTAATGTTGGTAAGAGTTCTTTTATTAATAAGATTACTAGGGCGGATGTGGATGTGCAACCTTATGATTTTACTACTAGGTCACTGTTTGTTGGGAATACTGATTATAATTACTTGAGGTATTAGGTTATTGATACCCTTGGTATTTTGGACCACCCCTTGGAGGACATGAACACCATCAAGATGCTCAGTATTACTACCTTGGCTCATTTGAAGGCGGCTGTTTTTTTTTTCCTTGATGTTTTGGGGTCCTATGGTTATAGTATTGCAGGGTCCCTTAGTTGCTGACTGTACCCCTCTACTAGTCATTGTCAATACACCAGTTAAATCCTTGGTGTTGTCAGTGATGAAGGTAATGAAAAGATATTATAGCCAAGTCAAAAAAAATGCAAATAAATTTTCCTACATCAAACTAAACAAGGATCACATTCAGATCAAGCAAAATAGTTCACTGTTGTTGACTATACCCATAGGCCAGTGGAATACCAATATGCAGAGAAATTTTGATTTTATTGATTGAAGCTAATACAAACTCGATCTATTTTAGATCAACAACATTCTCACCCTATCCACTCATGTGGATCCCTTCCAAAATGACTCTAATCTTCCAAAAGACTGACTGGAACCTACAAACTAACTTCTAACTGTCCCCTAATGGATTGATTGTTAAAAACAAACACTAGAATTAGTTGTCAAGTTGACAACTAAAGTTGTCAACTCGACAACCCAACACCCTTTTCCCAGTCTAACTACTTATAAAAGGTTTAGAGGCAACCTTTACAAACCAAACTAACTTAGACTTCCTACTAATCCTTACTAACTCCAATTAAGCCCTATTTGGCTTATATTGCCAATATAGGCAATTTACAAGATTGTTCACATTTAGTGCTTTTAACACTATGTAAAGGCTCTAATGGCCTTAGTGCATATTTATAGACCCTTATAGGTTATTTATATCAACCCCTAACCTAGGATCAATACATAACCATTCATAGTGACCCCTAGGTACCTTTTGGGCTTCTTAGTGCCATTAAGGCTTACATTTAAGATTGGGTTACAATATGATCAATACATGATCCAAATACATGATCAAATTTCAAAATGGACCACAAGCCATTTTGCATCTAAATACATATTTGCACTCATCCTACTGCTCACCCCGGAGTGGTTGACGGCGTTTGAATGACTGTGTGTGCCAAAAAAGGTTGTTAGTAGCATTTAGTCGGCTATTCAAAGATGTTGGAATAGACAGTTTGATGCTACGACCGATGGTTTGAAATATACGCAATGTTGGCTATTTGAACTAAGGAACACTATGAGTTTTGACATTGACCGAGAATGTGTTACCAAATTTAAACAAACTTGAATATTTGCAAACCTAGATAGGCTATTGTAGACCTTGACAACATGGTCCCGTAGCACCTGACGACTTGATGCTACCTCATACGAGCTCCAAGTATGATCCCATAAATATCACTGATTTCATGCTGAAGGGATCTTGAGGGACACTTCAGCCTAGAGTCGTTGGCGGTGTTTGAATGACTGTGTGTGGAAAATGAGTTTTCCCTTAGTGTTTACCTGACCATTCGAAGCTATTGGAATAGATGGTTCAATGCTACGATTGATAGTTTGAAAGATACGCAACATTGGCCAATTGAACTAAGGAACACTGTGAGTTCTGACATCAACTGAGAATGTGTTGCCAAATTAAACGAACTTGAATCTATGAAAACTGAGATAGGTTATTGTAGGCCCCATTAATACAATCTCGTAGTACCTAACAGATCGATGCTACCTCGCATGAGCTCTGAGATATGACCCCGTAAAGATCTTTGATTCCATGCTGAAGGGACCTTGAGGGACACTTTAGGTTAGAGTTGTTGTCGGTGTTTGAATGAATATGTGTGGTGAATGAGGTTTCCCCTAGCATTTACCCAACCATTTAGAGCTGTTGGAACAGATGGTTCAATGCTATGACTGACAATTGGAAAGATACGAAAAATTGGTCGTTTGAACTGAGGAACACTGTGAGTTTTGACATCGACCGAGAATGTGTTGCCAAATTTAAACAAACTTGAATCTCTAAAAACCAAGACATGTTATTGTAGGCCCCAACAACATGGTCCTGTAGCACATAATGGCTTGATGCTACCTCACACGAGCTCCGAGATATGACCCCATAAAGATCCTTAATTTCATGTTGAAGGGACCTTGAGGGACACTTCAACCCAGAGTCGTCGGTAGTGTTTGAATGACTGTGTGTGGTGAACGAGGTTGCCACTAGTGTTTACCCGGCCATTCAAAGTTGTTGGAATAGATGGTTCGATGCTACAAATGACGGTTGGAAAGATACATAATGTTGGCCATTTAAACTGAGGAACACTTTGAGTTCTGACATCGACCGAGAATGTGTTGCCAAATTTAAAAAAAATTAAATCTCTAAAAATTGAGATAGGTTATTGTAGGCCCCAACAACACAGTCCTATAACACTTGATGGATCAATGCTACCTCGCATGAGCTCTGAGATATGACCCCATAAAGATCACTGATTTCATGCTGAAGGGATCTTGAGGGACACTTCAGCCTAGAGTCGTCGACGGCATTCAAATGAATGTGTGTGGCAAACAAGGTTTCCCCTAGCATTTACCTAGCCATTCAGAGCTATTGGAATAGATGGTTCGATTCTATGACCGATAGTTGGAAAGATACGCAATGTTGTCTGTTTGAACTGAGGAACATTGTGAGTTCTGACATCGACCAAGAATGTGTTGCTAAATTTAAATGAACTTAAATCTCTAAAATCAAGAGAGGTTATTGTAGGCCCCGATAACACAGTCCCATAGCACCTGACGACTCGATGCTACCTCACACGAGCTCTGAGATATGACCCTGTAAAGATTGCCAATTTCATGTTGAAGGGACGTTGAGGGACACTTCAGCCCGGAGTTGCCAGTGACATTCAAATGACTGTGTGGTGAATGAGGTTGCCACTAGCATTTACCTAGCCATTTGGAATTGTTGGAACAAATGGTTCGATGCTACGACCAACGATTGGAAAGATACACAATGTTGGTCGTATGAACTGAGGAACACTTTGAGTTCTGACATTGACTGAGAATGTGTTGCCAAATTTAAATGAAATTGAATCTCTAAAGACTAAGACATGTTATTATAGGCCCTGGTAACATGGTCATGTATCACCTAACAAATTGATGCTACCTCGCATGAGCTTCGAGATATGACCCCGTAAAGATCGCCGATTTCATGCTGAAGGGACCTTAAGGGACACTTGGGCTTGGAGTTGTTGATGATGTTTGAATGAATGTGTATGGTGAACAAGGTTTCCCCTAGTGTTTACTTGACCATTTGGAGCTGTTGGAATATACGGTTCAATGCTATGACTGATGGTTGGAAAGATACGTAACATTGGCCGTTTGAATTGAGGAACACTTTGAGTTTTGACATTGAACAAGAATGTGTTACCAAATTTAAAAGAAATTGAATCTCTAAAAATTGAGATAGGTTATTGTAGGCCCTGGCAACATGGTCCCTTAGTACCTGATAAATCTATGCTACCTTGCACGAGCACCATGATATGACCCCGTAAAGATTGTCAATTTCATGTTGAAGGGACCTTGGGGGACACTTTGGCTCGGAGTCATCGGCGGTGTTCGAATGACTATGTGTGGTGAACGAGGCTACCACTAGTGTTTACCTGACCATTTGGAGTTATTGGAATAGATGATTCAGTGCTATGACCGACGGCTGGAAAGATACGCAATGTTGGTCATTTGAATTGAGGAACACTTTGAGTTATGACATCGACCTAGAATGTGTTACCAAATTTAAATGAAATTGAATCTCTAAAAACCAAGACAAGTAATTGTAGGCCTTGGAAACACAGTCCTGTAGAACCTAACAAATTGATGCTACCCCACACGAGCTCCAAGATATTACCTTGTAAAGATCACCAATTTCATGCTGAAGGGACCTTGAGGGACACTTTGGCGGCGTTCGAATGACTGTGTGTGGTGATCGAGGTTGCCACTAGCATTTACCTAGCCATTTGGAGCTATTGGAATAAATGGTTCGATGCTATGATCGATGATTGGAAAGATACACAACATTGGCTATTTGAACTAAGGAACACTTTGAGTTCTGACATCGACCGAGAATATGTTGCCAAATTTAAACAAAATTGAATCTCTGAAAACCAAGATAGGTTATTATAGAACCCAACAACATGGTCTCATAGCACCTAATGGATTGATGCTACCTCACATGAGCTCTAAGATATGACCCCGTAAAGATCACTGATTTCATGTTGAAGGGACCTTGAGGGACACTTCGACCCGGAGTTGTCGGCAGCGTTCGAATGACTGTGTGTGGCGAATGAGGTTGCCCTTAGTGTTTCCCTGGCCATTCAGAGCTATTGGAACAGACAGTTTGATGCTATGATCAATGGTTGGAAAGATACCCAATGTTGGTCATTTGAACTGAGGAACACTTTGAGTTCTCACATCGACCAAGAATGTGTTGCCAAATTTAAATGAACTTGAATCTTTGAAAATCAAGACATATTATTGTAGGTCCCAACAACACGGTCCCGTAGCACCTGATGGCTTGATGCTACCTTGCACAAGTGTTGGAATTAGGAGAGATAGGTACTGAGAGGGGAGGGGTGAATCAGTGCCTTCAAAAACTTTACTTGTAAAACCTTTCAGATCTAAAACTATAAACAGTGATAATCGACCAATATAACTTGAATCTAATTGCATGAATCATTTATCCACTTAACATAAGTATGTAAACAACATGAATTCCATAACACAATCACATGACACAAGTATTTTGGTAATGTAGAAACCCTTGTAAGAAGGTAAAAACTACGGTGGGGATGACACCCACAAATTCTTCACTACTATAGATAGAAAAGGTTTGCCTGTTAGGGCTACAAGTTTTGATCACTTCTGGTGATCTCACCCTATTAGGAGTGACATGTTAGATCAGATAGATCTACCTAGTTATAGGATTTTAGCAACACTAATGAAGTGTGCACTTGGTTAAGAGATTTACATAAGACTGTTAAGTCTACTCTATTAAGAGATTTTATCCAAAAATCTATTACAATTGTCAGAAAGCAATAGGTATTTATCTTCTATTTGACACTCAATTGTCTGTTATAGATATATAAGCTCTGATAAAATATCACCTTACTTGTGATGAATCTCTACTCTGAACTACTCGATAGCCTCTGCTAATTTTACTCAAACTAAATTCTACTGTGCTTGGTTCTATTCTGTAAACTGATAGACTTGAAGATAGGCAAAATGCTTCAAGTGCTCCGTGATTCATATATCAACTCTTTTCAAAATGATGTGAACACATAAATATATAGTGTTCTATTTTTCCATTTTAACATAATTAGGTTACACACTATAATCATAACCCTAAGATCTATAGTGTACAATAATAACCTAGATCATCTATTACAAAAGATATACATTGTATTTAATGAATATCATTACATTAAATGTTCCTCGATCTTGGTAAAATGTTTTACAAACCATTGTAACCATTTGCATAGAAGAATGTGCCATTCCTGATTACTATGCCATTTCCTGTGATCCTCGGTAAACACTATGTAAACTGATCAGTGTAAACTACGATGCTCAATGTTTACTGTCTGTCGGTGTCAGTGTCTGCTGGTACTCAGTAAACTGTTTGTTGCTCGGTGTCTAGACTTTACTGACTAGTGTGTTCTGCTTTATGTTACTGATTAGCTCATTGTAAGTAACCAACCAATATCTTTACACACCTTTGGTACTAATGACAACCTTAGAAGCTCAATAGAGATAACAATCTCCCCTTTTGGCATTAGTATCAAAACTTTGAATGTATAAAGACAAAAATCTCTATGTGACTTATATCTCCTTATAACTCTACCATATATATATACACAAATAAAAAAAATTCTAAGTACTAAGTACTCCCCCTCTGTACATGCTCTTGGTAATATAGTATACATAGCATCTATGTACATAATATTTGGCATAATAGCATCTGATACATTGTTTTCCCTCTTTTGGATAGTAATGCCAAACACAAAATTGAGGTAGTATACTTACAGCTTATCAAAAATTGACTGATGGGTTTTCTTTAGTGACTCCAAGAGGTTGTCCCATTCCTCTTTCAAATTGGTGAGAGCAACGTGCTCAAGATCGACTTGTGCATGCATGTCCAAGATGTTTTCTAACACCAAAATTTTTGGTGTTGCAACTAATAAATCAGCTTTGATAATATGTGCTTCAAAAATTTTCAGGTATGGAATGAGTTCAATTTGCAACTCAGTAACCTGATTTGTGAGGTGCGCTTCTTGGTTCTTCAAATTTTCTATCAACCACTGGAGTTCCTGAACTTAGTGAATATACTTTAGGAAAACATGTGGCTCGGTGATACCTGCATTGGTACTCAACTGTATTTCTGCTTCTAAACCTTTGATCTTTTCATTGACTTCAATAGTGAAGGTGTCTAGAGTACATAGCTTCAATAAGTATTGACAAATTGTCTGGGTGATAGATTTTGTTTCAGTAATTACCTCAGATAATTTGATCTTAAGTAATGCCATTTCTTGGCTGATTTTCTTAGCTAATTTGTGTTGTATTCTGGATTTTTCCCTTTCTTCAATTTGTTTATCTACATCGGTGTCTGGGTCATTGATCTTCTCGACAAGTGTAGCAAGTTGATCTATAATAGGCGTATCCTCATCGATATGTATCTCAGGTACTACCTGTTGGAGAATATCCTGCACATCATTTAGTACTTCTTTGCATTTGTGCTCTTGCTTTAGCTTCTCTTGCATTGCCTTTCTTGAACATAACTCCCCATATTTACTCAAGTCCTCGGGGCTTAGGGTCCTCGGGTCACACTCAGGTATAATAATCACTTCTTCTAGGGTGACCGGCCCTTTTGCTTTCTTCTTCTTCTTTTGTGCTAGGGGTGATTTCTTCTCAATGATAGCAATGGATCTATCTCCAGTCTTCAGAGTGTCCTTCCCTGTTAGCACTTGTTCTTCCTTCTTCTGCTCCTTGGTAGTGGTGGTCTCCATTGTTGTAGTAGGGGTCTTGGTTGTGGTGTTCTATGGAATCACCTTAGTTGCCTTTGGCTCTTATGTGTTCTTTGTTGCATCTGTTTCCTTTGGTTCGGTGGAAGGTGCCTTTGTATGTGTAGGCTCATTTATCTTTGTAGGTTTCTCTATGTTTTGATCTCCTATTGTATCTTTGTTTTGCTCAGGATCTGAGCCGTCGGGTTGTACTTGGGAAAGAATTCTTGCTGCTTCGACAAGTACAGGAAGTTCACCTGATAGTGATGTAAATAGACTGTCAGTGTCTAGTGCTTCATCTTTGTTTGGTGCAATATTTACATCTTCATCATCTTGGTTATCAGGATCACCATGTGTGATGTCTATAATGAGTACATCATCATCAGTTTTCTTCTCCAGTTGGATTTCAACTTTGTCCGGTGCATCCTGTGAGACTTTTATTTCTTCCTTGTCCTTGATTATTGTATCATCTTAAAATGGAAGCACTTCCATGATAAGAGCATTTAGCCCTCCAAGTAGGTGGTTTGGGGTCATGTTAAGTGCCTTGATTGGGTCTTTGCATGTATTTGTCTTTTCTCCCTGCTTTCCACTTCTTCCCTGCACTTGATTTCTTCATTCTAGGTGAAATTAGGGCTAGGATCTTAAGGATTCTCCTGAATTTCTCTCTTCCATGGCTTTATTTTCTAGGTAGGATTTAGAAATGGATCTTCCTAGACTTCATCTCCGTAATCATAGGATTTTATGTCTATTGTTGACATTCTATCCTATTCTGGCATCATTTCTAGGTTTATGGGCATCCCTGGGACCTCCTAATTCAGTTTTGAGTCAACCTAAGAAAAAGGTCAATGTCTTAGGTCGACCTTGACTAGGTCAGGGTCAATCTCAACTTTGACCCCTTTCTCCAAAATTTTAGAATCTTTAATTTTTGGGCTTTAGGCTTTCAGGAAATTTATTTTCCCGCCTCCGGGTCAGCCATTTCAGGTTTCAGGATGGTAAATCCTTTAATTGCATTTAATCTAGGTATATTTTCTAAAGGTGAGGACCTAATTGGGATTTAATTCTCCAAGGTGGCCCATCTAGAGGAGTGTGCCCTAGATCACTATAAAAGGAGGCCTTCCTCTCTCATTTTCACATCAAATTTTCTCAATCAAATTTTGTGAGAACATCACATCTCAAGCATCTAGAGCTCTCAAGTGCAAGCAAGTGAATTCAAGTCTTCAAGCATTCAAGTGTTCAAGCATTCATCCATCAAGGAGATCCATTGTTAGCTATTGAAGGATTCAATCTCTTTGGAGCCCCCTTTGATGATCCATCCTTCTCCATTCATTCAAGCCTTCTCATATGCAAAGATCAATTCAAGATTGGTGTTGAAGATCAAATACCATTGATTGGAGACATCCTCCATCCTACATTCATTCCTACTTGTGAATTTGAGGATTCGAATCCTCTACAAGGACTTCAACATAAGCGAGGTGATTTGTTTCAATTGCTTTTTTTATGCACAATACATTTCAATTCAATTTCAAAGTTAATTCCTAAACTAGGGTTTGACCAAGGCAAACCCCCCATACAATAAAAACCCCCATTTTCTTGCAGGTATAGGTGTGGAGTTTTGGATCTGAGAGCGAATTTGGATACCCTTTTTTGCCATCTTCCGAGATGTGCGAACAGAATTCAAATTGGACTTCAAATAAAGAATGTGGTATTTGACCTTTTATGAAGGTCAAACCCGAGCTGAGCCATCTTGAGGAAAGATTTCTGGGTTTTCTCTATCTTGGCATTTCCAGTCCAGGATAGGTGTTAGATTTTCTAGAAAGTACACACAAACATCAAAATTCAACATTTTCTAGATCTGCCCTAATTTTGAGATTAGTACTTGTATTTCAATTATTCTATATTCCAAGCATAATATCCATTCCACAAAAGGGAAATATTAGATTTACTTTCTTTTCCATATTAACCATAAATTGATTTGATTGTGTATTAACCTCTAGGTTGATCAAATCGGATCTCTTCATTGGGGAATTTGGGTTTGAGAATAGGTCTCATATTTCCCCCTTTACATTTGAATAGAGGTGAATCCATTTTACATCTATTCATTTTGGTGAACCCGACATACTTACCCCTTTTCTTTTGTGGATTTAGATGCTCTATTGTGTTAGATCTTCCTTTATATTCCCTTGTGTGTTCACCTTCATCTATTCATTTTGGTGAACCCGACGAGCTTACTCTCTTTCTTTTTGGTGTTAGATTTCCCTTTGTCTTATCTTGTGTGTTCCTTTTATCTTGTTAGTATTAGATTTTTCCTTTGTGATTGATCTTGCATGCTAATTAGATTTCATTTTCATGCTTTATGTGTTCTTAGTTTAGTTCATTTGCATTATATTGGTTTATGAGCTTTACTACCACTAGTCCTACTTATAACATTCTGGTGAGAAGAAGTCGTAGACTCATGGGTGCCTTTGATCTTGAATCTTCTTCTCCTTTCCTTAGGATCCCCAATGATAACTTGATTCTTCATGATTCCAATCCTCCTATGGAGAAAAACTCTTCTCACTCATCTCATGATGAGGATGATGCTTTAAGAGTTCCTCTTGAACAAGTCCAGAAACTTTCCACTGAATCCATTCAAGCTATAGAGGCTCTTAAGAAAGTTCTCCATGATAGTGATCAAGGTGTTAACCTCTTGTGTGGTATTACTCATCTTGTGCATTCCAATGTTAAACCTTTAGCTCAAGAAGCTCAAGATTTAGGGTTAACTCCTCCTATCACTAGTGCTGAACCTCCTTCTAATCCTTTACCTAGTATTCCTATCTATACTCCTTCTTTGGTGACTATGATGGTTCCCTCTATTCCTATGAGTGTTCCTCTTGTGTCCCTTCCTGTATCACAATCTTCATATCATAATGTTCCTTTTACTTATTCCAATCCGCTTCCAACTGTAGTTCCTAGTGTTCCTCCAGTTGTGTCCTCTATTCTTGTAGCTTCTTACACTTTACCAAGTGTGTCTAATGTTGCTACTCCTCCTATTTCCTCTAATGATTCAACCATCATCAGTTTGGCTAAAACTGTATCATCCTTACAACAACAACTTGCTTCCTTAACTCAAAACAAGTTTAGTATTCCTACATGTGACATGGGAAGTCCCTTGTCATAGGATATTATTCGTACTCCTGTTCCTCAGCAAGGTGAGATGCCTCATCTTGAGAATTATACTAGAAAAGGAGATCATGTTCATCATGTTAAAAAATTCCAAATCCTTTGTAGTGATTATGCTCATGACCATTGGATTTTAGCCAAACTATTTTCTAGAACCTTTCGTGACAAGACCTTACAATGGTAATGTTCCTTGCCTCCTTATTCAATTGATTCCTTTCCACAACTTGCTAATGCCTTTATTCAACAATTTCAAAATAATATTGGTCCGTAAGTGTCATTGACTGATTTAATGCATTGTAAACAAAGTGCTAAAGAAAAATTGAATGAATTTATTGGTAGATTTAAGCATTTGCATGCTCAGATTTCCTATCTTGTTCCTGATATTTATATTCAATGTATGTTTATTTCAAATTTGCAAAAGGATATTAGAGATAAGATTCTGCTTACTGAATTTACCTCTTTTCAACAACTTTGTGCAGCACTTCATCATTATCAATTACAAGTGAGTCAATTTGAGAGCACCACTCCAATGGTTGTTGTTCTAGTTGATAAGAGTGATGCTGCTCCTAATCCAAACAAGTTTCAAAAATTCAATAATTATGTCAAGATAAACAAACAAGAGAATGTAGTTGCTAATCAGGTTGCTGTTGCATCTCATAATGCCACTTCTACATCCACTGCTTTTTGATTAAATCGTACATTTACTCCTCTTTCTAAAAATTTACATGTTGTATCATCTTAAAATGGAATCACTTCCATGGTAAGAGTGTTTATCCCTCCGAGTAAGTGGTTTGGGGTCATGTTGAATGCCTTGAATGGATATTCAACTTGGAGCTGGCTTTTCTCCCTGTTCTACCCCATTTTCCACTTCTTCTCAGCACTTTCCTGGCAATCTAAACTGTGAACCTGAGGTTTTGGACCCTAAGGTCAAGGTCGACCTTATGGGGTCAAGGTTGACCTCAACCCTGACCTAGTTAGGGATGAGCTCGACCTTGACCCTAAGGTTTGGGGTCTCTAGGGTTAGCTTCCGGTTCTACGACTTTATCAATATATTTGTCTTTTCCCTCTTCGGGGCCATTATTTCTCCGATTGAGCATCAAATTTTTAAATTAATATTTGAGAATAGACCTTCCTTGATATTTGTATAGGAATCCTAATTTATTATTGGAGATTAGCCTTTCTCAAGTTTTATGCCTAATGCTCAAATTAACTTTGGGGTTGGCCTCACCTCAAATTTTGTAACAAGGCTCTTAAATAATTATTTCATTTCTATATTAAGGGTGGTCCCCTCCTAGAGTTTTGAGTGAAGACTTTAATTTAATTTCCTCTCCATGTGCACCTCTCTAGAGTTTTGTGCCATGGGCCCTTAATTATTATTTTCTACGATGCCCCTCTTGTGCCCTAGATCACTATAAAAGGGAGCCTTCCTCTCTCATTTTCACAACACATATCATCTCACAATCTCTCAAGCTCTCAAGTGCAAGCAAGCAAGAAGATCAAGCATTCAAGCATCCAATTCATCAAGGAGATCCATTAGTAGCCATTGAAGGATTCAAGCTCTAGGGAGCTCTCTTGTTGAAGATTCTTCCATTTCTATTCAAGCCTCTTCCTAGTTCAAGATCCATTCAAGATTGGTGTTGAAGATCTAAAGACAGTTGATTGGAGACATCCTATATTTGATTCTACATTCATCCATTCTTGTGGATTCAAGGATTCGAATCCTCCACAAGGGTTTCAACTCAAGGAAGGTGAATTGTTCTATTTACTTTGTTTATTCCAGCAATTTCAATTCAATTTTAAGGTTAATTCCTAAATTGGGGTTTGACTGAGGCAAACCCCCCAAACAAACAACCAAAAACCCTCTTTTTCTTATAGGTATAGGTGCGGAATCTCAGATCTGATAGTGAATTTGGATACCCTTTTCGATAATCTTTCAAGATCTGCGAACAGAATCTAAATCGAACTTCAAATAAAAAATGTTGTCCTTGACCTTTTAAAAGGTCAAAGTCGACCTGTGTGAATCTTGGAAAAAGATTTCTGGGTTTTGTAGATCTTGTAGTTTCGACTCACTATTATGTGAATCAATAGTTTTTGAGATTGTTTGATAGCATTTTCAACTGATTCTTTTTCGGAGGTAAGTACCTTTTTCTCTTAATTTCAATATTAATCATCTATATTTACTTTTTGTATCAATACAATTTCATGTAAGTATAAAATATTGGCTTTGGGGTCTCCTTTGTGTGCAAGCCATTGTCTTAGGACCCCATACACTATTTTATCTATTACACATGCTATTATGAATAGGTTGTTAGCTGCTAATATGATTACTTTACCTCCTATTTGACCTCTTTTACCTACTACGATTGCATCTAAATCTTTTGATCAAAATGATTTTTGTCAATATCATCATCAGAATGGTCATGATACTGAGAGATGTTATTCTTTAAAACACAAGGTTCGAGATCTAATTGATTCTAAGGTTTTATCTGTTGATAATATGGATAGTAGTGGGAATCAATCTATCTCTCCTCCTAATCAGAACCTTCAAATCTATACAAATCCTTTACCTATGCATGATACTAATACTATTGCTCAACCATCTGCTATGGAAATTGTGTATGATTCAAAGATGGATGATCTCAATCATGTTGTTAATCAAGTGGAGCATGTTGATTAGTCTGTATCTCCACCTCACCCTCAACCTAAAATTCAAACTCTGATTCAACCTCAAGTTCAATCTCAACATCGACCAAAACCTAAACCTAAAGTGAAACCTCAACCTAAACCTCGAAAACAATTCAAGAATAAAAGACCTCATGAACTTTTGATTACCTTTGATGACTCTAAGATTATTAAAGCTCCCGATGGTCCCCTTTACATTGTTGCTAGGGTTCCTCAGATACCTACTCATGGTTGTCTTGTTGATCCTACCTCCCTAGTCAATGTTATCACTGAAGAAAATATTTTTATGAAAATTTTACAACGTGAATTCTATGATACATCAGATGTGTGGATTCAAACTTGTAATGGTTTTCTTTATCCATCATTTGGTTCTATTACTTTACCGGTTGAACTTTTTGGAAAAATTGTGAACACTACCTTTGTTGTGGTTCCTACTTCTAATCAATTTTAAGTTAAGCTAGGTTTACCTTGGTTTACTACCATGCATGTTGTTGCTTCCCCTATCCATAAGTGTCTTAAGTTCATTCATGATGGTGAAGTGAAGATGATTAATCATAGTCTATATCAACCTTCTAGGCCTAGAGATTGTGTTGCTCTAGATTTCTTTTGGCCTTCCCTACCTAATTCATGTCCTCCTCACCTTGATAATCTTTTTTGATCATATCAAGCTTATAAGAATCATAAGATTCTTTAATTAAGCATACCTCCTATGGATCTTAATCATGGTCTTTTACCTACACCTTCGATACCTCCTTCAACTATGGCTTCTAGTTCTGTTAATTAAGTTCCTCCTATCAAACCTATCAAAGATCCTGTGATTATTTCTCCTATGGTTAATAATCCTATCAATCTTCCTAAAGAACCTGTAAAGGATCTTGTGATTGTTCCTCTTAGTTCTCAACCTATTTCAAATAAATCAAAACGTAATCGCTCTGCTAATGAACGTTGTAAAAAGCATCGTGCTCATGCTAAAGCTAAAAGATTCTTCTTTGGATAAACCTATGCATAATGTGTTAGAAGATGTTGTTACTAATAATGATATTCACATGCATGATTATGATGATTCTATTCGTATCTTAGATCCTATTTTGATTAATTTGGATGAAGAAGATACTCTTGAAGATACTGATGATGTTAATGATGAATATGAGACTATCGACATTGACATTGATTTACCTAATATGCTTTCATCACAATTAACTCTTACACCTAGTGTCGAACATAGTGATTCTCAAGAGGATCCTTGTTTGGAACTGGCTATCATTCCTACTATGTTGGATATAGTCCCTCTTGTGAGTTACCCACCTTCCCTAAATGATATACAATGAAATGGGGGAAGTAGGCGACACGCTTGATCAGCTTGTCCTTCATGGTAGCTTTGTTGTGTGTTTGCCTGCTATACTATGCTTCTCCCGTAATGTGTTTGCTAAATGTTGTTAGATTCTTTTATACGATCCTTGTTACTCAGTTGGTGCAAGGTGATAAAGGAATCGAAACTGTTGTTCAAATTCTTCTATATGTATCTCTATTCTTCTATGCGTTGTTCAATGTTATGTTGTAACTATGCTATTGTTCGTACATGTTTCCTTGTGTAATCTGCTTGGATTCAAGATATGGTAGTACTAATTCTTTTTGGTCTCCATGTCATGGTCTAAAAATATTCTCATTCGTATATCTTATGTGATCTTTCCTCCTTTGTGATTTTAGTTCTACTGTCTTTGGGGAATGATGTCAATTCATTTGCAATAATATCATATATATATTATCTTATGATCATACTAACCCCACGATAGGTAGATCCCTTTCATGTTCTTTGTATGTTTCTATGATATTTCCCTTGATTTGTCTTCATCTGGGGGCATCTCGACGTGGAAACGTAATCAGTGGAGTTGTTTATGTTTCCGTTAAAGCCATTGCTCCTATTAAAGTGTCAGCAATGACTTTATTGTGGGGGCATACGCTCTTCTCACCTGTTGCACACACACACTTTTCAATACACACATATTTTTCAAGATACTTCTTTTCCCTTTTTGGATTAGTAACTAATCCTTAAAGCACAGATTTATATTTTAGGATCTCTTGATCCCTCCAGTTTCAAATACACATATATTGTGATCCCTTAAGGTTGGAAGTGTCTTTAAGATTGGATCTCTTTTTTATTTTTGGTTTTATTCTTATGGAATAGAATATTCCTAAGGATAAATCCTTGATGGGTTGACTAGTGAGTAGCCACATTCACTAGGCGGTTCAATTCCATCTTTCCAGTTGCACCATTTTCCTGTGTGGTTCACAATGGGACATAAGTTCTCATTGGGCGAGGTAATCACACCTTCTTTCTCTCTCTAGAGATGTCTCTCTTATTGTGATCTAGGAATTGATGAAGGATTGAGTCCCTAGGGGCTTAAGGTTTTCTTTGTCCTTTGGATTACGATAAGATTATTTTTTTATTGTGATCTCCTTTACCAAGAGTTTGCATCGAGTCCATACTCTTGCTAAAGTGGGGGCTTAATGTATCATCTTAAAATGGAAGAAATTCCATGATAAGAGCATTTAGCCCTCCGAGTAGGTGGTTTGGGGTCATGTTAAGTGCCTTGATTGGGTCTTTGCATGTATTTGGCTTTTCTCCCTGCTTTCCACTTCTTCCCTGCACTTGATTTCTTCATTCTAGGTGAAATTAGTGTTAGGATCTTAAGGATTCTCCTGAATTTCTCTCTTCCATGGCTCTATTTTCTAGGTAGGATTTAGAAATGGATCCTCCTGGACTTCATCTCGGTAATCATAGGATTTTATGTCTATTCCTGACATTTTGTCTTGTTCTAGCATCATTTCTAGGTTTCTGGTCATCCCTGGGACCTCCTAATTCAGTTTTGAGTCAACCTAAGAAATGGGTCAATGTCTTAGGCCGACCCTAACTAGGTCAGGTTCAATCTTGACTTTAACCCCTTTCTCCAAAATTTTAGAATCTTTAATTTTCGGGCTTCGGGCTTTCGGGAAATTTATTTTCCAGCCTTTGGGTCGGCCATTTCAGGTTTCAGGATGGTAAATCCTTTAATTGCATTTAATCTAGGTATATTCTCTAAAGGTGAGGACCTACTTGGGATTTAATTCGCCAAGGTGGCCCATCTAGAGGAGTGTGCCCTAGATCACTATAAAAGGAGGCCTTCCTCTCTCATTTTCACATCAAGTTTTCTCAATCAAGTTTTGTGAGAACATCACATCTCAAGCATCTAGAGCTCTCAAGTGCAAGCAAGTGAATTCAAGTCTTCAAGAATTCATCCATAAAGGAGATCCATTGTTAGCTATTGAAGGATTCAATCTCTTTAGAGCTCCCTTTGATGATCCATCCTTCTCCATTCATTCAAGCCTTCTCATATGCAAAGATCAATTCAAGATTGGTGTTGAAGATCAAATACCATTGATTGGAGACATCCTCCATCCTACATTCATTCCTACACTTGGATTTGAGGATTCGAATCCTCTACAAGGACTTCAACATAAGCGAGGTGATTTGTTTCAATTGCTTTGTTTATGCATAATACATTTAAATTCAATTTCAAGGTTAATTCCTAAACTGGGGTTTGACCAAGGCAAACTCCCCATACAATAAAAACCCCCATTTTCTTGCAGGTACAGGTGCAGAGTTTCGGATCTGAGGGAAAATTTGGATACCCTTTTCTGCCATCTTTCAGGATCTGTGAACAGAATTCAAATCGGACTTCAAATAAAGAATGTGGTATTTGACCTTTTATGAGGGTCAAACCCGAGCTGAGCCATCTTGAGGAAAGATTTCTGGGTTTTCTCTGTCTCGGCATTTCCAGTCCAGGATAAGTGTTAGATTTTCTAGAAAGTACACACAGACATTAGAATTCAACATTTTCCAGATCTACCCTAATTTTGAGGTTAGTACTTGTATTTCAATTATTCTATATTCCAAGCATAATATCCATTCCAATAAAGGGAAATATTAGATTTACTTTCTTTTCCATATTAACCATAAATTGATTCGATTGTGTATTAACCTCTAGGTTGATCAAATCAGATCTCTTCATTGGGGGAATTTGGGTTTGAGAATAGGTCTCATATTTCCCCCTTTACATTTGAATAGAGGTGAATCCATTTTACATCTATTCAATTATATCAATTGCCTCGGTAACTAATATACTGGTACTCTTTGATTTCTTTGCTGGTCCTTTATCAATGTAAATACCTTTGCCTTTAGAATTTTGTCTCTTCTTAGATAGGTTAAAAAATGCTTGTTGCTTAGCTTTTTCTTCAGCTTTCAAAATTGATGTCCATATAGAATAAGTAGTGACATCCATATCTACTACATTGTCATCCATGATCATTAAGGCTCTATTCTTGATCATAAAGTTTGCTTGATACTTGGTTAAGTATTCACTAACTTGTCCAAAGCTTAAGTATGTGGCTGCTCGAACTAGAGAGCATTCTCTCTTTCTCTTCTCGATGTGTAATGCAACAACCCATTTCTCAGTAATTATATCATCCAATTTCTTTGGTAATGCATAGGAAAACTCCATTGGAACTTTCTTAAACATTATCATCATTTGGATGACAGCCTCTTCAATTTTAGTTTGATCTTCTTTTGACATTTTGTCAAATCTGTCTAGCAAGGGATCAGCGAGGTCTCCATGTTCAATTATGTCCTCAATGACTTCCTCTAAATCTTCCTTTTTTCTTATGTATTTCCTCTTTTTCTTTGGTGCCTCGACTACAACCTTGTTCTTTCTCTTAATGTATTTCTTTATCAGCGTAGCTGCTCTTCTTTTTGTTACTTTTACTGCTTCCTCTTTCTCGGTAGGTGGTGCTGGAGTTGATGAACGTGTATTCATACCTTCATGTATAGGTGACTACTTCTTTGTAGGAATTTTAGGTGGAGGAACCTGTGTAGGATCTACTTCTTTGTCGGACTTGGTCTCCTCACTATCATATGGTTTGTTAGCTAATTGTAGCTGACCTTCGGTTGCCTGTTCAACTGGTATCCCTTCAGATGTTTCAAACTTATCTCCATATTTAACAGTGAGATCTTTCTTCATTTTCTTTACCTTTCTAGTTATTTTATCGATCTCAATATTAGTAGATATTCTAGATTTAGCTTCTTCATATACCCCGAACCTAGTGGCTATGGGATCCTTCGGTACTACAAGCAGTGCATTAATAGATTTCAATGTGAAATCATGGTCTATTTCATATACCATCGGTGCCAACCATTTTATCCTAGGCTCAACTGCTTTTATCATGGTATAATCAGTGTCGACCACAAAACATATGTCATCCTCAAATTTTTGAATTAATTCCCTTGGAATCCTGCTTCTCTTTTGCATTTTAGATTGAAATTCAGTGAAGTAAGCATTGAACTCTATATTCAACTTATCTCCTAACTTTTTCATCATTTCACCAATTTTTTTTGTTATCGGTACATACGGTATCTAATTTACTTTACCGGTGCTAGGCACATACTTTTGTAAATAGAAGAATATGCATGCAAGTAGAGATCCGTACTTACATGTGTTAGATTTATTTTTCCTTATGGTCTTCATATTCTCTTGGAGTTGATGTAACAGTACCTCGGCAAGATCAACTTGGTGACCTTTCACTACAATTTTGTGCACCATGTCTACTGCGTTGCAGGGTACACTATTGAGTCTGCTCGATTGAAATAGCTTATACCCGATCACATGTGCTGTAAATTTTACTGTTGGGTCCTTGATTGTTGAAATCTTCAATGCCCAGCTATCCCATTGTGCTCCAGTGTATTTCTCAACATCCGGTCATGAAGAACTTTGAAAAGCCTTAGCTTTGTCGGTTGTAGGGAGCCCAGTAACCCTACTGATTATTTTCTTGGTGACCTCAATCGATTTATCCAGCTAGAACTTGTCATCGTGATATCTGCTCAAAATGATTCTAATCCAATCTGATTTGAATGATTGCGGCAAGTGTGTAAAATATGATAAACTTGATTCCTCAATCTTCTTGTAGTCTGATTTCATTTTTCCATCAGGGCCACATAGTGGTTGATATGCTGCAATAGTTTCAAATTCCCCAATTTCTCTGATTTTGCAGTAAATATAAGACCTTACATCTTTTGTCAGTAAAACCCTTTCTGGTATGCTAAAAAATGTGCCCATTGTATCTGTCTATGCTGTGACCTTAGGATGTGGCTTAAACTTTGGTTCGATGAAATTTTCCCTAACGATTAGATTGACTTCCTCTTCAACACTTTGAGTTTTGCTTGTAGACGATGTTGATGCCATAAATTAATTCTAGGGTTTCAGAAAGCAACAGGATAGGAAGTGTTTGATCGCAAATGAACTTACTTGGTATCGTGAAGAGTGATGTCGGTTCAATCTAGCATAGCCTTGAATCCTTCAAAAAATCCTTTAGCTTGAACTTTTCTCTTTGAATTCTCCGCTCTTCAAAATCGCATTGTAGAAATGAACTCTATTCCCGTGTATTTATAGACTCTCAATGTTCCCGCTCAAACTTTTATGTAATAAATGCTCCATCTAAATTTTGGTATGACACAACTGTCAGCTCAGTGACTACTAAAACTTTCATTCACTTGGTTAACATAAGTCTTCTTCATCGGTTGATACACATGCTCGGTTAACCTTAGATAGTGATTGGACGGGTAACCAACTCTCGGTCTCTCTTTTACCGACTGTATAACATTGTTAGCTCATGACAACTAAACCATAGTGCATCTTTATTCATGTTGATTTGGTATAAGAACATTATGCATAAGGAACTATATGTAAAATGTGATCTTTTGAAATATTAGTCCCATACATACCTATTTCACCTTAAGTGGAGGTACTGATGTCACCCAATCCAGTGGACGACGTTTCACCGACAACATTACTTGACTCAACATTCTCATTAGATGCCTTCTTCCACATAATATTCCTTAACTTCATGATATCAGCAATAGTATATCCACTTTCAAATATATGGTTTTCATCTGGTGCTCGGTCTCTATAGTTCTTGCTTAAATGACCGACCTTATGGTAGTGCATACAAGCCATCCCAGAGTTTGTCCAGTTTCTTGATTGTCCAATCCGACTCTTTAGAAAAATAGTTTGCTGTAATGTGTCCATATCTACCACATACAACATAGTTAGTCCATGTATTATAATCCCAAACATAAGAGTTACCTTGTCTCTTCGGTTGATATGGTTTGCATTGTGGTTTCTCCTTAGGTGTCTAGACTTGCTTCATTTTTGCCTTGCAGTCTCATGCAGTGTGTCTAGGCTTATTAAAAGTATAGCATATTTTCTCCATAGTGGTATTATTAGCAAGATCATTTTGCTTAGCTCTACACTCATAAGCAGGATGTCCAAACTTACCACAGTAATAACAATATCCATTAAACTTAGGAGTGACAAGAGGTTTACCTTGTGCTTTACTTCTACACACATTAGATGTATGTCCTAGTTTGCCACAATGATAACATGCCAACACTTTAGGTTTTTGATTTTGATTGATGTTGACTTGTTCAACTTGTTATGATGATTCTCCTTCACCGGTGTAGCCTATACCGGCTTTTCTCCCAAATCTTCTTTGATTAGTTAAAAAGTCATCAATCTTCTTGGAGCTATCCTCAGCAAGTTTCTTCATTTCATTTTGCTGCTGTTGATTTTTCACTTCATTTATCAGCTTCTCATTTTCTTCTCTGAGTCTTGCAACATCTATTGGAATTAGGAGAGATAGGTACTTATTTGTGATGGTTCTCTGCTTTGTTCTGCTCGGTAGCCTTGTTTGATTTTGCTCAATCTAAAAACCTTTGTACTCTGTTTTGTTTAGTAAACTGATTGTCTTGAAGATAGGAAATTTCTTCAAGTGCTTCATTATTCATATATATCAGTTCAACAACCTCATAAAATGGTGTGAACATATACAATATATAGTGTTCTATTTTTCCACCTTAGCAAAAATTAGGTTACAAAAATAATCATAACCCTAAGATCTACGGTGCAAAATAACCTAGATCAACTAATACAAATAAGATAATCATTGCATTTAATGAATATCTTTTACAATAAATGCTCCTCGATCTTGGTAAACCATTTTATGATCTGTTATAACCATTTGCATAGAATAATGTGCCATTTTTTATTACTATGCCATTTTCTGTGATCATCGGTAAACACTGTATAATCTGCTCGGTGTATACTATGATGCTCGGTGTTTACTGACTGTCGGTGTCGGTGTCGCCGGTGCTCGGTTAATTGTGTGATGCTCAGTGTAAGGCTTTATCGACTGCTCTTACTTCTAGTTATCGATTGTCTCAATATAAGTAACTGACCGACCTGTTTACTGTCCTTTGATACTAATGACAACCTTAAATGCTCAATAGAGATTAATAATCTCCCCCTTTGGCATTAGTATCAAAACTTAAAAAATGTATATAGACAAAATGTTTCTATATATTCCTTATGTCTCCGCCATATACATATCCACAACAAAAACTTCTAAGTACAAAAGTACTCCCCCTCGGTGCATGCTCCCGGTATTAAGTAATATACATATAAAAAAATATACTATTTGGCATATACATGTTTTCCCCCTTTTTGATAATAATGCCAAATACTCAAAAAGTATGCAATGTATACTTACATCTTATCAAAAATGTGTGGATGGGTTTTCTTCACAGACTCCAAGAGGTTTTCCCATTCCTCTTTCAAGTTGGTAAGAGCAATATGCTCAAGACTGACTTGTGCATGCATGTCAAAGATATTATCCAACACCAAAATCTGTGGTGTTGCTACAATTTCCTCAACTTTGACAATGTGTGTTTCAAAAATCTTCAAGTAAGGAGTGAGTTCTTTCTGTAACTCTGTAACTTGATTGGTGATGTGCGCTTCTTGTTTCCTTAAATCTGCAGTCAGCCGTCGGAGTTCCTGAACTTGATTAATATGCTTTAAGAAAGCAGTTGGCTCGGTGATAGCTGCTTGTGTACTTGACTTGATTTCTTCTTCTAAATCTTTTATCTTTTCACTGAATTCTATAGTGAAGGTGTCTGAAGTACAAAGCTTTATTAGCAGTTGATAGATTATCTAGGTGATAGATTTGACCTTGGTAATGACCTCAGATAATTTTACTTTATTCAGTGCCACTTTTGTGCTAATCCTATCTACCAATTTATTATGAATCTTTGATTCTTCCCTTTCTTCTATTCTTTTGTCTGCATCTATATTAGGGGCATTGATTTTGTCGGTGAGTGTGGCAAGTTGATCTATGATGGGAGTATTCTCATCAATGTTTGCTTCTGGTACTATCTGTTGTGGAATATCTTGTACATCATTTAACACTTCTTTGCATTTGTGTTCTTGCCTCAACTTCTCTTGTGCCACTTTCTTTTAACATAACTCCCCGTATCGACTTAGTTCCTTGGAGCTTAGGGTTCTTGGGTCACATTCAGGTAGAATGATAACTTCATCAATGGTGACTGGCCCTTTGGCTTTCTTCTTCTTCTTCTTCGGGGCAAGAGGTGACTTCTTCTCACTTACGACAAGAGATTTTTCTTCACTCCTCGAAGTATCCTTACCAGTTGACACTATATCATCCTTCTTCTACTCCTCAGTGGATTGAGTGGGAGTCTCAGTGGTAGTGTCAGGTGGGTTCACCTTGGTTGACTTGGTTTCTTCAGGTTCCTTCTATTCTGTAGACTGTGCCTCTAGTTTGTTAGGATTATTTGTATCTGTAGGTTGCTCAGGTGCTTGAATCTCAGTTGTATCTTTGGTTGGTTCAGGATGAGAGACATTGGGTTGCACTTGTGAAATAATTTCAACTACCTCTGCAAGTATAGGTAGTTCACCCGGTAGTGATGTGAACACACTAGCTATGTCGAATGCTTCATCTTTGTATTGTGTAATGGTCACATCTTCATCATCTGCATCATCAGGATCACCGTTAGTGATGTCCTCAATGAGTGCATCATCATCTGTTCTCTTTTGTAAGTGGATTTTGACTTGATCCGGTGCATCCTATGAAATTTTGATTTCCTCCTTTTGCTCGGTGACAACAATTACCTCGATAATTGATATACCAGTGTCCTCTATTTTCTTGCCTTTACTATCATCAATGAAAATACTTTTACCTTTTGAACTGTGTCTCTTTTTAGACAGTTTTAGGAATGCTTCCTGTTCAGCTTTCTCTTCTTCTTTCAAAATTGATGTCCATAGAGAGTCACATACGAAATCCATATCATCTACATTCTCATCCATGATCTACATAGCTCTATTCTTGACTGAAAATCTAGGCTGATACCTTGTCATGTATTCACTTACCACAGCATAGCTAAAGTGTGTGGCTATACGACCTAGTGACCGTTCTCTTTTCCTTTTCTCTGTTTCAAGTGCAATAGCCCATCTCTCACTTATTTTGTCATCAAGTTCCTTCAGCAATTGACATGAAAATTCCATTGGTACTCTCTTGAATTTAATCATCATTTGAACAATAGCATGTTCTATCTTTGTCTTGTCCTCAATTGACATGTTAAATTTGCCTATGCCTAGATCATTAAGATTTCCATTCTCAATAATATCTTCAATTATTTCTTCTATAGTACTATCCCTATTACGAACTAGCTTATATTGATCAGGGTCATTTTCAGTGTCAGTCTCCTCTATATCTTCCTTACTCCTTATGTATTTCCTCTTTTTCTTAGGTGGCTCAGCTACCTTCTTGTTCTTTCTCTTTATGTATTTCTTTGTTGGTGTAGCTGTTCTTCTTTTTGCTACTTTTACTGCTTCTTCTTTCTTAGTAGATTGTGCTGCAGTTGCTGAACGTGTCCTCATTCCTTCAGGTTCTAGTAGTTGAATATCTTGTTCATTAGTTGTGGGTACTTGAGTTTCTTCTTTATCATTGGTGGGAGGAACCGATGTATTATCCTTTTCTTTATCTGACACGATCTCCTCATTGTCATAGGGTTTGTCAGCCAACTGTAACTGACCTTTAGTTGCTTCATCAACCGGTGACTCCTTAGGTGAGTCAGATGTAGTTCCATATCTTGCTGAGAGATCTTTTCTCATTTTCTTTGCTCTTCTAGACATTTTACCGATGTCAATGTCCATTGTGTTTCTAGATTTAGCTTCCTCATATACTCCAAACCTACTAGCAGTGATGTCTATCGGTAATGCCAGCAATGCATTGATAGATCTCAAAGAGAAATCATGATTCATTTCATAACCCATCGGTGCTAGCCATTTTGTTCTCAGTTCTACTGCCTTTATCATTGAGTGGTCTGTGCTTACCACAAAGCATATGTCATCTTCAAATTTACTTACTAATTCCTTTAGAATTCTGCTTCTTTGTTGCATTTTTGTTTGAAATTCCTTGAAATATGCATTGAACTCCTTGTTTAGATTGTCTCCTAGACTTCTCATCATTTCACCGATTTGAGCAATTATCGGTTTGTCTGATTGCCAGTTTACTTTTCCAATACCCAGTACATACTTTTGCAAATAGAGGAATGTATAGACAAGCAGTGATCCGTACTTACATGTATTGGACTTCTTTGCTTTTATTGTCTTCATGTTGTCATATAGTTGGTGTAGTAGTAGCTCAACAAGATCAACCTGGTGATCTTTCTTCATAATTTTGTAAGCCATGTCCACGGCACTGCAAGGTACACTATTCGGTCTTCTTGATTGAAATATCTTGTACCTGATGACATGAGCTACAAATTTTACTACTGGATCTTTGATAGTTGATATTTTCAGTGCCCTACCATCCCATTGAACTCCAGTGTTCTTTTCTACGTCGGGAAAAGATGAACTTCTAAAGGCTTTGGCTTTGTCGGTTGTAGGGTACCCAGGAACCCTACTAATAATCTTCTTAGTGACCTCAACAGGTTTGTCTAACCAAAATTTATCATCATGAAATCTGCTTAGCATGATTCTTATCTAGTCATTGTGAAATGATTGCGGGAAGTATGTGAAACATCGTAAACCTGACTCTTCAATCTTCTTATAGTTAGATTTGATCTTACCTTCTGGTCCACAGATTTGCTGATAAGCTGCTACAGTCTCAAAGTCACATACTTCACCGATCTTGCAGTGAATGTAAGCGCTAACATCTTCTATTAACAAAACTTTATCAGGAATACTAGAAAATGTGCCCATATCATCTATTTGTGCTATGACCTTGGGGTGAGGTTTGAATTTCTCCTCAGTAAAGTGTGCCCTAACAATTAATTCCATTTCCTCCTCAATGTTTTGTGACTTTCTTGCGGTCGAAGATGATGCCATAAATTGTTTCTAGGGTTTTGGCAAACAATAGATAACCAGTGTTCGGTAGGTAGATGAACTTACTAGTTTTCGTCAAAGAATTATCATCGGTTCGATCTACGGTGGCTTTGAATCTGTTCTAAAAATCTTTAGCTCAAACTCTTCTCTGTAAAGTCACCTTTCTTCGAAATCATAATGTAACATTGAACTCTGTTTCTGCGTATATATAGGGTTTTTTGATATTCCCACTCAAACTTTAATGCATTAAATGTGTGACCTAACTTTTGGTACGAGACGGTTGTCAGCTCGGTAATGTCTATAATATCTTTTACTCAATTAACATAGAGTTTCTTCATCGGTTTGAACTATTGTCAGTTAACCTTGTATAGTGATTACTGATGGGTAACCAACTCACATTTCTTCTTTTACCGACTAGATAACATTTGCAAACTTATAATATATAAACCATAGTGCATCTTCATTCATGTAGATTTGATATTTGTACATCAGATATAAGGAACTGTATGTAAAATGTGATCATTTAAAATGTTAGTTCCATACATACCATGTCATCTTAAGTGGAGGTACCGATGTCACCCAATCCAGTGGATGAGGTTTCACCGACAGTGTTACTAGACTCAGCATTCTCATTAGATGCCTTCTTCCACATTGTGTTCCTTAACTTTGTAATATATATAATGTTATATCCACTCTCAAATATATGGTTTTCATCAAGTGCTCAGTCTCTGTAGTTCTTGCTTACATGACCGACCTTGTGACAGTGCATACATGCCATTCCTACATTTGTCCAGTTTCTTGATTGTCCAATCTGACTCTTTCTGTAACAGTTTGCTGCAATATGTCCATATCGACCACATGCAGTACAATTAGTCCATGTATTATAATCCCAAACATATGAGTTACCTTGTCTTTTTGGTTAATATGGCTTTCATTGTAGTTTCTCTTTAGGTGTCCAAACTTGTTTCATTTTCGCCTTGCAGTCCCTTGTAGTGTGTCCATACTTATTACAAGTATAGCATATTTTCTCCTTAGTAGTATTATTAGCAATGTCATTCTTCTTTTCTCTGCATTCATAAGCTTGATGTCCAAACTTACCACAATAATAACAATATCCATTGAATTTAGGATTGACAGGAGGCTTACCTTGTGCTTTGCTTCTGCACACATTAGATGTCTGTCCTATTTTTCCATAGTGATAGCATGTCAATACTTTAGGTTTTTGACTTTGATTGTTGTTGACTTCTTCAGCTTGTTGTGATGATTCTTCTTCACCAGTGTAGCCTATACCAGCTATGCTTCCGAATCTCCTCTGATTAGTCAGAAAATCATCAATCTTTTTAGAGCTGTCCTCGGCTATCTTCATCATCTCATTGTGTTGCTTTTGTGTTTTTATTTCATTTCTCAATTTTTCATTATCTTCTCTGAGTGTTGCTACATCTTCAAGTCTTCTTGATAATTCTCCATTTACTCGGTTCATTTCTTGATTAACTGTCATCATCTAATTTGATACTTGAAAGTGACGATTAGTGAGTCTCTGAATTTCATTTTCTTTTTCTTGAAGTTGTTCAATCTTCAGTCTTCAATAGCCAGATTCTGATCTTGTTCAGCTTGTCTACCATTGTTCATGATTTCCACCATTCTCACCATTTGAGATTCATGATCGATTTGAAGTGCTTTCACTTGCTCAGATTGATGCTGATTTTTTTTAGATAATTTAAATATTATGCTTTCGGATCCATTAAATATGATTCTAGAGCTTGATCCAATATGATCAAATATGTCATCGATAGGTTCTTCATGATAACTTATTTCATTTGGTTGAATTGCAAGGTTCTTTCTTTCAACTAGTAATTTCTTCAGTTCTTCCTTGGCTTGTTTATATTGTTCCACAAACATCTGCATTTGTATCTTCTGATTCTCAATAGTCTTGTCAAGCTTGTATCTCTCCATGACTTAGATCTTTTCCCTTCAGTGGTTAAATTGTTCAACAAGAGAGTTGTGCTTTGATACCAATTGTTGGAATTAAGAGAGATAGGTACTTATCTGTGATGGTTCTTTGCTCTATTTTGCTCGGTAGCCTTGTCTGATTCTGCTCAATCTGAAAATCTCTGTACTCTGTTCTGCTTGGTAAACTGATTGTCTTGAAGATAGGAAATTTCTTCAAGTGCTCTATTATTCATATATATCAGCTCAACAACCTCATAAAATGATGTGAACATATACAATATATAGTGTTCTATTTTGCTGCCTTAGCAAAAATTAGGTTACAAAAATAATCATAACCCTAAGATCTATGGTGAAAAATAACCTAGATCAACTAATACAAATAAGGTAATCATTGCATTTAATGAATATCTTTTACAATAAATGCTCCTCGATCTTGGTAAATTGTTTTATGATTTGTTATAACTATTTGCATAGAATAATGTGCCATTTCTAATTGCTATGCCATTTTCTATGATCATTGGTAAACATTGTATAATCTTCTTGGTGTATATTGCGATGCTCGGTGTTTACTAACCATCGGTGTCGGTGTCATTGGTTCTCAGTTAACTGTGTGATGCTCGGTGTAAGGCTTTACTGACTGCTCTGTCTTACTTCTAGTTACTAATTGTCTCAATATAAGTAACTAACTGACCTGTTTACTATCCTTTGATACTAATGACAACCTTAAATGCTCAATAGAGATTAACAACATATTCTAGTTTTCTTGACAAGTCTGCATTCACTCAGTTTACCTCTTGATTCATAGTCATCACTTGATTAGTTACTTGGAAATGTCAGTCAGTGAGTCTTTGTATCTCACTTTCTTTAGTTTGAAGTTGTTCACTCATCTGTCTTTGGTCATCGATTGCTAGATTTCTTTCTTGCTCGGCTTGATTTTCTTTGTTCATTGTTTCTATCATTCTCACCATCTGAGATTGTTGACCGATTTGTAGTGCTTTCACTTGATCAGTTAAATATTGATTCTTTTCAGATAGATCAGTGATTATGCTTTCAGATCCATTAGAGATGCTTCCAGAACTAGATCCAGTATGCTCGAATATGTCATCAATAGGTTCTTCATGATAACCGATCTCATTATGTAGTCTAGCTAGGTTCTTCCTTTCATCTAGTAATTTCTTTAGTCCTTCCTTGGCTTGCTTATACTATTCCACAAACATTTGCATTTGTATCTTCTGATTCTCAATAGTCTTGTCAAGCTTGTATCTCTCCATGACTTAGATCTTTACCCTTTAGTGGTTAAATTGTTCAATAAGAGAACTATGCTCTGATACCAATTGTTGGAATTAGGAGAGATAGGTACTGAGAGGGGAGGCGTGAATTAGTGCCTTCAAAAACTTTACTTGTAAAACCTTTCAGATCTAAAACTATAAACAGTGATAATCGACCAATATAAGTTGAATCTAATTGTATGAATCATTTATCCACTTAACATAAGTAAGTAAACAACATGAATTCCATAACACAATCACATGACACAAGTATTTTGGTAATGCAGAAACCCTTGTAAGAAGGTAAAAAATGTGGTGGGGATGACACCCACAAATTCTTCACTACTGCAGATAGAAAAGGTTTGCCTGTTAGGGCTACAAGTTTTGATCACTTCTGGTGATCTCACCCTATTAGGAGTGACATGTTAGATTAGCTAGATCTAACTAGTTATAGGATTTTAGCAACACTAATGAAGTGTGCACTCAGTTAAGAGATTTACATAAGACTGTTAAGTCTACTTTGTTAAGAGATTTTATCCAAAACTCTATTACAATTGTCAAAAAGCAATAGGTATTTATCTGCTATTTGACACTCAATTGTTTGTTACAGATCTATAAGCTCTAATAAAATATCACCTTACTTGTGATGAATCTCTTCTCTGAACTGCTTAGTAGCATCTGCTAATTCTGCTCAAACTAAATTCTACTGTGCTCAATTATGTTCTGTAAACTGATAGACTTGAAGATAGGCAAAATGCTTCAAGTGCTCCGTGATTCATATGTCAACTCTTTTCAAAATGATGCGAACACATAAATATATAGTGTTCTATTTTGCCACTTTAACACAATTAGGTTACACACTATAATCATAACCCTAAGATCTACGG
Organism: Chamaecyparis obtusa; assembly: GCA_027943335.1. Classification (NCBI taxonomy): domain Eukaryota; kingdom Viridiplantae; phylum Streptophyta; class Pinopsida; order Cupressales; family Cupressaceae; genus Chamaecyparis; species Chamaecyparis obtusa. Next base: position 440,448 of record BSBK01004144.1, read on the forward strand.
TGTATAATAATAACCTAGATCATCTATTACAAAAGATATACATTGTATTTAATGAATATCATTACATTAAATGTTCCTTGATCTTGGTAAAATGTTTTACAAACCATTGTAACTATTTGCATAGAAGAATGTGCCATTCCTGATTACTATGCCATTTCCTGTGATCCTCGATAAACACTGTGTAAATTGATCGATGTAAACTGTGATGCTCAATGTTTACTGTCTGTTGGTGTCAGTGTCTGCCGGTACTCGGTAAACTATCTGCTGCTTAGTGTATAGGCTTTACCGACTAGTATGTTCTACTTTATGGTACCGATTAGCTCATTGTAAGTAACCAACCAATATCTTTACACACCTTTGGTACTAATGACAACCTTAGAAGCTCAATAGTGATAACAACGAGCTCCAAGATATGACCCCGTAAAGATCATTGATTCCATGCTGAAGGAACCTTGAGGGACACTTTGGCTCGGAGTCATCGATGGCATTTGAATGAATGTGTGTGGCAAATAAGGTTGCCCCTAGTGTTTACCCGACCATTTGGAGCTATTGGAATAGACAGTTTGATGCTACGACTGATGGTTGGAAAGATACGCACCATTGGCCGTTTGAACTGAGGAACACTGTGAGTTCTGACATCAACCGAGAATGTTTTGCCAAATTTTTAAAAAACTTTAATCTCTAAAAATTGAGATAGGTTATTGTAGGCCCCGATAACATGGTCCCGTAGCACTTGACAGATCGATGCTACCTCACGTGAGCTTCGAGATATGACCCTGTAAAGATCCTTAATTTCATGTTGAAGCGACCTTGAGGAACACTTCGATCCAAAGTCATTGGCGGTGTTTGAATGACTTTGTGTGGAAAATGAGGTTGCCCCTAGCATTTACTTGGCCATTCAGAGTTGTTGGAATAGACAGTTTGATGCTATGACTGATAGTTTGAAAGATACACAATGTTGGCCATTTGAACTGAGGAACACTTTGAGTTCTGACATCGATCGATAATGTCTTGCCAAATTTAAATGAACTTGAATCTCTAAAAACCGAGATAGGCTATTGTAGGCCCTGACAACATGGTCCCATAGAACCTAATAGATCGATGCTACCTTGCACGAGATACAAGATATGACCCCTTGGTTTAGTGAAGTTAAATGATTCTTAATGAACCCACTAAGAATCAAGTCTTGTTGAATGCATTCCTCTAACTTTAAAAAAAAACAATGAACTAGAATTCATGTCCTAAACAAATTTAACATATGACTTAATGAATGAAAACTCCATCAAATAAATAAATAACACAAATACTAATTAATTAAATAATTTCAAATATATCACTATTTACAATACATGTCAACTAAAATCATTGACCCAACTTTCTCATAAATACACCTAGCCATTTCAAATCTCAAAAAATTACTAATTTGATATCTCACAAACAATGGTGTGCCTCCAACATTGGATGATGATGTCTCTTCAACTTGGGAAGTTATAGACGATGTGCCTGCATCTTCATAATTCAATTGTCTTGTTGCATGCAAGTTTCTCATTCATTGTCTTTTTTTTTCCAATTCCAATTCTCTCTTACTTTGTATTGATGTTTCATGTTCCTCATCCAAAGAAAAATCTTCTTCTATGGTATCCAATTTTTTTTGTTCACGAAGTTGTCTCATTCTTTCCCTTTTCTTCTCTTTGTCTCTTTCATGCTCTTCTGGTGTTAAAGTGTTTGCTCGTTTCCTTGGCATGATGATGATTTCTACATATGAATTGATTACAATTTTAAAAATATAATATAAATGTAAAACATTAAGTCAAATTATAATATAAACCTCTTATAATATGATAAATTATAATATAAATTTATTACGATTATATCAAATTATGTATTGAACAAGTCTATATCATACCAATTATAAACCAAAACACTCTTTATTCACATTTGACATGTAAACAAATTAAAAAATTACCTCAGTCGATAAATTTCGGTGATAATGATTGACTTTCACAATTCAATGTTGATTTTTAAACAAAAAGATGGTGCAAATTGATAGAATATGCTTCTTTCTCACTATCAACACCATGAAAAGTGAATATTTGTCAGATAATCACAGAACTCAAACAACATACAGAAAAATTGGGCCTCTTTCATGAGATTCTTGGAAAAGAAGACCATTTATTTTAGTCTTCCATAGCGCGAGCACCCTATGCAAAACTAAAAGTGTTATGCATACTCTTGCATAGCATGTGCACCCTATGCAAAACAAGAAAAAGGGAGGGAGGGAGAGAGAGAGAGAGAGAGGGGTGGGGGGTGGGGAAGAGAGAGGGAGAGAGATCTCTTACTCTCACTCTGACTATTTCTCCTCACAATTGAAATCTATGACTTAAATAGGGTGCACCCCCTATAGGGCGAACACCCTATAGCGCGGACGCCCTATGGAATTAATAGATTTCCATAGTGTGCATGCCCTATAGCACACATGCGCTTGGTAAGGCATTGGAATTTACCAATCCTAAGGCTTGGATTTGCCTTGGAGATCCAACCCAAAGGCTTGGAGGATTCAAATAGGCCTGAGACGTGTTTTCTAGTAGACATACAAAAAAATGACAACTTTTTTTGTGTGCTCTTCGTCAGGTTTACTCATGGTTCAATAACGTAAAAAATATATGACATGATATTGCAAATCTCTCTGTTAGCTATCTAAGCATATAATTTATTTTGAATTCTGATTATGTTAAGTTTTTCATCTCTAATTTATTTTGTGTGTATGCCTATTTTTTGTAAAAAAACAACATGTAGTATTTTGGGCATAGATTTTGGCTTGTTCTTTGAATTTTGCAACAAGTTACATTTTTATAAACTAGACTCCATTCTACACACTTTAAAAAAAAGAAAATTTGATTTTCGATTAGTTTTAAATGATTTCTAGGGGGAGCACACAAAAAGTTCATGTTTTCAGGATGTGTGCACTTCGTAAATTCATCAAAAATTATACATTCATCAAAAAATTAGCAAAAAAATCTGGGATAAACTACATGGTGTTAGCTAACTTCTCACCAAAGCAATTAATTTTTTTTAAAAAAAAAGTTAACATTTTAGGCGAGCACACCAGACGCTATGTTATGTTTTTTCACAAAAAATAGGATCACTTTTTGTGCTCCCCCTTTTTGAGGGCCTTAATCTGCACCATTTTCAAAATAAATTAGTAGTTTAGGAACTAGATTTAGAGTATTACAACTCTTGTTGTTATCGCATCTTAAAATTTTGAGTCTAACTATCTTCAATTTCTTGTTGAAGTTTAGAGTTTGCTGATTTTAGGAAAAAAGTGGCATCTTATACCCCCTTTTTGGTCCCCCATCTTTGTGCACTTACCCACTCATCATAATTGGATTGGGTAAACACCTATTGCTCATAAATTGGGAGAATCCTCCTTTTATGATCAACATCAACATAAATCTCTTCATCATCTAAAGATAAGAGTTCTTCCACTCTTTCAGTGGTAAACATGTTAACTGTAGGCTTTTTCATATTCTTCATAATTTCCTGCATGTGAATTATTAGATTCTTCTTCCAAAGCTTGAGCTACATCACACTAGTAAGGTCAATGAGGCATGTTACAAGCCACACACCAAGGAATGCTTTCCACATTATGTGGTGCATTTTTCTTCAAAGGATTAGGGGCATCTCTCCCCTTTTGAGTTTCATGGTTATCAATGACAGGTTTCCCATCTTTCCAATTTGTCTTGTACTTGGTTGATCATGTAACCTTGGGAACCTTTCCTGCCTTTGATAAGGTGGTCTAGCATCCTGATAATTCCTTCCACCTGTTTCAATCTTGGTTGAGAGATCCTTGACCACACTTGCCAACTTGTCAACCTTATCATCTTCCTTGGTTGGTCTCACAACATGTGGCTTAGTTTCCTTCCACAATCTATCTTCATCCCTTTTATACATCTTACCAAATGCCTTCCTATTACTTTCAATATTTATAGCCAATTTGAAAGCATCTCTCAGATTATGAGGACTTTTATCTCTCAAAAGATATGACATCTTTCCATCCAAGGCATTAAAATATGTGGTCAAGCAAATTGCATCATCTAGTCTTAAGACTTGAAACAATTTGTACATTGCCTTTTCAATCCTACCATTAAATTCAGACATGCTCTCATTTTGATGCTTCTTGATGTTATTAAATTCATTGAGCATATAACTTGAATTAACATGTTCTTCACACTGTTCCTTAAAACTCCTAACAAATTCATCCCATGATGCAATGCTATTTTCTAGCAAACCTCTATATTAGTCCCTAGCATCCTCAATTAATGACTGAACAAAAATATTCATTACAACATCCTCATGTTCAATTTCATATTCATTAATTTTATCTATAAAAAACTTCAAATGCTCTTCGCATGTAACAACATTGTTTTTGGTAAACTTGGGGATCTTGTCTCTTACCTCATTTGGGATGACATTAGGTTGATCATGGATACCATCAAAGAACAATGGTTTGTATCTATCCAAATGAACTAGTCTTCTTTGGAACTTTTTTGGGCCTTGTATTCCTCCTCCAATAGTTTGACAGGAGGCATTTCCCATGGTGCCACCAATCAATGGGATTGTTGGATTGGTATTTTGAACTGGTCCAGGTGCAACTTGTTTAGGAATTGAAACTTGGGGATTGGGCATTGTACTACAATGTTGGTTTAGTGGTATTCTACTTACATTAACAAGGACTGATCTACTAGCAGGTGTATTCATGTTAGCATGCAAGAAAGCAATCTTCCTTTTCATTTTATCCACAACAGCCTCCAACTCCATTTTCTCTAACTAGAAAGCTAAATCCTCCTTAGCTTTTCTAGCCTTCTCTAATTCTAAACTGGCCTGGAACACATCATTAGGAATAACAGTATTCCTCTTTGGTTCATTTATACTTATACCAACCACCTTTTGTTTTCCTTTGTCAAATGGTTCCTTTGTAGCATTTCTGAGATCTTCATTTCTTTTAACTTTTGATGGATGCAACTATCTTAGGATAGGGCCTTCTCCTTCAAACTCATCTTTCTTTGGATTAGGCTTACTTCCATCAGCTTGTTTTCTCAAAGCTCCCATATCACCAAATAATTCATTGTCTAGACCCTAGAAATTTTGATTTAGGCTTTTAGCCTGGATCTCATTATTCTTTGTTTTTCTCATGAGATCTTGTCTCTCCATGAGTAACTCATAGATCTGTTGTTCCTACACCTTTCTTCTATTATAAATTTCTAATAGTTGCTCCTTCTCTTTCTTGCTCAAGGCTATTACTTCCTCCCTCAACTTATCTGAATCATAAGTGGCAGTTTCTTCAGCAAAGGTTTGTCCTGGTTGATCTAGAATTTATCTTGTAGGGAAAAACCCTATGTCTATGGCTTCATCTTCCTGAGAAGGATTGATTGCCACTTTCTCTTGAAGGAGATCAAAAGAAGAAGAGGCTTCTTTAGGAATAGGTGTGGGGATTCAATCTCTAGAAGGTCTGGGAGAGTTAGGATTGAAGAGACCTCTCCTAGACCATTGTTTTCTACTAGGTGTATGGAGTTCATCACCCATATTACTTTCTGGGTGATCTTTATAATAGGACCTAGTGAATCTTTGTCGACTCATGGTGTTCTCAACAAAGATATATCTAAATTTTAGCACAAATACCAGCAACTGGTAAACATAGATCTTAGAGTCGCTACCCACTAACAAGTGAGGATAGAAATTTATAAACTGGTCTACAACAAAACAATAGACGGTTAACAAAAATGTAACAAGACCATTGTGCACTATTAGTCCCCAACAGAGTCACCAATTTTGTTAGTGCTCAAACTTGTAGATGATAAACAAGAATCAGATACCTCTGATATACAACTCTAACACTTCCCAACAGATGCATCTAACAAAATTTAAACATTAAGGTATTAAGGTTAAAAACCTTCTTCACTTTAAGCCTTAAGCTCAGGCGGGTTTACCTTTCAGATCTACTTCTCCAAAGCATTACAATAGTTATCCATGTCCTCAACATGAATAATACATATTCAGATTATACAACAAACATAAAAATGAACTGATTATTTGATTTATTGATGGTGAAAATGCAAATCAAGCTAAGACTAGTGTCAAATCCTAGGGCATCAAAGTTAGAAGGTACATTAGTAGTAAACCCTTCAAAACAAGTATCCCAAAACCCAAATGAGGTGCCTTACACTCCATTCTCCCATTTTCTTATCCTACTATCAAATTCTTATACATACCATAAATTCCCAGAGATCTCCCTTAAGATTTAACCTTCCCTTGAAAGAAACTTAAGCTTAACCCCTATATCTACGTACCTTGTAAAAAATGTATCAAAATAACTTATAATTTAATACATAAAGGAATTCAACATCCATACATGAAGACAAACAAAATATGCAAAGGAGTTCCAGTATATTGTATTGATATTTTTACTATATGAGTACATTCTTGATAGAGAATTATAGGATAAAAGTACTATTATTAGACCTCTCTTTACAAAATAATATTCACCACCCCTTCCAAAAGAAGAAAACTTTCTATTTATACCACTGGCTATCTTGGAATCTTCAGAGAAAGGATGCAACAATATTCAGATAGCTAGGATAGTGACTTGCACTATAGACAAAAGTACATTACATTATGACAAGAAACCACAAGAAACATAAAGTTGATTCTCATGATATTGAATCTTCACAGGTGGCAGCTTCATCTGATGATATTTCTGAGTAACTACATAAGGTTGTTACATGAATGATGACCACCATTTCAGGCTAACATACATCATTCTCTAAATTATAGTTACACTCCCTATATTAAGGATCGGGTGCCATGTGTAATTTATTCCTCTTCTATTGCTCCTGGTTCAATGGTATGTGATTTTTTCGTATATATTATATTCTATTGTAACAAAACCTAGCAAGAAAAACCCTTAATCATTTCAAAGTATGGCCGCAACGACCAACAGATCAAATTTAAAATGTGGTCGTTGATTCATCACCTTCTCGGCACATCGAGCAGTTCTCATTAATCATCAAACAGTCAACTGAGCTCTTTGAAATTACCTAGCCACATCATCATATCAACAACCAATCAAAAGTGAACACCTTAGCACACCTGGCAACTGGACCCACTGTCGCATCTTCATCGGTCTTTAAATCAGGAACATCGATCCTCTCCTAAGAGAGAATCAACGACAGTCACAACATCATGATGAGTAAAACTTTGTGCATCTTTTCTTTACATTTATACGACAACTGTTAGATCAAGGAAGATGTATGGTGACTTGAAAATTATAGTGTCTTGGACCCACGGGATAACTCAACCTATCGCTACCGTTAGATGAAAGAATCCAATGATCGATGCTTTTAGTAACTTCTGACTGGACCACTATCATATCTCATGGCCTAATACCAAATCAACGACTTTCACAACATCATGATCACAAACGTCTGATCACCTTTTCATTACAGAAACATGACAATTGTCAGATTAAATTACATATGGTAACCCTTTAACACGTTGAAACCCTCGGTCCCATTGACAACCTCCATGTCACCATCCTTTGCGACCAATGAAAATTGAACATATCTGCAACACCTAGCATCGAACTCATCACATCATCTATCCTTACCTGTTGGAAGATCAGACGGTTGTTGCAAAAGTGCGATGAATATCTTTCGAGCATATTTCCTTTGTGACTATGCGACCACCGTTAGATCTTGAGAAAAATTTTAGTTCGTTACAACCTTTATTAAATAGGCCTAGTGAATGTATGTTGATAGATCTTTGCAATTGGACGGTTGTGATAAAGCCAAGGTAATCGGTCCCACCTAACAGAGGTGCTGACTTGTTTGTTGCATCGATGGTTGTCGCACCATCACAATGGGTAAATCTTTGCTTTGCGGATGTGTGACAACCATTGGATTAAAATAGGAGATTAAGTGCTTTAATAAAAGTTGAAACCTTAATAAAATATACCATTAGGACTTAGGGAAATTAATAAAAATAATTGGGGCTTAGACTTAGGGAAAATAAAGTATCGGCTTAGGTGAAAAAGAAGTCTAAGAAGTATGGCCCCACCTGATGGTAAAATAGAGCACATGCTTTATAAGGATTTTAAGTGACCTGAAAAGGTAATGAGGAAAAAGAACAAGGGTAGGGTTTCTTGGACTTAGGCAGATTTTCAAAACCCTTTGCATGGATAAACCCTAGTTCCTTATCAACTTGAAATGATTGGATCTCACTGGTTTTTACACCAAAATTCATGCAGTCTGAATTGAAGCTTGAACACCTTCTAAATTATCCATGGCTAGGCTCACAAGTTGTAAAACATTATACATCTTCTTCATAGATCAAAACTATGTTGCAACTAGGGCATGGCAATTTCTTAGGGTTTTTCACCAAAAATAGACCATTTTCTTAGGATTTTTGCAATGACATGAAAATGGGCTAACATGATCTGGACTATATCAACCTTAAGGCCCAACTTCTCCATGATCTTAAAAGGCATGACAATATTTGAGGCACCTGAATCAATCATGCAATTTCTTACTATCATTCCAATCACTATGATACTTAGGAAAAATGGATCTATGTAATCAAGGCTAGCATTGATAGAGTTGTCCAAGTATATAGGTGGTATCTGAGATACCATTCCCTAAAATTCCACTTCTTTCATAGCTTTAGCCTGGGGTTCACTAGCATTACAAGCAACATTATTATCATGAACATTATCTACCTATGTTAGAGCCCTGCCCTTATGTTGAGGGATTCTCAATAACTCTGACAAAGGAACCTTGACAATAATCTGAGACAATACTACCAACATATCAATAGGGGCAGAGGAATGATTCTCAATCTATACTTCTCTAGTATCTTTTTATTTTTTAGATACATCAACTGTTGTTGTCACCTTCATTTTCTCAATTTTAGCCATTGTACTAACTCGCTTCTCAACTTCCTTTTGATTGTCTCTGTCATGAATAGTAGACATCTTCACAGCTCCAAATCCCTTTGGCTCCCACTTCTTACCCTTTACATTTTTTATCTTCACTAAGTAATCATCTTTTGATTTGTTTCCAGTGGGTCCCTTGGAACTGGTGTTTTTTATAAACATTCTTGTGGCTTTGCCAGTGGTATCATTTGTTGTCATGCTTCTAGTCTGCACTTGGGCTACCATCTCTATAGTGATCCTAGAAATTTCCTCTTTTGAAGGTCTTCTCAAATTCACTTTCTCTGAGGAAAAGTTCATGTTACATGTCTTTTCATCAATGTCTTTGTCATCATAAAAGACTTCTTGATGGAATAATGCCTTATTGTGTCTTTTCAAACACACATCAATTTCTTCATCAATGTCAGAAACATCTTCATGTCCCAAATATGAATCAACAAGATTAGAACCAATGTCATCATTATTTTCTTCCTGATCTAGTTCTTCTAAACCATCATCTTGGTATGCAGCTATGGATTGTGCAACCACACAATGTTCTACAGAATGAGGAGATTGGCAAGCCATACACCATGGTGTATCCTCCATGAAATTTACAGAAGATTTTTGTAAAGGATCAGGGATAAATTTGTCATAACTTCCTTTTACAGTAGGGACAATAGGTTTTCCATCCTTCCATTGGGTGTTATAAGGGTAATTTTGTAGCCTATTTTGCCTATTGAAGTTATTGTTGAAATGAGGCTTTTGTGCAGCAGAAAATTTATCATTTCTATTACTAGGTGCTTTCAAGTCTTTTAGTGCATTTAGTACTTTATCCAACTTGTCTTCTTCTTGCCTCTTATTTCCAACATTTCTTTCATTATCCCTTTTATATTTTTTATCCCCAAACAACTTAGGATCATCTCTTTTCCCACCCAATTTTCTAGCTATTTTCATATTATTGTCAATGTTGACAGTAATTCTAAAGGCATCTCTGAGAGTTCTAGGCTCTTTTTCTCTCAGTAAGTATCCAATCTTGCCATCAAAGGCATTGAAGTACATGGTCAGATAGACATTGTCATCTAATCTCATAACTTGAAATAACTTATGCATACCCTTTTGAAATCTCATGTTAAACTCAGCTGCGGGCTCATTCTGATTCTTCCTTATGGTGTTAAATTCATTTAGCATGAAATTGGCATTAGTCCTATCATCATATTTCTCCTTGAAGCATTTTTCAAAAGCATCCCATGTATCAATACAACGGTCAGGGAGTCTTTTGAACCAGTCTCTAGTATCTTCCACCAAAGACTGAACAAATAGTTTCATGACCAAATCCTCATGCTCAATTTCATAGTCATTTAGCATATCAACAAATAACCTAAGGTGCTCTTCACAACTAATGGCATTATTACCAGAAAATTTGGTTACCTTATCTCTTATATTGGTAGGGAAAGCATTTGGGTAACCTAGTATTCCATCAAAGCTAATTTGTCTATACCCTTCTAATTGCATAGGTCTTCTTTGAAAACTTAAACTAGTGTTTCCATTGGAGCTAGCATTTAAAGCTATACTTCCACCTACTTGTACACTTGAATGTTGTTTAGGGTCAACATTTAACTTGGTAGATGAAGCAAAAAGTGGATTATGAGTAGTAACATTACCAAGTGGAACAGTATTAGAAGTTGTCGATGGCATACCTATTTCAATAGTAGATGTCAAGAGTGTTTGCAGATGAAGCCTTTAAGAACTGGATCTTCCTTCTTGTCTCTGTAATAGATGGTTCAACTTCATCCTTCTCCAATTCCCTTGCTAGATCATCTCTTTTCTTCCTTTTCTTCTCCATCTCTATGTCTTTACTTGAAACAGGTGGTGGGACTTTCGGTCTTTCCACAGGCTCATTTATTTGAATCCCAACCATCTTTTTTTTTCCCCTTTCATTAACAATAGTAGTAGGTCTGGTAATTTAACTTTTATTTTTATCTTTAGGCTGAGAAGCATAACTCTGGACTTGTCTAATCATAGGGCCCTCTTGTTCAAACTCATGGTCCTACAACATACATTTTTTCTCACTTCTCAAAGCAGCAAGGTCACTGAAAATTTCATGTTGCAGAGACTTGGGAGAAGAAGAAAACATTTTGTTTCTCTCCTTTAGTTCATTGATCTTTCTAAGTAGAGACTCTCTTTCTATTAATGCATTCATTTTCTCAGCCTCTCTTTCCTTTTTTAACCTCTTGTATATTGCATCTTGCTTTGCTAATTGTAATCTCAATGCACCCAAATCATTTGGGTTTATCATAATATCTTCAGAGCTTGATGACACATCCATATCAGTGAGATTTTGATATGGGAAATGGACTTGTCTTGGCTCTACGGGTTTCCTTCTAAGCATATCTCCATATGGACGTGGATTTATCCCAAGGCCCGTATTTCCTACTTGCACATTTTGATATGTAGGTAATGTGCCTTTGTCTTGAAATAATATTTATCGGGTATCATAAAAGTTATCTACAAAGAGACCACTATCAAATTTGGAGCTTTTATATAGTGATTCATCCTCATTAGGAGATGCATGTTGTGCCCTATTTCTAGTGTTATTTTGTTCACTTACAGGGGCACTAGTAGATTCCCCATCTCTTCTAATCCAGTTTTTCTTTCCTGACCTGGGCAACTCTTCTAGAGTAACCTCTAGATGCTTCTTGACAAAATCCCTAGTATTTCTTCTTTTGTCCATGGTTTGTGACTTGTAAACACTGGTTCTAACCCTTTGATTTGCCACCCACTTTCACAGGGAAATCTAAAAAAAAACCTTGAGAAACTTATATTATTACATCCCCAATAGAGTCACCATTTTGTTGGTTCCTTTTCCTTTTACTTGTAGATTTACAATATGATTGACAAACAAATGTCTTTGGCTCTTGTAACCCACTCTGAATCTGACAAGAAAAATGGCCAATTAACAAGGACTAGGATATTAGTCCTCCTACACTTTGAGCCTTAATGCTCAGGTGGGTGTACCTTGGATTCACTTCTTAAAGGAATCGGTAAATATTAAGCATTGATGTCCTTGACACATTTATTAAAAGATTTTATCATTTATAAGTTGATTGATGATGAACAACTGCTTCCTGAGAACAGATCAGTGTCTTATCCTAGGGCACAGGGTCAAATAAAATATACATCAACATAAAACTTATTTTAAACATACCCAAATCTAGAATAAGTGCTTTGCCTATTATTCCTCTCACTCTCACATTTAGACATCAGATTCTCACAAAAACTATGAATTATCTGAACCTATCCTTAAGAATTTAATCCTTCCTTGAAAGAACTCAAGAAAAACTTCACAATTTACTTTGTAAACCATATATTAGCTTGATTTGCAACATTAATATATAAGAATTCAAGACCAAAACAAGAAGACATTCACAAATCAAAGATGGAATTCAAGTGTATTCTCATTAAAATTTTCAGTATCAATACATTGAAAATGACAAAATGCTATAATCAAACCCTAGATCCAAGCTCTCTCTATTCAATTACCAATTTCCCCATCCTTTGAAAAATACAACAAGCTTCTATATGTAGTCACTAGTCATCTTGGGATCCTTGAAAATCAAGATGCAACAAGCTATAGATGACTAGGACAGGGTTAGGGTTTCCAAGAACCACACCAACTAGATTCAATCGATAAATTACTGCAGAAAAGACATGCCAGGAAATCTAGAGCAATCAGGTCCAAATCGATGTTCATTTATAGCCAAATTCCCGACTGGTACATTAGAGACTATAAATTGTATCATTTTAGCTCCCTATTTACTTCACCTATATAATAAATTGAGTGATTGATTCACCCATTTTTCCATGGCATAGGCACCCTCTGTAGTTAAGCATCATTTATGGACCATATTATGATAGTGGAAAAGATCAAATCAAGCAAATCAGCTACCCATGCATTAAATAACCAGTCCTTTACTCTCAAAAAACCCTTAAAAATTCAAATCTCTGGCAGCAACAGTCAATCGATTAAGTTTAAAACATGGTCGTCGATCTCTATCCTTTCCTGGCACATTTGACGGTCTTAAAAAATTAACAACAATCACTTGAGCCTTTAAAATTATTTGGCCACATCATCTTTTCCTAGCAACCAATAAAAAATGAGCACATCAGCAACACTGGCAACTGGACTCACTTTATCATTTTCTTCTCTCATCGGATGGTCGACGTGAACCTGCGATCACTATATATCCTGCATCTTCCGTTTAAGGCATCACGTCCACCATTAGATCCCTTTGCCCTTCACTCTTTAACCACAGGAAGTATTCCTTAACCTTATGTCATTCAGAGATCACACGACTGAAGGCCTTCTCCTAGCCACTGAAATTTTATCTTTACTATGTTCTGGTTGAGAGATCCAGCGAACGAAGCATTCTCGTGATCGTTGAATCAATGTATTGACCATGGTTAAATCATGAGACTCAATGAACAACCTTATCTCTGAATTGCTAGATAGAATCCTTAACCTTGGTTTAATCATGAGATTAAATGCCATCCGTTGATCTTCATCAATATCCACGGCCATCGCTAAGTCACCTGATGTTTCAAGACTTAACCTCTTTATCACACAATTTGGAGATAACCACGTCGCTAGATCACTGAATGTTTAAGACTTAACTGCTAGGATCAAGAGAACACATGAACACTCAGTCGTTGAATCGTTGAATCTATGAATTAATCATCACGCCTAGACTTGATGCTAATCTTTGACTTAACCCAGGCCATCTAGAGATCATGCGAACAAAGCAATCGCTAAGTTGCTTAATATTTTCTTTAATTGTGGTTTGATTCTATCAACTGGTGCTCATCGTTAGATATTATCTGCATCCATAGTCCAAATTGAATCTTTGAGTCTTTACCTTAACTCAACTTTGACCTGGCAAACATGTGACTGAAGCCATCTCTAATTCACTAAAGGTTTGACTTAACTGGGGTTTGGTTAAGAGATCACATGAACAAAGGCATTCGCTAAGTCACCAAATATTTTCTTAACCCTGAGTTATATTAAGAGAACAAGCACCAGCCATTGATCCTTGCAATCATCCACAGTCCTCGCTTGATCGCTGAATGTTTTTAAACTTGACCGCTTCATTATGAGATTCATCGACAGAAGGAAAACTTAACTATTCGCCAAATCACTTGATGTTAGGAACATAACCGCCAAGATTAGGATAGCACGCAAACACTTGGTCACCAAGTCTCTAAACAAAAACCACTAACTGCCAGAAATTAAGAGATCATGCAAACAAAAGAAAAGGAAAAGGCATGTGTAGAAATAAGACTTAAGTGGCCCAAAAAAGGTAATGAAGAAATAGATCTGGCTAGGGTTTGTGGACTTAGAACATTTTTAAAACCCCTATTCATGGAAAAACCCTAATTCTTCATACCTTCAAATTACTATATCTCATTGGTTTTTGCACCAAAATTCATGCACTCTTGACTAGAGCTTGCATACACCTTGAACTATCCTTGGCTCATCTCACAAGCCAAAAAACATCATAAATTTTCCTCGTTGATCAAACATGTATTGCAATAGGATATGGCAACTTCATAGGGTTTTAGCAAGATAAGACCATTTTCTTTGGATTTTGGCAATGACAGGAAAATGAGCTAACATGATAAATAACCAAACTTCCAAGAGAAAAGATGGATGAATGCAAGATGAGGTGGAATACAAGATGCAACTACATGCAAAGATGTAAGATGCAAGAGTAATCTATATGATGCAGGATGAGGGATTTTGGGGAGGTCCAAGCGTTGGATATTTTGAGAGCACAACCTAGTTTGATATAGCAACATTAGAGACCTGCCAAGGATACAGGGATCACAAGGCCTTGTCACCAGCATTGCATAAGACTGACACAAATGACAAGCACACAAAGGGTTGCCCCAACATCACACATGACACCCAGAGGAGGCATGGTGGAAACAATGTTGGAGAAACCACAAACACACGACTGAATCATAGGCAGAAGCAAAAGATCAAAAGACCTTGCCCCAAATTGTGCTCATTCACAATGCACCATGATATAAAGGATCATGGTGACTTTGAAGAGAGGAACAATGAGAAGCTATAAAAGATTAACAAGATCCAAAGGACAAAATCCAAGACCAAAATGATAACTCCAAAAGACATCCTTTGCCAAGGAGAGAGATTAATTTGATTGATGGTGGGAAGATTGGTCTGAACGTGAGGAAGGATACATTGACACAGACCTGGTGTGATTGGTGGAAGATTAGGTCGGACAGGAAGGATGAGGATGTTAGATGGAAGCTAGGAAGGATGGATGCTAAAAGATGTCTAAAAGCATGTATACCTGGAAGTCTCCATTTTGTTATCAAGATCCAAAGGAGGATGACGGAGGTGAGAGACAAACAAGATGAAGGAGACACTGGATAAGATGTGATAGAAGGGAATGGCCCCAAATTACAGAAAGGAACTAGGGGGAAGGGATTACGCATAATGCTTGTTTACCTAGTTTTCACCATGGTACTTGTCCAAGGCACTTGAATTGCCAAGTTTTCACTATTGGATGAATGATTTTCTCTTTTCTTTTCTTTTTTTTGATATTTTTCTTGATTTTTCCAAAAAATTTTGGATTTTTTTGATTTTTTGTTGACTTTCTATTCATCTTTCACTAATATTTGATTTGTTGCTGCTCTGACTTTCTGATTTGTCGTTGACCTTCTGATTTGTCTGGATGTTGGTACATATTTGTTAGAATGGATGGATTATGAAAAGACATGGATTGGCTGGGGTAGATGGGAGATATGGTGGTAGAAAGTGTTTGGATGGAAAGATGTGTTAGCCTATTTTCCTGTAAAATGCAAAATCCAAAGAAAATGGCCTATTCCTGTGCAAACCCTAAGAAAGTTTCCATGTCTTGCTGCATCTTGTTTTGATCTACGAAGAAGAAGTATAAGGTTTTAAGGCTTGTGTCCTTAGCCACAAATTAATCAAGATGTGACCAAGCCCCATTTAAGATCGCATGTGCTCAAGTGTTAAAACCAATGAGATATGGTTGTTTTAAGGTCTGAGAAATAGGGTTTTATCCATGTCCAAGGGTTTCATAAAATTGCCTAAGTCCAAAAACCCTAGCCATTTTTATTTCCCCATTACCTTTTTCCTACACATGCTTTATTCTATTCATTGAATCTCTAAGTTCTTAGGTAGTTAGTCTTTTTATTTGGTGATCCAACGACTATCTATTCGCGTAATCTCTCAATCTTGGCAGCTAAGTTCCTAACATTCAATGACTCTACACACAGTTATGTTTTCCTTCAGTAGTGTATTCACCAAACATCTAGTCAAGTCTTTAAAGGCTCAAAGATATAACAGGGACCATTGATACAAAATAGATCAGGCGGCTGGTGTTGATTCTCTAGATGTAACTCAGGGTTAAGAAAAGACTTGGCGAGCCAGCGAATGCTTTAGTCGTGTGATATCTGAACCAAGCATGGGTTAGTTAAATTGTTCTACATCTTGGAGAATGCTTTGGTTACTGAATCACTAGATCAAGCGTGAGTTAAGGTTTGAGGGCTTGGAGACTAAATCTGGGTCATTGATGAAAGTTGATCGAGCAGTTGTCACTTATTCTCCCAATAGAACCTCATGTTAAGGATATATTAAGCGATCACGCGAATGCCTTAGTTCGCGTAATATCCAAACCAAACTCTAGATTAGAAAATTATTTCATGACTTGGAAAACTCCTTCACTCACCAGTTCACCAGATCCAGTGTGGTTAAGGTGCTTGTTGTGGTAAAAAGAAAGTGGGTCCATTGCCTAGTCATGTTGAGGTGCTCGTTCCTGATTGGATGCTGAGATATGATGATGTGGCCAAAATTTTCAAAGCTTAGTTGACTATTATAATGATTTATAAGGATTATTTGATGTGCTGGGAAGGAACAAGATCGACGACCATGTTTTAAACTTGATAAATTAATCGTTGTCAGTCCACATTTGAATTTTTTGAGCTAGGGCTTGCAAAAAATTACAAGCGTCGGCATGCCAGAGGAACAAATGATCAGATCTGATTTCTTCTTGGGATATAAGGACAAATTTGTAGTTGGGAAATTAGGTCGACTTTGTGGTGGCTAGGCCGAATATGATCATATTTGTTGGCCACCCTAAATCTGATATTTTGCAAGAAGCTTTCCTACAGCATTAATGTTTGGACCAAGTTGTGAAAGAATTCACTTTCCTAGTATGCAGAGGTAGCTGAGATATTTGTTGTGATGTTTCTTTCCGTAGGGATGAAGAGAATCATGCCCTAATTTGTAGTTTGATTGCTAGGGTTTCCATAATGTAAAAGATATCAGATTTGTCTCTGATATTTTTTGATTAACTTAAGGTTTCTTCCTTGTCACTTCGGTAATAACTTGTTTCATGTTTTCATGTTGTTGAAGTGACAATGTTGCCCTAAATGTGCCCTAAATGATCCCAAGCTTATTGTCGTCCTCTATAAGGATTCCCAAAATCATTTAGAAGGGTTCCAAATTCTCTGTAAATATCTTCAGAGTTAGTCCCAAGAGTTCTTTCCGGGGTTGAGAAGAAGAATCGTTTGCAAGAGACCAAAGATAGACTCAGTTCTATAGGCTTGCATCCAAGGATTGGTAGAAGAGGTCTACAACCTCTCTATTTTACAAAGATCTTAATGAATCTATAGTTTTCTTGTTTATTTTTTGGAATATTCTATGCTCAGTAACTCACTCCTGTATTAGTTTGGTAACTAATATTAGGATTTCCATAATAGCTCAGAATCTTGTCTCCTATTTGATGGTTTGTTATTTCCTATTATCTTGTGAGTTAATGACTTCAAGATCAGTAGCTACAGACATAGTTTGTATGTTTTGATATATTTTGTTGATAACTTGAAAAGTTAAGTAAATGGTTAATATAACCTAACAGAATAGCAGGGTATTAAGAAGGATATTTGTAAGTAGTGAGATTCTCATTTGATTTTCATTTGCAAGGTGAATGATAAGAATCAATAATATAGTGAGGAATTGTTTCTGAATATTCCGAATGGATAAGGGACTGATCATAGACATTTTGTCAAAATAGATTTTCTTTCTTGTCTAACAGTTCTACCCTAAGATAAACAAATTAAATTTTAAATCTTTAAGTCAGTAGTTGTGGACTTAATATAAATAGCCCCTGCTTTATTTGTGAGTAACTTGATAGTGTGCTTAGCTTCACATCCTATCCCTTTATGTCACAGATAACAAGAAGTATTATGAGCACATATATGCTTTGTGAGGATTAGTGAAAAGGTGAAATTAAGTGATCCTAATCCTAGGTGCACCCACTTGAATTTTGCAAAGTTCAAAGTGTAGAAAGCCTAGTGCTTTGTTCATTGGTCCTTGTTCTTCTATGAATGTACTGATTATGGGAAGTAAGCTACCCCATACATATATCTCTACATTAATAAAGGTAGTTAAAATCTTGGTAAACTAAGAGCCAACAAAATAGCGACTCTACTGGGGAATAGAGATGCAATAGTCATGCTAAATCTAGTTTGATATCTCTGGTGTTATAAACTTGTCATAAATAATGTAGGTATGAGTATAGATAGACTCCCAGCCTTCTTATTTATCACATCTAGTAGTTACTATTGAAAGTATAGAGTCAGATTCAAAATAAAATAAAATTATATCATCTCACCAAGTTATGAGTGGTGACTCTGAGTTCTTTGTTTGATCAATGTATGAAATGATGTATTTAAAAGTTTTGATAAACAATTTTTAAGATTCTGGTGAAGTTTTGTTGCAAGGAAAAAGATACAGAAGGAGTTTTCAGTGATTAGCATATTTGTCCTCTTCAAGGAGGTGGTGACTCCATAAAGATTTCAGTGAGGCAAGCTTCAAATCTATCAGTCTTTCCAGTCAGCAGGTTGATTTTCAACCACAACACTTCCAGGTATTTCTTGATCTTTATGTATCTTTTCATAAGATCAGTTGTAAAGTATTTTTTTCCCTATTAACTATTTTAGCACTAGTAAGAAGGGAAGAGTAATATTGGGTAGTTTCATGTTTTCATGTTGAAAATCTCTTTAATAACAAGAAACATTGAAATATTGTCATAGAGGTTAAAATGTTTTGGTATACCTCTTGTAAAGATAGATAAGATGAGTGGTTCTCATCTTGTTTCAAACCAAATGAGTAGCCAAGAAAGGAGCCAACCTAGGAGGTTGTGTTTTATTAAGTCTGATAGAGTTTTAAATTGTGCTCATGTTCCAGGATTCCCTAATCCTTTTTCAATTAGACTCATTAAATTAATCCCAATTTTTTATGATCAATCTGAATCAACACTTAAGCATGTTCTAGTATTCTTTAGATTTGTTGTAAAATATCAGATTGATGAACATGTTAGCATGATACTTTTTGGGAGATCCTTCAAAGGGGTTGTAGTTGATTGGTATTTAAGTTTACCCCCAAAATGTGTCTCTTCATTAACTGATTTTAAATGGTTGTTCCTAAAAGAATTTGTTGATGAAGGTGAATGGAGTAAGATACTAAAGGATCATCAGAAAGAAAATAATACAAGTAGTATTCATGAACATCCCATGTTTGATGCTGAGAATGCTTCTCAGAATGACAAAGTTACATCAAAAGAAGGCATTAGGCAAATTGAGAGGTGGACTAATTCAATGGAACATTTTGAGTTTGAAAATAATGATGATACTAACTCTATTTGTGCTGAGGATGCTGATTATGATGCTGACAATGAGGTCAGTAGATATCAAAATGTTGGTGAAGAGTCTACACTCAATAGTGTTTCCATCAAGTTTGTAGATCTTCCCTTTTATTAGCATAACAGGACAACATTATTGTCTCAGTGTAAGGAGGTTTTGTGTAAGCAAAAAAAAAATGAATATGATGCAGATGATGATTCCTGCACTATTTTCTTTGCACAAGAAAATGTGAATCAGGGAATTTCAGTGCTGGTTCCAAATAAGGAAGATGTTTATAGCATCAACAATGAGACCAACAAAAATGAAGATGAGGTTCAAGGTCCATTAAGCACTGAGAAGATCTCAGCTCTCTTGGCTATGGATTTTCAAAGGTATGCCCCTAATGTGGACTCTATTTTCTAGTACCTAATTGATGTATTATTTGACACTAATAATGAGGCAGGTGTCCAAAGTGATGAAGAAAGTGATCCATGTTTGCTTGAGTTCCCCTCATATAGTAAGTTTGTAGAAGAAGAAGATGAAGGCCATGACAATGTGTTATTTTTTCATGAGGATTCCAGTGATGAACAAGTTTCTTGTTCATTCCCTTTTCCTTCTTTTGATAAGTATGATAGTGACTGTGACAGTGTTGAAGACAATGTTTTCAATGATTCAAACAAAAAATTTCTTGGCAATAATGATGCAGATCAATTGTCCCTGTGTCACAATATTTGTGAAAAGAATTTGCACTTGGTTCATGATCCAGTTCATGAGGATATCATGGAGGAACCGAGTTTTTCAATGGCTGAAGCAATGCATGAAGGTAAATCTAAGGATCCAAGTCCTTCTTAGCCAGGTAATTTTGTAGTGATGCATGACAATCACTATGTTCTATTTTCTGATGCATTACTAGATCAGTTTTATATTTCTAGTCATCAAGAAGAGATAAATGATACTCCATAATTCTTGGGGTATGACGATGGTGGCTAAGACTGGAAAAACATGGGTAGTGACAAATGTAGTTTTATTCTTCAACCCATCGATGTTCACATATGTTGGCAACAAAATTGTCATGATATTTCCAGGTATCTGGTCACATATGTGGATGAAAATCAACCCTTTGACTCAGGAGGGTTTTGATTTTCCTTTGGTGGACGGGGACCACCAAGTAAAGTTTCAGTCCTATAAATTTTATAAATATTTTCCCTTTCAGTTGTGTGTTTCTTCTTGCTTTCCTATTTTTTAGCTCTTCTTGTTTTTTGAGTGAGATCCTTGTAAGTTTTTTGTCCAGTGGGCGGTCTGATTCCTCCAAAGATTCTAAGTTCTTGTTATGCCTACAAGAGGCATACATCCCTAGTCGGAGCAACTGTTAGCCCATTTTCCTGTAAATGCAAAATCTAAAGAAAATGGCCTATTCCTATGCAAACCCTAAGAAAGTTGCCATGTCCTGCTGCATCTTTTTTTTATCTTCGAAGAAGTATAAGGTTTTATGGCTTGCGCCCTTAGCCATGAATTAATCAAGATGTGACCAAGCCCCATTTACGATCACATGTGCTCAAGTGTTAAAACTAGAGAGATATGGTTGTTCTAAGGTCTGAGAAATAGGGTTTTATCTATGTCCAAGGGTTTCATAAAATTGCCTAAGTCCAAAAACCCTAGCCATTTCTATTTCTCCTTTTACCTTTTTCCTAGCCACTTAAATACTTTTTCTTGCACATGCTTTATTCTATTCACTGAATCTCTAAGTTCTTGGGTGGTTAGTTTTTTTTATTTAGCAATCTAGTGACTATGTATTCATGTAATCTCTTAGTCTCATTGGCTAAGTTCCTAACATTCATTGACTTTGTGAAAGGTTTTGTTTTCCTTTAGTCATGTATTCACTAGATATTCGGTCAAGTATTTAAAGGCTCAGAGAAATAATAGGGACTGTTGATGCAAAATAGATCGAGCAGTTGGCACTGATTCTCCAAATGTAACTCAGGGTTAGGAAAAGACTTGGTGATCTAGTGAATGCTTTAGTTGCATGATCTCTGAACCAAGCATGGGCTAGTTAAATTGTTCAGCAACTTGGAGAATTCTTTGGTCACTAAATCGCTAGATTGAGCGTGATTGAAGGTTTGAGGGCTTGGAGATTGAATCTGGGCCATTGATGAAAGTTGATCGAGCGGTTGTCGCTTATTCTCCCAATGGAACCTTAGGTCAAGGATATATTAAACGATCACATGAATTCCTTTGTTCACGTAATCTCTAGACCAAACCCCAGTTTAGCAAAGTATTTCACAACTTGGAGAACTCCTTCAGTTGCCAGTTCTCTAAATCTAGTGTGGTTAAGGTGCTTGCCATGGTAAAAAGAAAGTGGGTCCACTGCCTAGTCACGCTGAGGTGTTTGTTCCTCATTAGATGCCGAGACATGATGATGTGGCCAAAATTTTCAAAGCTCAGTTGACTATTATAATGATTTATAAGGATCTTCTGATGTGCCGGGAAGGAACAAGATCGGCGGCCATGTTTTAAACTTGATAAATTAACCATTTTCAGTCCACATATTAATTTTCTGAGCTAGGGTTTGTAGAAAATACAAGCGTCAGCGTGCCAGAGGAACAAACAATCAAATATAATTTCTTCTTGGTCTATAAGGACAAATTTGTAGTTGAGAAATTAAGTCGACTCTGTGGTGGCTGGGCTGAATATGATCAGATTTTCTTGCCACCCTAAATCTGATATTTTGCAAGAAGCTTTCCTAATGCAACATTAATGTTTGGACCAAGTTGTCAAAGAATTCACTTTCCTAGTATGCAGAGGTAGTTGAGATATTTGTTGTGATGCTGCTTGCCTCAAGGATGAAGAGAATCATGCCCTACTTTTTAGTTTGATTGCTAGGGTTTCCATAATGTAAAAGATATCAGATTTGTCTTTGATATTTTCTAATTAACTTAGGGTTTCTTCCTTGTCACTTTGGTAATAAATTGTTTCCTATTTTCATGTTGTTGAAGTGAAAATGTTGCCCTAATTGTGCCCTAAATGATCCCAAGCTTTTTGTAGTCCTATATAAGGATTCCCAAGATCATTTAGAAGGGTTCCAAATTCTCTATAAATATCTTCACAGTTGGTCCTAAGAGTTCTTTCCAGGGTTGAGAAGAAGAATCATTTGCAAGAGACCAAAGATAGACTCAGTTCTATAGGATTGTATCCAAGGATTGGTAGAAGAGGTCTGCAACCTCTCTATTTTAGAAAGATCTTAATGAATCTACAGTTTTCTTGTTTATTTTGTGGAATATTCTATGCTTAGTAACTCACTCCTGTATCAGTTTGGCAACTAATATTAGGATTTCCATAATAGCTCAGAATCTTGTCTCCTGTTTGATGGTTTTTTATTTCCTATTATCTTGTGAGTTGATGACTTCAAGATCAGTAGCTGCAGACATAGTCTGTATGTTTTGATATATTTTGTTGTTAACTTGAAAAGTTAAGTAAATGGTTAATATAACCTAACAGAATAGCAGGGTATTAAGAAGGATATTTGTAAGTAGTGAGATTCTCATTTGATTTTCATTTGCAAGGTCAATGATAAGAATCAACAATACAGTGAGGAATTGTTTCTGAATATGCCCAATGGATAAGGGATTGATCACAGGCATTTTGTCAAAATAGATGTTCTTTCTTGTCTAATAGTTCTACCCCAAGACAAACAAATTAAATTCTAAATCTTTAAGTCAGTAGTTGTGGACTTAATAGCAATAGCCCCTACTTTATTTGTGAGTAACTTGATAGTGTGCTTAGCTTCACATCCTATCCCTTTATGTCACAGATAAGATGAAGTATTATGAGCACATATATTCTTTGTGAGGATTAGTGAAAAGGTGAAATTAAGTGATCCTAATCCTAGGTGCACCCACCTGAATTCTGCAGAGTTCAAAGTGTAGAAAGCCTAGTGCTTTGTTCATTGGTCCTTATTCTTGTATGAATGTACTAATTATGAGAAGTAAGCTACCCATAGGTATATCTCTGCATTAATAAAGGTAGTTAAAATCTTGCTAAACCAAGAGCCAACAAGATGGAAATTGATCATGATAGGGAAATGTTTTCAGGACCAACATTGGCACATGTTGCATGGTCAATTGATGAAGTGAATGGGATGTGGAGGGTAGATGTGGATATGATGGAGGATTTCTGCTAGGAGATCTTGGGACATAGGGACCCAAAATGGATTTAGGAGATGGAGGAGAAGACTGAGTAGCGGGTGGATTAGCAACTTTGGATGCCATTGTGGATATTTTTGTTATATGCATTGGATCTTTTTGCTTTGGGATCCACATTATCTTTGGTTTAGCTTTGGTGGGCCTTTGTGGCCATTGAGATGCATTGGATTTTTCTTTTTCTTTGCTGGGCCTTTGTGGCCATTGGGATGTATTGGATGTTTCTTTCACTTTGATGGGCATTTGTGGCCATGGAGATGCATTGGATGGCTTGATTGGATTTTTCTTTGCTTGAGCCTGTCGTTTAGAGTGGACATGGCAATTTTTGGATCTTTGTGGATATTTCCCTTTATGCATTTTTGAGTTGGCATCCAAATTGTGAAGAGAATTGGAAGGTACATGAGGAGATGTGCGGGATGAAGGAAATATGGAAGGAGAGATGGAAGGAGATTGGTAGATAGGAGATGGGGGAATGTGCCTTTGTTGATCCTGACTAGGAATGTTTGGATGAAGGATGAATGATTGAGTAGGATAAGATGGGGGATGATATTTTGGGATGGAGGGCCCCAAAATGGTTTTGGTATGTAGAGGATATGCAATGGTAGATTTTGGGACATAAGGACCCAAAATGGATTTGGAGGATGAAGGAGGAATGTGATAGGTTGCATTCGGTTGTAATGATGGAGGAGGAGGAATAGTGTTGTATACTTTGGAGGGATGATGGAAAGATGTGATGGTGTTTTTGGATGGATGCTTGAATTTGGCTTTAGATGTACCAACATTTTGGGAGGAAGTGCCTTCTGATGTGTGATCAATACCGCATGATTTTGGATGTTTCTTGTCTTGGATGGGCTCCAAATTTCCTTGTTCATGGATGCCTAGGACTTTGCCTTGATAATTCCATTTCTTGAGCATTTTATCCAAACAAGGATATTTCTACTTTGGGGAATAAGATAAACATCCAATTTTTGGTGCCGTGGTGGAAGACATGGAACTTATTGCTTCTTCTTCAAGTGGGCTACCTTTGACAAATGTAAGTGGACAAAGAGGATAGAGTGATGGTAGCTGGATAGTTTTGATTGGAGGATCCTCAAGTGGAGAGGATGGGATAATGGGATATTGGTTGGGATTGGGAGATAGCAATTGATCTTTAGATGGATTTGGAGGAATTGGAATATTAAGATATTGGATTGGAGAAATTGGGATTATAATATCTTGGATTGGAAGAATTGGGATGATATGATCTTGGATTGGGGGTGATAGAAGCAATAGAAAATGGAATAGAGGAAGTGAAGGGATTGGATCTTGATTTTCATCTATGGGTACTTCAACATGCTCTTGGACAATATCTTGACATGATAGGATTTTAGTGGATAGAGCGATGGGGGATGTATGGATGGACTCTTTAGATGGAGTGGATAGAAGGCTGGGAGATTCTATAATTGTGATGGTAGGAAGAAGGGTGAACTCATGAGGCTTATCAGATATGCTTTGGATAATGCTAGGAGGAGGAGATGCTGATGGGGATTTGATGGAGTCCATAGATGGAAGAGACTCAATGATGCTAGGAGATGGAAGAGGATCAATAAGTGGTCTATATGGAAGATAGATAACATATGGGAGAGGTTTATGGGGCTCATCGATGATGGCTTCACATGAAGGAATAAGATAGCATGACTCTTCAGCTTTAGGAAAGAGATTTGTTGCTGGCTTCTGTGTGAAACTCCTTGGAGACTTTTGGATTGGAGGAGGTGATGGAATATAATGTGTAGAAGATGGAGGGCTAGGATGGTCCTCAAGTGAAGATGGGGTGGAAGATTTTCAACTTTCTTGGGGGGATGATGGTGTAGATGAGGAGTTGGATGATGTCATGACTAGATAGTTCACAAAGGTAGGTTTGGAGGAATCTTGTGGATTGGATTGGCTATTCGGTGAGGTAGGAGTGATGGATTGAGGTACAAGATATGAAATGATTTGAAGGATGCATTCTTCTTGTAGAAGGAGATTTGTGGCAATGTGGGTTTGAATGTAAGATGGTGGATTTGAATAGGATTTAGAGGATGGTGTTTTAAGATAGGATGAAGGATTAGGATAGGATGTGGTAGATGGTGGATCAAGATAGGATGGAAGATTGGGGTAATGGATTGGAAGACTTGGATGTTGAAAACATTTTGGAGGATGAGGAGATGGAGGTTTTGGATAAGGGAAGTAGCGTGAAGTGTTTCTATGGGAAGATGGTGATTGGGATATGACCATAGATGAAGGGGGAGGTATGAAGGATGCATATGGGGGATATATAGGCTCAAGATAGGAGGAAGGTGTGGATGAATAGGATAATGGATTTACCTTGCCAAGGACATGAAAGGGAGTGCTAGTTGATATGTGTGAAGGCGTGATAGGATAGTTTGGAGGAATGATTGGATTTTGGAAGATGCTTGGGGAAAGCTTGCTAAGATTTTCAAAGTACTCATTGTGATATGCAAGGATTTCATTATCATTGGGATAGGATGGAGTGGGAGAATAGAAGTGACAACCAAACTCATCATAATAGATTTGAGACATGCTGACTTGTGGATGAGTTGGATAGTGATGAAGGATGAAGATGGATTGGAAGACTAAGGCTTTGGACTAGGATGACTGACAAGGTCAGAATGGGATTAGATTTGGCTTAGATAGAAGGAAATACTGACTCTAGAGGAAGACAGAAAGGGGATCAGGAATGATCAAGATAACTCTACTAACCTAGGATAGGAGGACAAGATTGGATGCAAGATGACTGGAAGACCATGATTTGGGAGACTGAAATGATAGGTTTCTGCAAGCTTTGGATGACTTTTGGATTTTGATTTGATATGGAAAAGGATTTTGATGTATAGAACTATTTTTTTGTGTATGTTTCAACAGATGTTTTGCACTGAGTTTGAAACTTTGAAAAACACATCAAGCCGAACTACCTAGAAGTCAAGCTAGTATCAAAATCTTTGCCCACAGCTTGATATCCCAAAAAAGGAAAATAGATGGTGAGTGTCTTAAGGTGATTTGGGAAACCACTTGGATCGATCCTTTCACAAAGATTTGGATACCTTCGGGAGTAGATCAGGTAGCTTCTGATTTAACAAGTATCTGATTTAGGCCGTGGAGTCTTGCCAATCGGTTTGTATGTGCGTGACTCACTTAAGAGCCTAGTTGACCATGTCGAAATAGTAGGGATGTTCACCTACCTCGAGCTACCATCAACACGCACTACCCAAGATTGAGGGGATGAAGTGATAATTTTCTCAGTGCTTTATTTCTATATCAGCCAGGGAAGTACCAGTTTGAAGTAATTCTCTAGAAAAGAATCACTTTTATCTCTAGACAGGTTTCTCTAAAAGTGAAATAAATGAACTTGTCCAAGTTCAACTTCTTTCACGTTGCTTTAGCTAATCAAGGATTTTGCAAAATTGAAGACTCCTAGAAACACATTAGAAAGGGGGTCAATTCCAAATTGATTAAGTTATTTTGAAATGAATTCTTGCAAACACATGTGTTTAAGATTTGATTTTGTTCTTTTGAAAACAAGAAATCTTTTGAAAATAGATTTTGTAAGTTTTTTAGCCTTTGCATTCAAGATTTGTGTTTGCTTTTAGGATCCTGATTTGAGCTTTTGAAATGAAATAGAATGAAGTGTTTTTTCTTGTAACTTAGGAAATTCAAGATTTGTGCTTTTTGATTCAAAGAAACATGAGTTTTTGATTTGAACTTTGATTTCCTTTAGAGGCATTCAATATTTGTACTCTAGAATTTAGTTTTATGCCCAAAAAGAGGTGTTTCTAGATAGTTTGACACAAGAAACTTTGGAAAGCATTTAAGATTTTGAAAAATGAAGTTTGTTTTAACCAAGAACAAAGCATTTAGGATGATTTAGGAACATTTAGGAATGATTAGGATCATTTAGGAACCCTTTAGGAAAGATTTGCAGATTTGCTCCTAGATTGTGTAGAACTTTAAATTTTGAAAAATGAAGTTCATTTTAGATTTGACTGATGCATTGAGTTTGATTTTACGACCATTTGAATGCAATTAGGACTGATTTGGAACCATTTATGAATGAGATGCAAATTTGGGGTTCTTTTTATACACCAAAAAGTGAAGTGTGCCTAGTTTTGCATGAAGATCAAAGATACCTAGATTTTGAAAGCATGAATGTTCTTTTTATCCATTTGAAAGACCCTAGAAGTGATTTTGAGTGCTTTTAGGATTATTTAGAAATGAATTGAGTTGATTAGGATTTTGATTGATTTTTTTAACTTTCCAAGCATTCCAGAGTGATTTTGAGGTTCATTTCAAACATTTAGACAAAGTGAGTAAGATTCTGCTTGTTCAATTTTAAACTGAAATTTGAAATAATTTTTTGTAACCCCAGATGTGATCTAGGAAACCCTAGATGTGATCCTAGTTTTAAATGAATGCAATTGCCTTTCCCATATGCGATCTGGGAAACCCGGGAGATCCCAGATGTGATCCTGAATTCGAATGGATGTGATGTTTTACCAGACGTGATCCCAAAAATCCTGGATGTGACCCAGGAAATGTGGGATGCAAGATTTATTTCCTAGATGCGATGATATACCTTTGAATCAAATTTCTAGTACTTTTTGAATCGTCAAAAATAGAGCTTGTATGCAAAAGTTACAAAGGTTTTTGTGGAGGTGCCTCTTTATGGATTATTTGTGAAAAATAGGCTTAAGATCCTGTTAGAAGAAGGAGTAGACAAAATAGAAGAATAACAAGACTAAGAAGAGGAATAAGATTTCAAAATTCCCCCTCCACCTACAAGCTTGAAAAATCAGGAAAACACTCCAAAACACATCAAAATGTTAGCAAAGAACCTGTAAAGTGGGTCCCACCAGGTGTGCCAAAAAGTAAGCTACGATTTTGATCTATATCTATTTTGAAATGTGTAAACAAGAAAATGTTAGATAAATCTAAACATTTATATCAGTTCAAAGCATAAACACAAAAAAAACCAAGCCACCTTAGATTGAGCCAAAATGAATGCATTCAAGCATTGTTTGATTTGCTTTGATTAGGAGGGATGTGGGTGTGCTCTCTAAGCACTTGGAGCTTTATCTCTCATGCATTCTAGGAAGGATTTGATATGATGCATGAATGATTTAGAAAAGCTTGAATAACAACTAAGTTCAATCCATTAAGCTTATTCTAGGATGATTTATGAAAGCACAAAATAGAGTTAATCTATCAAATATGCTAAATGCTATGCTAAGTCTAGATGTATTTTACCATTATAACAATGCATAAAAGATAAAAATAAGCTAATGGATTTCTCTTGGAAGTGATACTATTTATAGGATTTAAGGAAGGGCTTGGGTTAGGAAGGAGAGTTAGGGTTAGAGGTTAGGTTTGGGGTAGAGTTTGGGGTATGGTAAGGTTTAACCTTGGTAAAGGTTGCTCAGACATGTGTGAGAAACATTAGGGAAGTGTGAAAAGGGGATAAAAGTGGAAGAAGAGACATGGGTCTCATTTATGGCTTGTAAGAAGCCTTAATGAGGATGTAAGAGGCATTTATGAGCATGTAAGGCTCATTTATGAGGGGTTTTGACCCAAAGTCAAAGTTTGAAGGGTTAGGCTTAAAAAGGGTAGGAATCACCCTTTAATCAGGTTTAGAGTGAGATTAGGAATTTCTAGAAGAGGTTAGGGATTTCTAGAAGATTTCCAAGGTTTTAGGATTTTTGGTCAATTTATCAATTAATAATTAATAAATAGGAGAAAATCACTCAAACTTGATTTAAATGATTTGGAGAGGGATTCTTTAATTAAAGATGTTTAATTAAAATAGGAGGATCTAATGGCATAAAAATAAATAAATAAATGATGATGTCTCAAGGGTTTTCGGAAAATAAAAATACTTTTATTTTCTAATGGATTTTTATGTGTCTACAATTGTAATATTGCCATTTTTTCAATTTCTAACCTCTTTTCTATACTTAATAAAATAATTAGCATGTACAATTCGTGAAACTCAACCATCATCAACTATTAGTGTTACCCCCAATCAAATATTTCAGCAAAGGATTCAGGTAATTAAGAATGCCAATATTACTTACATTAACTACATATTATATTTCTACAGTTAAGGATTTATCTATGTTGATTAATTAAATATACATGTTATTGCAAGTTTAGATGATGAGAAGAATAGTGGACAACATAGGCTACCATTTTGTATTGATCTTAACTAGGCACTAGGAACAAAATATGCAATGCAAAGTAGTGAAGGTAAGAAATTAAATTATTTTTCTTACAAATTTGAAACTTTAATTTATAGATTTATTTTATAACTAAAGTATGTTATGAGCAGGTTTTATTGACATTAGTATGGAGAATTATGATCAACACTATTACAAATAATCAATGTAGTTTACTATATTTCAAATGTTTTGATAGTTTATTATATACCTAATGCTACAATGATGATTGTGGAGGAAAGAGACTCTTTCAATGTGTAAGTATAATTACCTTCCATTTTGACAATGAGAGCTTGGATGAAGTAGCTTGTAAATTCATAATAGATTCATCATTTATATAGAAACTTTCATATTTTACTATGGTTTTTTGGTTTCATAGTTTGAATAACAATTTTACTTATAAATTCTCTATTGAGCCACATATTTGGGAATACCTTATTTCTTGAAGTGAAAGATAGAATAAATAACATATAACTTCTTTTTAGTAACTTGGATTCAATATTTTTCAAATGTGCACATAGATCTATCAAATACATTGAGAACTATACAATCAATGTAAATATCTGGAGTAATCTCTTAATGCAAATATTTATAATTTTAGATCATGTATGAAAGTAAGAATTTAATGCACATGGATTAGAACCTTATGACATAATCATTAATATACACATTTTGTTCTTCTATACAACCATACAAATTATTCTTGAAAACATAAGGTTAGACCATAAATTAACACTTCAAAAATTATTTGAATTCATATTTCTACCCTCTTTATGTAGTTTCTATATGAACATTGAACCATTTATCTTCAATGAAATTCTTATTTTCCTATCAAATGTAGTGGTAAAGCTTACATTGAGAAGATTCATAAAGCATGAATACTTCTTCTACAAAAAAGTAATGAATTCTCTCAAATATAATGGTGGTTACTATGGATAGATTATATTAGTTCCTTTAGCATCAAATTTATACATTTTTAAGTTGAGAGGCTTCTACAGTAAAAAAATATCTGTGTCCACTCTGGTACAGGAGCACCAAGAGGCTAAGGAACACTACATGGGTCACATGGATGATCCAAAGGCTGTGAAGGATAATGAGACTAATAATTTAGTCATTTTATGATGTAAACATGGCCAATAGTGCCATTTGAGTCCAAAAGATGTTAATGCAATCAATATGCCAAGTTTGGATAGTAAAGGCCTAAAGGGCTAATAGGTGGTTCTAAGGGTAAAATTAGGAGTTTAGTTGATGTTTTGAGTCTAAAGGGTCAATAATAGACCATTTTTTATGTAATGGAATAAGAAATATATGTTAAAGTTGTAAAAATGATGTAAGTTGTCAATGTTGACAATACAAGGATTTCTAAACATTCAGTTTGATGTTGGTTCAGGGTAGTTAGGAAGGCATTTCTCCATTTGGAAGTGTCATTTAAGTTTAAAAAGGTTGCAAGTGCCTAAAAAATGTATGGCTATGTATGTAACATCATTTTGATTAATACCAAGTATGAGTTTCCTATAAATTCCTATGTTTTTTTTTCAGTTTACCAATTTGATAGCAGTGTTTATTCTTTCTTAGAAGTTGTTTGTTTGGAAAAGATGTTTATTAAAGATGTTGAACCATTGAATCACCAATCTCTTGGATTTTGTGGTGATTGATTTCGTTGGGTGTAGGCAGAGATATTCAAATTAGAAGAAAACTGTCAAAAACCTTGATCTAGGATATCTTGAAAGTAGATATAATGTAGTATCTTTTTGTTTTCACGTATAATAAACCCTCAAATTATAGAACATGATGGGGGAGAGTTTTTTTTCTATGTCAAGCATTTGCAGGAGACCGTGCTACAATTTTCATGTGCAAAGGACCAATGAGAGGTCTGAGAAACTATCTCAGAATTGACAAAGATAGAGACAAAGATATGATAAAGGCTTTGTCCTCGAGCCAATTGAAGAATATCCATTGAATGCATTGTGAGAAGGGTGTTATGAAGACTAGTGGATGCCCTAACACCCTAGGAAGTGGTTTTGGATCTAGGAAATATTAGTGAGTTGTTTAGTTGCAAATATTTTAGGATTGTCAAGGTTGGACAGTGAGAATGTTGAACAATGTTCTTAATTAAAAGAACCAAGTTGATGGGGTAGTGGAAGTTGTTGTTGAGTGGACAAAGTCTTGAAGTTGTGTGAAGATCTAAACCCAAGGGATCAAGGTTTAGGAAGGAGAATCCTAATGCAAGGGAGAAGGTTAATAAACTAGTCATGAGATGACAATCAACAAAAATGTATGTGATCATCATTTTGCTTGTGATCAGAGATTGAGGAAAGTTAGCATGTGGAGTCTAGTGGTTGGAAGGGGTAGTTTGAGATAGGTTATGACCATTATTAGGTCTTGAGAGAACCATTGAGTAGATATGCGGATTGAGTGATCAGTTGAGGGATCTTAGTGTTGATCCAAGATAAGTGAATCATATTAGTGACATTGAGAGAAATCTTTGATGTGAGAAGTTGTATCTCACTGTTAGGTTGAAGAATCCGTCCTTAGGCATAGGACAAAGGAGTTTGAGCACTGTGCTCTGCATCACACTCTTTCCAAAGATCTCCTTAAATGATAGAATTTGGTGTGTTTTGTACCGTTGATAGACATTATTAAATCTTTTAGTGTTTTAAAAATTTTCCAAAATTATATAGACTGAACTGTCCAACTTCCTAAAGTATTTTTTAGATGTAGTATTTTCAAAAAATGGAGGATATTCACTATACATTATGTTTCTTTGTGTAGATTGTGAAATCTTAAAAACTATTAATATAATATTTTTAATTTAATTGAAATATATAAACATTATATATTTCATTGCAAATCTTTTGAAAAAATATATCTTTAATTCAATTTTTAATTTAAATTTTATACTTTATTTAGTGACTACAAAATGACTTTTAGTTATCTTTAGTAAATTTCTTCTTTATTGTTAGGACATAAAAAAAGTTATAATATATGGTGATGTTCTCTTAAAAATATGACCAAAAGAAATTATTAAATATAAAATAAAATCAATTTATGTTAATAAATTAAATGTAAAAGATATTAATTTTAATTTTAACTTATAATTTTAATGCAAATCAAGTGATAATTATAAAATAATAATGGTGATTTGAATGGAAAATGATAAAAAAAAAATGACCAAAAGAAATTTTTAAATATAAAATAAAAATCAATTTATGTTGAAAAAATTAAATGTAAAAGATATTAATTTTATTTTTTAATTACAATTTTAATATAATTCAACCGTATAATTATAAAATAATAATAATACTTTATTTCCAAACTGTACTCATTAATCATAAAAATTAATATATGGATAAAAAATAAAAAAACAATTCCTGAAGTGTACTCATGGGGGCATGTATGTAGGATGGTATGGCACATACATCCCCATTACGTTTCAGTATACGATTTAGACGTTGCCGTATCTTTTTCCTCACCAAAGGAAAAAGCATATTCCCCACCACGGAACTGATACTGAAAGACACGTGTCGTCCTAAACACGGAGAACTCCAAGCATACGTGTCGTACTCGCACCTTAAAAACAGCTACGACTTTTCACCACTTCTGAGCCCCAGTACAAGGGGAACAAGTGTGCAATCGGACGGCCCGTGATATGCCACGCGTCAGCGTCGGAACCCCTCAAACTCCTTCCCGAAACTTCCTAGTCTGAGAAAACAATTTCTAGTGGCCGCCAGGGAACTGTGGGCCTCTAGATCATTCCAGAGGCTCACAGCCCGCCACGTCGAATACGAAACGTACAAGGCAAACCTATCGTTGCCCGCCACGTATCAAAAGGACACGTGGATGGTGCCATCGCTTGTTAAAATATTTCTTCCTTTTGCAGGGCACGAGTCTTTGCATTAATCAGCATACAGCGTGTATTACTTGTTCGCAGACCAGAGGAATTTTTTTTTTCCATAAATCAGTCACGGCGGGATTCGAAGACTTGATTTGGCTGCATATTAATTACGACATTAGCATTTTCTGTTTAACGTTTCTTTAGGGTTTGTCTGAGGTTTTAAGGGCTGTGAATCGCCCGTGGCTTGTTTGATTCTTTGAATTTGAGTTAGTAACTGTTTAGGAATCTTATACTGGCAATGCTCAGAAAGGAAGAAGGTGCAGGAGGGGAGAATAACAGTAATTGGAACAGTAGTAGTGACAATAGTAGTAATTCAGTGGGTATATTTATGTGGGGTTATCTCCCTGCGATTTCTCAGAGGGTGCCGTTGCTGTCACCGACCCCTGTCCCTCGTTCCACTACGCAAGAGCCCTGGAAGGAGGTTTGCAGCGGCGGCTGTGGATTTGCTCTGGCTCTCTCCGGTAAATTGCTGGTTTTTCACTTCACTGCATTTCTCTTTCTTGCTGTTTCTATTTCTCCTGATACACTGTTTTTTGAGTAATTTATAAGAAATGAGTAAGGAATTGTGTTTGTAAGATGTATTTCGGGATTATTTGTGTTTGATGTTAGGAAGAAGGGAATTATATTTGGACTTGAACGGAGAGCCAGCAGGAATATCTTGACTGCAGCGAAAAGAAGCGACTAGTAAAAACTAAATTAAAAGCATAAGAGTAAGCGAATCTGCACTGGAAAGTAGATCCAGTTCATGAGGGGTTTGTTGAGGCTACTAACTAAAATTGAACTAAAAGCAGAATGCTAAATGAGTGGAACGGAATCTCAGTAGAATAGTACGAGGGAGTGGAAAAAGGCTTTGAAAATAGGTGACTAGCTTTAACTAAAACGAGTCTGCAGAGAGTAGAGAGAGTAGAAATAGTGCGAGGGAGCTCGAATAGAGGCTACTAGCTAAAACTAATCCGATAGAACAATACTAAATGAATGTAATGGAATGTACAAACAGGATAAATGGTACGAGGATGTGAAAAGAAGCTTTGAAAGGAGGCTACTAGCCAAAATCTAACTAAAACCACAACGCTAAATAAGTGGAACAGAATGTAGCAGCAGTGGACTAGCACAAGGAAAGGAAGCTTCTAAAAGAGGCCACTATCTAAAATAAAAATAAAAACATAAGTAAATGAGCTTGGACCGGAATAGCAGAAGAAATTGTGCCAGGTAGTTCTATCTAGAAGTAAACTTAAAGTACAACACTAAATGAGTCAGGTTTGGAATGTAGAATGAATAGTATAATAGGAGCCAGTGAAAATAAGCTTTGAAAAGAGGGTACTGGCTAGAATTAATTGAAAAACATAGCAGCAAAGAGACGGGGGTTGAAAAGTTGACCTATTATATCAATATTACAAGGGGGCTAATGTAGCATGAGCGTGTAAAAAGAACTAAGTAGAGGGTACTTGCTAAATCTAAATTAAGTGAAACAATAAATAATCAACAAGGGAAAACAGTAGAAATCAAAATCAAAATTTATGAGCTTATTTTCGGAAATTGGATACAAGCATAGTAAACAGATAATTGCATTGTCCCA
Organism: Chamaecyparis obtusa; assembly: GCA_027943335.1. Taxonomy (NCBI): domain Eukaryota; kingdom Viridiplantae; phylum Streptophyta; class Pinopsida; order Cupressales; family Cupressaceae; genus Chamaecyparis; species Chamaecyparis obtusa. Next base: position 476,053 of record BSBK01004144.1, read on the forward strand.
TGGAGTTTCAGATTTGGGGAATCTGGTATCGGGACAGAGTGATGGCAGCTGGTGATGGAAATATGATACATAAGCGCGTATATAATTTAATAATTATAAATGTTGATTTTATGTATACATAATGTTATTACCGACCGGTTACTAAGAGGGGAGGGGTGAATTAGTAACAACTATTTCTTACTTATTGAAACTTGTTTGAACAATATTTTTCTAAAACAATCAATCAAATGCAAGCATAAAAAGTAAGTACACAGATCAACACCAGATATATACGTGGAAACCCTTGGTTAGAAGGAAAAAACCATGGTGAGACAGAGCTCACAACTTCACTACTACAGAATGAAAACGCCCTGTTAGGAGCTTACAAAGCACTGGTTAAGGTGCTACCTGGTTAAAGGATTTTACAAAAGATCTGTTAAGATTTGAACCCTGTTAGGAGCTGCCTGGTTACAAGACTTTGAACATCGAAAAGGATTTTACCCTGTTAAGGGATTTTTACAACGAACCGATTAGGTCCACCCTAATGAAGGGATTTCAATTGCTTCCTCTACTTAACAAAAGCAATGATCTGATGTGACATTGAATGTCTGCTTAGATCATACCTCTTTTCCGGTTTGCCTGGTTGTTGATCTCTGCTACCTTTGTGTCTGTAGCTCTTCTCTCAGAAGATGTCTCTCCTCTGCTCTATGCAATTGCCAACAAACAACAACAACTTCTTTGCGTCCTATGACCTATATTTATACGAGAGTTCACTGTCATGAAACCCTTGACTCATAGAATTGCCAGGGTGTAAACTCAACAATAAAATCATGCAACTAGAAGTTAAGCTTTCCGTTTTGATTTGGAGTTTACCTTGCAAGACATCCGTAGAAATAAAGCCAACTCCTGTTAAAAAGTTAACTCCACTTACAAACGGTGGATATCTCGTATAATCCGGTTTTAACTCAAACTGCTTCCCCAAAATCCAGAGCGGATCTTTAGGCAATTTAGACCAGTGTTCCCTTGTACCCGGTTAGACCGGAGTATCCTCATACCCGATACTCTTCTGTACGCAATCCAAGACCGAGACTGTAGACTTGAATCGTCCCACTGGTGTAGTGCCCTTTTCATTATCTACCGGTGCATACACTCGTCTCCTCGACTATCGGTGTCTTCTAAGTATTCGGAGTGACCGGTGATCTTTTACCAGTGTGAATGGGAGTTTGTGAAAGACACTAATGACAACTTAAAATGCTAACACATAAGTCTTTGCTTCGATTTCTATGTTCTCTTTGACACTATATCATTAGTTCTGACTAAATTTTCATTCTTCAGTGAACTATTGGTGAAGAATGGGAATCTGGCCAGTCTAAATTATAAGAGTTGTGCATTGAAGACAAGAATATTGTCCTTTTTGAATAATTTTATTTATTTTCTTCTCTGTTTTTAGAAACTCCTTACAGCCATTAGCAGAAACTCACAAACATCTATGAAAACTTGATAACATTCATCATCTCCTCATTCTTATTGCTTCCTACACTCTCTACCATGCCCAAGGTGTCAATGATGTACAAATTAAGGAATATTTGATCACCGACTTTTTATATTTAAGATAAGAAAGCATGCATCCAAGTAAGCAGGACTAATAACATCTGTTTAATTGTCTATTTTGCCTCCAATACTTTGTAAATGTTCCTTCTTCCAAGTTCAACTATCTATACATGCATTATGTTGTCCATCTGTTTAAAAATTTGACAAAAATAAAAGTTGTAATCACTGTGAAACAGTGGAAGAGAGAGTATCTTTTGAAGCTTACAGCCACAAACAATCTTTTTTGCCACTCATAATACGAAGCCAATCCAACTCCAAGCAACTCCAAATACCTTCTTTTTCAGTTTGCAAAAATTCTTATTCAAAGAGGAGATAGAGGTTTTCAACACAACCAAAAACATAGTGAAAATACCTGTTTGTTATATTTTATAAAAATTCCCTAAACCTTTTTCCATTTCCCTTCTTTTCAAATTGAATTAGACATTTCAAAAATGCTTTTTGGAAAAATAGATATATAGCAAATATATTTTAAATTTTTCAAACAACATAAAAAAATTTAATTTAATGCATTCATTACAAATATCTTATAATTAATATTTTCCATTGGCCTTTTAAAGTGAATTTAATTTCCAATTTTAATACAACTCTATTTCCTTTACACAAAATATTTTATTTCCAAAGAGTGATTAAATCATAGTTACACCGCCTTGGGGGACAGGGGTACGCTGGAACGGGGGGACAAGTTTTTGGGTGGGGGGACAAAGGGGCTTTAATTTCGGGACAGTAGGGGTATGGCGGTGGGGGACGGGGGGCAGGGGGGAGGTGTATATACTATATACTATACATGTGGTACTTAAAATGCTAGTTATGAAAAAATGTATAACAATATAAGATATAAAGATGTAAAACAATAAATTAGTAAATTAGAATTAGTAATTACTAAATACTTGAATATTGCATTGAGCATTGAACAATAAAATTTTAAATAGCCGAATCAGCAAATGGAAGAGTTCTATTATATAATAGATATCAAAAGTATGAGTATCTAATCATAAAGATGATTACATTGAGTAGCATGATATGAATATCAAAACAAGTACAAACTACAAAATCAAAATGCCAAGGCCCAAAATTTAGTGAAGGAGGCCTCTAATCATCCCTTGAGAGGTCGGAAAACTTGTCATCATCGGAACTATCAGACTCTCCAAGGTCAAGAGTTATGAAAGGAACACCAACCAGCCTTGCATCACCCTTTTCACTCTTACAATCACCCTTTTTTTAGCTCTTCACTCTTCTTGCTTCTGTTGCAAACACTTAGAAAAAAATGAATAGAAATGAAGCTTGATAGTGTTTTGAAGGAATATAACACAAGAGATGGGCCCCACATACCCCTAGGGTTAGAATAGAACCCATAAAACAAATAAAAAATGTGTTTTTTTTTTTAAATGCACTTTATCTAGCTACCGTGATAGGGGACGCTTGGGTGTCACCTAAGGGGTCAAGAGACGTTGTTGTGTCCCCCTATCCCCTTTGTGGATGCCAGGACGTCCCCGTGTTTCCGACAGATGGTGGCGATTTGGGTGACGTCGCTGGGGATGTCCTTGGTGCATCCCCGTTCCAAGAACACTAGGATTTTTTTTGAGGGGGATGCGTCCTTGGGGTACACTAGATTAAATTCACTCTAATGTTCTTTTCACATGACATAAAATAATGTAATAGACCTTTTTCACTAATGTACATTTAAATATCTTTCTAACTCGAAGCATATTAAATATTTTGCAAACACAATAAAAATGCATTTTGGAAATAATTTTAAAAGCATTACGATACTAACCACATGCAAATGACTCCTCTCTCCAATGAAATTCAAAAGAAATATAGTAGTGTGAAATAATCACATGCAAATGATACTCTCTCAAATGGCTTCAAAACACATGGATCGAAAGTTCACCACTGATTAGAAGACTTATCTCACAATTTGAATCAAGTAAGATGAAGGTTGCACAAATATGTTTTGTGCAATGCATCCATCTCCAATTAACCATTGTTGGGAAAAACTTGTATCTCCATGCCCAGGCGAAACATTAAGTGTACTTGCACCATATATTAATAATGGAAACAATGTATGAAACACCCAATGCGGCACAATATCCAAATGAAGTACTAATAAATCAGCACATCTAATTGAAAATCATCTATGACTAGCATCATAGAAACAATACAAAAATCAATGATAACGCATAATAATAAACTTGATATACTAATCACATCTATATATCTAGTGAAAATAGTGAAGTTGAAATGTTACAATAGTCCAAACATATCGAATCACAACATATGCATCTCATAATATATTCTAGAAAAGATGCCAAGAAAAAACCTCATCAATAATACACATTGATAGCCATGTAAAATATCACATATAGTGATGTAACATATGTAATTATTATTAGAATATTGTAATATTTCTTTAATGGTCATCTTAATTAATCTTTAGTTTAGTAGTTAGTTTCTATTTTCCTCTTTAGTTCACGATTGTTTCTTTTAGAAACATCATCTTTGTAAATCTATTTAAAGAGCTTTCATCTCCTCTGTTTAATACAACAACATCAATTTACCATAACATGGTATCAGAGCGGGTCGATGGGATTTCATAAAATTTGGCGAATTTTTTAAGAAAAATTCATGCCTCTTTTGATTTGGAATTTTTTTCTAGAAATTTATTTTTCGGTTTTTTAAAATAAAAATTGTTGGAGGTATTTTATGAAAATTTTGTGGTTCGTCTTTAAAGATTTTTGCTGAAAATTGTGATCAAGCGATTTCTTGGTTTGAGCAAAAGTCTTTGATTTTCAAGGGTTGCATGTACTTTTTGTGAGTTGCATGTTCTTGCATGTGTTGTTTACCATGCGAAGTCTCATGTTTTGCTACATGAAGGTTTCTCTAAAGGGTTGTAATAATGTTTCCTCAAAAATTATTTGGAGGGTTTTAATAATTATTCCTCAAATTATCTGGAGGGTTTTAATAATTTTTCCTCAAAAGTTATTTGGAGGGTTTTAATAATTTTATCCTAAAAAATTATCTTGGGGGTATTCTCTGATCCGTGTCCCAGATTTTGTGTTTAGTTTTGATTGGTTTTTCACCTCAAAAATCATGTTTGGTTTTGGTTGATTTTTTGCCTCAACAATCGTTTTTGGCTTCTGTAATACACAAAGTTTGCGTGGGATGTTATTTCAGGGTTTTATCATTTTTTTCTGAAAAAATGATGCTTTGTACTCTTCAAGTCATAGTTTTTTGCAGTTGATTTTAGGACATCCTGCTCATTTGCAATAGTTTGGAGGGTTTGGCAGCTGTTCTTAGTGTGTCTCTATCTACAAAGAAGGGTAGCCCAGTTATCCAACATCAGGTTGGATGTTTTTGTGATGATTTTTGTTCAACAGTTTTGCAGATTCAGGGAGGGTTAGTGGAAGAGTTTGCGGCAGGCTCTTCTCTTGGTGCAGACCATTCTGAAGAAGGGGACAACCTTATTTGTTTTTTCTTTTTCTATTCTTGGTCGTTAACATTTTGCTGATCCAAGGAGGGTCTCAACAACAGTAGAATGTTCTGAGGAATTTGTGACCAAAAGATAGCAGTTAGATGATGACCATTAAGGGAGGGTATTAGAATACTATAATGTTTTTTTAATGGTCATCTTAGTTTATCTTTAGTTTATTAGGTAGTTTCTATTTTCCTCTTTCATTCACGGTTGTTTCTTTTAGAAACATCGTATTTGTAAATCTATTTAAGGAGCTTTCATCTCCTCTGTTTAATACAACATTGATTTACCATAACAATTATAGTCTATATACCAAAGTACATATCAGAATACCTCAATGGAAATACAAGGTCTCAGTGGAAGTTTGATACGAAAGATCATAACACATGTATCCCACAATACACTATTAGTTCACTTAAAACAACATTTAATATAAAATTGAATAATACATGAGGCATACACGCTACGGCACAAAGATTAGCCACCACTTATTTGGCTTTTTATGTTGTTAATGTAGTCTAGTCAAGGGGGTCAACTTAACATCTACTTAAATCTAGAGCTTACAAACTACAAAATCATATGCCAAGTAGAAGCAAACCAATCTTGTGATGCCGTTGGTAAACCACAACGAATGTTCCTCTGTTATGTTGTTGGGCATGTACTTAAACTAGATGGTGGGGTCAATGACCATGTGTCCATGAGGGGGTTTGCTTTGGTGGGATGAAAACCTCACCCTTAACGTCAGTGGGTGCCATTCACTAGTAGTTTGGGCTTTTGTCATAGTGGTTGCTTAGCTTGGTATGTGAGTTGCAAGAACCTCACCCTTATTGTTAGTGGGTGTCATTCACTTAGTTAGGTCTTTTTGCGTAGTGGTTGCCTGGTCTGGCCTACCATTTGGTTTTGAATTTGGTTACACTCGCCAATATGACGGAGAACATTTTTCGAGGTTTAGCTAGGGGAATCACAGGCCCACCATGCTGTACAGGGCTTGAACTTGAGATATCGACTTTGATACCAACCTGAACAACCACCAGGTCAAAATCCCAAACTATTAGTGAATGGCACCCACTGGTGTTAAGAGTAAGGTTTTCCTATCATAGAGTGCCATCACAAGTGAACCCCCTTGTGACATGTGGTATCTAGCCCCACTATTTGGTTCCTGTACACAACTTCCAACACAATAGATGAACATAAGTTGTATTTCAACCAAGGGCATCATAGGCCCACCATGCTTTGTAGAGGTTGGCCTTGATACCTTAGCTTTGATGCCAAGTTAATCAACCATTACGCCAAAAACTTGAATTGTAAATGAATAGCACCGACCAACATCGAGGGTGAGGCTTTTGTCCCACTAGAGTGTCACCACAACTGAACCCCCTTGTGGACATGTGCTCATTAGCCACACTGTTTGGTTTAGGTGCATGTCTACTAGCACAATGGAGTAATGTCAGACGGGTTTAGCTAACGTCCGTATGTGTTTAGCTAATGTCCGTCGGTGTTCAGCTAAGGGCATCACAAATCTTATGTTAATTTATTTGAGTTGATAAAACCCAAATTCATCAAAAACAAAATCCCACATGCTTTTTTTAACTTTGGTTTACAAAAACAATCTATTAATATCACAATGCTGCTTCAAGTCCCAAAAGCATACGTGGTTCAACCCTTTATAGTCCCTTTCTCAAATCTATGTATATACTCCCACTTGTAGGCACTCTCAAATTTCAATGGCTACATTCTAGACTATTGCATCTTGGGTTTTGAACGTCTTGTATAGGAAAATTGATGGGTTTTATCTTTTGATTCATCTAGTACTTGCCCCCCTCATTTCTATTTCCTTGTTGATTGAAATGCCTCTTGTCTATCTAGGGCAATGACCCAACTTATCATCGTTGGTAGAAGTTTCAACAATTGTCAAAAGACATTGCCAATAAAAGACTTATCTATGTGAATATGAACATCTATCACATAGAAGAAATTGAAAAGCCACAACCCAAGAAATCTATTGATTATGGTAGCTACTAAAAAGACGATGGTAGATGCCTCAATGTCGCACAAATGAGAAACAAATCACACGACCCCTATACAAAGACAAGTTGTTGCTAGAAGGGAAAAGAGTGCCAATGTTTTTCCCAATTGTGCAATTTTTATACATGCCAAGTGTTTTCATGAAAAGTAAAAGAAAAAACCTAGGATCAAGAGAAGTTGTGTAGCGATTGAGAATTTTCGCATAACAACTAGGAATGGTTTTGTAGCAATTGAAGACCTTGAGCAATAACTAGGAATGGTTATGTAGCAGCTAAGGATCTCACACAACAACTTATAAATATTTGGAGTGGTTAGAAATGATTATGCAACAAGTAGCAACTCTTGAGCAAACAAAAACAACTAGGAATGGTTGCACAACATCTAAAGATCATGCACAACAATTGCCATCGAAAACCTTTGTGCAACATTAAGGATCTCCTCAAAATCTACTAAGCCATCTTTTTTTTTTTTTTTTTGGTGATGCAAGATTGTTCAGGGAATTGGATGCTCTTGCATCGCGCACTTTGGTTTAGGTGTTTTGTTTGAATGGTGCTCACAAAGTAGATTTGAGTGGTAGAACCAAAATTTTTGAATGCACACACTCCTTAGCATTGTCCACTATCGCATTCAAGTTCTTTGGATGAAGTATCTTTCTTTTCCTCTTCTCGTATTTGGTTGGGACATGTCCAATCCTTCTGCACCAAGTTTGGTCATTTAGCTTTACTCCTCTTGTGGATCTTTGTCCACCATAGTTTAATCTTTACTACCAAGTGCCTCTTTCTTCTTCCTCTTGTGTGTTTTGACCCACCACTATATTTCCACCTCCACTAGATGCTTTTCCGTTCTCTCCATCCTTTTGTGGGACTTGACTCGCCAGTGTTTGTCCACATCTACCAAGTTCACTAGAAGAAATATCTTCCTTTTCTTCTTGTATTTGGTTAGGATAAGTCCCATCCTTATCCACCAAGTTTGGTCATTTAGCTCTATTCCTCTTGTAGAGCTTTGTCCACCATAGCTCAATGTCCTCTATGAAGTGTGTCTCCTCTTTCTTCTTCCTCGTGTGTTTTGACCCACCACCATTTGTCCACCTCCTTTGAATGCTTTTCCTTTCTCTCTATCATTTTGTGGGACTTGACTCACCATTGTCTTTCCATCTTTCTCCATTCATTGTCACACCCACATACGAATTAGCACAAACTACATTATGAGGAGTCAAGAATTTCAATAGGCATCTCTTTTTCCTCTTCCTTTTGTGCACTCAGCTACATCACATTGAACCAACCTACTGCTGCACCGTCCTCAATGAATTGTTTTTCCATATCCCGTATGATGAGGATCTCTTTGTTTCATCCATGGGTTGTATCCTTCCATTTCCTTAGATCCACCTAACAAAGCTCCCTCCCAACCTCCCTATTTTTTCACCTCCCCATCAGGTAGGAGATCCTATTTACCATACTTATTTCTTTGTCGAAAATGGGGCTCTTGTAGATGACCATTCAAGCTCCCAAATCTACTTCATTTATTTTATCCCCACTAAACAATTGAGAACTATCTCTTAATGATTATGAACAATTGCACAGCCATTGGAAACCATTGTGCAACAATTAAAAACTCTTGTGCAACAGCTAGCAATGGTTGCCAACAACTGAAGCTCTTGAACAACTTAGAACTATTGTGTACGGCTATAAGAATCTAAGGAATGTTATGCAACCACAGAAAACCTTTGTACAACAATAGGGATCTTCTCAAAATCTTCACAGCCATCTTTAATTTTGTTTGTGTGATGTGAAATTGCTTGTGTACCCAAATGCTTCTGCATTAGTTCTAAGTTCTTCTAGGGTACAATTTGATAAATTCCTTTGCCACAAGGAGAAAATTTTTAGGGTACCCAAGGACAATTTGTAGTAGGCATAGAACTATATGAAGTAGTAAGTGAATTAGCACAAGTTTGAGGTATCTTTGAATTGGTGATTGGGTCTTTCTATGACTAAAATCTTGCAAGCAATTGTCCTTGTGTGACAAGGTGAATTGTAAGTTCTGTCAATAATTTTATGGCCGTTATTAGGTGGTCGGAGGTGGCAAATAATCTCATACTCCCTCCTTTTTCAGTAGTCCACATGGGTTTTTTCATGTCGCTTGCCTCAAGAGAATTACTGAGGAAAATATTAACAGGACTGGGATCCATCCTTTTCGAACTAGAGGTGGTCTTGGACAGATGTGCCATTCATGAGGTTTAGTACAGTGGAAAGGAATGCAGATTGAAGATGCAACATGCAAGCTTGCCAACATTCTATCCAAGTTTCCTCGTGTCAAACTTTGAGTCCAAAGTATTTTTGAAGGGGAAAGACAATGCTAGGAACCTCCATTTCGATGTATGCAATAGTTACTGGTTATTATTAGCTTGGGTGCATATTAGAATAAAATTATCTATCCCATGTGCACGGGATAGGAGTAGTTGTCTTAGGTCTTAGGACTATGTTTTAATATTTAAGCAAGTGGAAAGCATCCTGAATATTGTAAATGAAGCTTCTGCTCTATTGGGAGGATCAGCCCCTCTAATTAGTACCATAAACATATATATATATATATATATATATTCTTTCTTATGTTCTTATTTTTTATGTATATTTGTGTATTGTCATTATTTTCTTTGCAAGTTCCTGGTAATTGTTATTAGATGTTAATTATTACTGAATGTGGGGGATGTGAGCGTTCATATTTAAATTTGAAGTTAAGCACACTTTCTCTACTGTTTCAAAAGGGTTGTATCTTACTTTGGCCCAAAATATACAAGGTACCTCTGTATTGTATCATACAATGTGCCATCTCAATCAAAGTTTCACTTTGCACTTCACTACAGCTTTGAGCTATAAAGTACAAGAAACATTGTGTTGCCAAACAATGCCATGAAATTCTACCCAAAAAATAAAATAAAAATGTTAATGTATTTGACAATTTGTTAATTCATTGATGATTGATGTTGCAGTGCACACATGCTGCAGAGAAAGGACATATGGCTGCATTTTTTGTGATATTACTTTGGTGGTAGGAGAAATTGGTTGCAATTTTAAAAAATAATTCTGACAAATGCCATCAGAATGCTCCCTGCTATTTGAAAGTAAAACTATCGAGTAATATGATTCATAAGTGTCTCTTCAGGTTTGCACATATGACCTTGTGCTTGTTAAATAACATGAATTCTGAAATTGCTTCATGGTATGTTTTTAGACAAGTTTTGCAGAAAATATAAGGGTTGTTTCCAGTTCTCCCAGGCCTGTTCATGTCTTCATTTCATTTATTAGTTTTGAAATCAAGCTCTTTGTAGCAACATTCTGCTTATAATTATAGCAAAAGAGTTACTGTTATATTCACATACCATACGTGACACACATGTACATGTGTATGTGTAGACGTGTGAAGGATTTATGAAGAACACACCAATGTGGCCATCAATTATATGTTGCCATGCAAAATTGTAGTGTATTAAAATTCTCAGCCTCAAAAAACTTTCCTTGCAGCAATAATTCTAATTCATTTCAAAATCAAGAATATCATTTTATCTGTGGTGGCTTGTCTATTTGGTGAGGAATGGATTTCTTTGCAGTTTTGGTTAAGTATAGTGGATAGGTCAACAAATTATGACATGCTAAAGAAATTTTTACCCAGCTAAAAGTTTAGAGTTAGAACCATATAAAGTAATTAGTTTGTCTTTTCACTAGTCACTTCTGTTCCATTAATATAAAAATCTATTGAAGATTGATTTACTTCAAGCTATGGAAACATCTTGCATTAAATCTGTAGCAATGGCTGCAAATCTTGATATATTCTGAAATAAACTATTATCTGTAGTTGTATCAAATGAAGAAAAATACTTGAATCTGTTTTAACATCAAATTCATCAACGTCTTGCAGTACTTGTTTATATCCAATAGGTTTCTGGTCTGTAGATCCATTCCATTTTTTCTTCTTGCTGTTGTGGTTTTGTAATGCACTATTTTTAAATTCCTTATGATAATGAGAAGAATAAACAATATTAATACCTACATATGAGCAAAATAGATCAATCTGATATTGATGTAGATGGTAGAATAGCATGACGGTATGAAGTATAATATGAACAAGCAAAAAGAGTCTGCTATATGAGACCTACTTAACAGCAATGTTTATAGCAAACAAGGAGATAATATCAGGAGGAGCAAAATGAAGCATAAAAAATAAGCTTTTAGGTAAAATCAAATTAAAAGGATAGTAGTTAATTAGTGTAGCTAGCTAACAGGGGAGGTGTATTTGTTTAAATTTTAACACTAGATTAATTTGGGTACTGGCTCTGATGATCAAATTGCTGTGTTATTCCTCTGCAATAGGCCCCTTTCTTAGTTGCTCTAGCTCAATATATTTCTTGTATAATATTTGTGCTGACTTAATATCTTGCCTCTTTCTGTCTTAGCATTGCCATTAGATGAGTAATGAGGGAGTGTGTTGTCACTAACTGGGCGTGTTTTGCTTGGTAAAATTGTAAGAGACTCACAATTGGTATAGATGTATGAGATGATTGTACTATCAAGTCCGGAGTGACTTTCAGCTTATCAGCAGTGTTAGAGTCAACATTGTTGACGTTGGAGGTTTTGTGTACTTTAAAAGAGTAGGAACTATAGTATATTCAATGTTTCTGCCTCTAGTACAATTAGTCATGTTAATATACATTGACCTGAACCAGCATTTAAATATCAATGTGTGATGGTCAAGTGTTGGGGGAATTGACTAAAACTAAAATTGAAAATTGCACTATGCAATTTAATCAAGGCAGAGCTTAACAATTATTTTTTTACCTTTAACAAAAACCAAGTATTTTATGTGATTAAAATCAGGACTCTGCTTACCCTGGGCATTTCATGAAATTTAGGCTTTAGTTGGTATTTTTCTGTAGTATCAATTTTTTTGTTTGCATAGATCACTACAACATAAATCCTTTGAACCTTGACATTTGAAAATGAAACTGAGAATGTTTCCCGGGAAGCAACTGTGATTGTAATCTCTTGAACATAATCTGATCTTTAATTTTCATTTTTAATCATCATGCTACATTTGCTGGGCTATGCCATCAAGAAATCCTTACATCCCTTGCCTAAGGAATATAATTTGTAACATAAAGTAAATCAACTAAATCACTTATGGTCATGCTATAATATGTTTTAACTTCATGTTTGATTTTCCATAAATATCTTCTTACTATGTTGTATGAATATCCAATTTTATGTGTCCCTTGCTTAACTCTTTGTTTCCTTAATAAATACTTTACTTAAAGAGCCATGTGACATTGTATTTTTCCCAAATCCTTCTTATTGTGAGATCACAAATCTTCATGTTTTATTGGGTTAATGAAAACTTTATTTGCAATGCCAAAGAGTTAGCAGCAGTCTAATATGCTAAATTTGGATAACATATTAAGTAGATATCTTGTGATTTGCTCTATATCTAGAAGATTTGATATCGGATGTGCTTCTGTGATGACATGTCCAATTTTCTTTTCTCAGAATCTGGAAAGCTTAATACATGGGGTTCTACAGATGATCTAGGTCAAAGCTATGTGACATCTGGGAAGCATGAGGTAAAGAAATCAAATTTTTTCAATCTTCTAGTTCTGGTAGTGATACGACTTTTTTCTCTTTATGCTACTTATTGTGCATATGCTGAACTTTCTTTACATACAATGTCTTAAACAGGAGAATCCTGAGCCTTTTCCATTACAAACAGAAGCTGCTATTGTACAGGCAGCTGCTGGTTGGGCACATTGTATTGCTGTAACAGGTACTTTGGACGCAAGTAGGAGTCTATTTCTTAGTTATCAGCATAATTATTTGGGTTTGGTGTAGTAATGTTTTGTTTATTTTTTAATTTTAGACAGAGGAGAAGTCTATACCTGGGGCTGGAAAGAGTGTGTTCCAACTGGTAAGACAACTGCTGATCAGATGCTAACTGGAGCTCCAAGTACAGAGAAAGACATATTGGGCAGTCAAGTTGAATTATCAACAGATCAAGGTGATTGTGGGTTACTTGTTAGACCTTTTAATGATCAGCATGACCGTCATGATTCTTACCCAAGTACTTCATCAGAAGTTTCACAAAAAAGTACGAATGATCCTACAACATCAGGTACTAGGGGCAAATTTGCTACATCTGGTCTCTTGCAAAGTGACAGGATGGTAGTAGATTCATCAGCAAGTATGAAGTCACATTTGAGCCGATCTTCGCCAAGAGCTACAAGCAGTGTTGGCTTAACAACTCATGATCAAGGTGGTGATGAAGGAGCAAAACGAAGAAGACTAGCTGCAGCTAAGCAAGTCACTTTGCCCGAGAGTTCGACTGCTGGTGGGGATGCTGTCTCAGCACCACTTTGTCTTGTTACCTTGCGACCAGGAGAGAAAATAGTTACAGTGGCCGCTGGTGGAAGGCATACGTTGGCACTATCAGGTATAAAGAGTTTGTTTGTATGCCTTCACAATCAACCACTAAGAGATAATTTTGAAATTTCCTCCTTGTTGCTTATCAGTATTATTATTAAGGTTTTCTCTCTAAGTAATCTATTGTACAAAATCTCATAATTGCATATATTTTGCTAATGAATTCTAGCATAACATAAAACAAACTCAAATTTCTGATGATAGATGCTTTGCTTAACCTGTAGATATGGGTCAAGTTTGGGGTTGGGGATATGGAGGTGAGGGTCAATTAGGTTTGGGCTCTCGGATAAGAACAGTTTCTTCACCACACCTTGTGCCTTGTATAGACACTGCTTCTCACTGGCAAGGGGTACATCAAGCAGGCCCAAAGGGAAGCAGAATGTCTGAGGGACAGACTACCAAAGCACCGGGGAACTATGTTAAAGCCATCGCATGTGGAGGACGACACAGTGCAGTGATTACTGGTTAGTATTTTGTTCTTTAATTACTTATTTGTATCAATTTTATTTGCAGCATTTTGTGTATCATATGTAACACCTTTTCTAATAAAAAATTCATGGGAAATTTGACACTGAAATTTGAAAGAAATATGAAATGAAGTAATTCAAGCACCGTGGGATTCTTTTAGTTGAATCATATACATTGCATTGTCAGTGGACAGTTTTGCAGGAAAATGAGTTTAATATAGTAGATATGATGCAAAATTATTTGCATGGGAAATTATGATATGTGGTGCCAATTTCTGGTTTCCTTAAGATGATCTTGAGTTAAGTGTATCAAATTCTCTTTTCCCTAAATATAGTTTTCAACAAACATGAGTTGCAAGGCTCAAGATTAGGGAGAATGGGAATTTTTCTGATTTTGGTTCATCAACTAACTTTGTGGTATCTATTTATCCCGTACTATGCATGTCTGTGTTTCTTATTTTAAATTCCAGAAGAAATAGAGCCATTCAGAAATGAAAGAAATTTTTAGTTTTGCAAGAATTGCAAAACTATGTTTACTACTGTAGTTACTTACTGTGTATAGAATGAAGCCTGAGATTATAATGACAAGACAAAAATAATAAATAATGTGTTTGCTGCTAATACTTGGAATAATGAAGAAATAACAATGCATAACAGACAAAGCAGTAAACCATATCTGTATTTGCACCTGAAATTATTACAGTAGTAGACCAGAGATACTCGGCCAAGGATCAGACTACTTTCCTTAATGATGCTAAAGCCATTTAAAGGATTTGACAGTTGCCACAAGACGGTAACTGTCTATTAACTGATGCCTATGACCACCCGAAAGCTGACAATAATTAATACATAGATACAACCACATTAACATATCATAATAAAGGTATTGTATGTTGACTACATTGTTCCCCAAGAAGTTGTCTTCTAGATGACAAAGAAACAAGTAAATATCAAGTAACATTACATAAGATTTTCCCCAATTGTGATAACATTGTAGACAAAGAAGAACTTTTATGTTCAGAACTTTGATGTTGATGCTGTAGAGGAAGGAGGAAAATTGGAAGTACACGTAGAGCATAAGAAAAATCAACATAGTTTGGATGCATGACAAATATGGAGAGTGACGAGAACCAGACAAAGAAGGAACCCAATCTGATCACATGAGAGTCTGAAAATGTTGCATTCAATAACCCAAATAGTACTACAAGCACTTCAGAAGCATTTGGATCATGAAAATATTGCTTAGTATCCCCATTTTCTACAAATGTACTTTCCCCAATTTTACATCATGTGGGAACAATTCCCCTTTAGTTGGATCCCGAATATAAATTGACATCCTTTTGAGCCAGGACCATGTAGAAGACTGAGAATTATTAAATGTGAATGAGTCAAATTAGGAAAGAGATTCATACTATATGAGAATTTATCGAATGATGGGGTATACAAGCCACACAGCCATATGGTAGTACCTTCATATGACAAAATTTGGAAAACTAATTTGTACTGTATGGATGCACCGGAGTCATATGATGTAAAGAGTCTGGCTGGCTCTCTGTCAGAAAACTAATTTTTTTGTATATTTGAACTGTTTTTGCAATTTGTATTTTCCGAACATATATAATTTTGGCAATTTTCAATATATAAAATAAGATCAACAGCAATAAAAACTTCTTTTCCAAAATGCTCACTAATTTATTCAATCTTAAATACTTGCAAATATTCAAGAAGCAATTCATACATTTGTAATTGGAAATTAAGCACCTCTAGGAAAACGTGGCTGCCTGGCTACATTAGACGCAGCCCTTGGAAGAAGACACCAGCACTTTAAATCAACTAAATCTCCCTTGTATGCGGAATTGTCTCACGTAACCGGAGATACTAATGATGAACAACAGCCCTTGCAAGAATTAAAATGCAGCTCTGAATTCAAATTGCAGCTGTCTCTAATTCACACATCACCAATTAAATTCAGTCATTCTCAAAGCCGTGCGGACTCTCCAAAAATCAATGCACTAACAACAATTAACCACACAATTCATTGGCAATTTGAGTCCAACTCAAAGTGTGCGGAATTCTGAAGAATATTCTCATTTCTTGAAAACTGAGAACAAACCCTCAAACCCTTCTCCCAAACTTCTCCACAAAATGCAAACAATAGATATCATTGAATGAATTGCTTTTGCCCAAAGCATTGCTTTTATAATAAAAGATATCTTCTCTCACACACTTTTCACTTACAAAAGACTTTACTTTATGTGCACATTTGAAATATAATAAACTATTATATTTCTCTCTACTTTAATGCTGAAAATGATCCTTTCATTAAAATAATGTTATTTTGACACATAGGGTCCCTGTTTTATGAGCTCAAGATTTAAAACTACTCAACCCGGTTCCAACGAGCTATAACACCAAGGTGCCCAATAGACAATCCCAATAAAAATAGCAACCTTAGCCAATTTAATTAAATAATAATCATAATTCACCCATCTTGCGAAAACAACTGAGGAAGCATTAGAATCAAAATCTAGTAGCACAAGAATGATCCTGATGATGAAAGACGATGAATGAACCTGACGGGGCGACTCACTAAAAATAGACGCTCCCTCCAAGAATCTTGGAGTCCAAACTGGAAGCTGGAAATAAAATCTGAGAGCATCATATAATTCCTCTAAATCATCTGAGCTTAGTAGAACCATATGTTGACTTACTATAAATATTAAGTCCCTCAAAACGGGGCCAAAACCCACAATAGGGTCCTCTAATCACCAGAATTAGCCTACAAGGACCCAATGATAGGCTAAATCCACTAACTTCCATGCTCACTCAAAATGGGGACATTACATATGACAAGTAAGAAAATAGACAGTTGTACGATGAGAGTGAAAACATGCTTTATGATGTAGAGAAGAATGTGCACAACATGGTGTATGGTAATAAAAAATGCAGATCATACAGCAATTAAGAACTTAAGTTGTAAAATTCATCATGAGGCATATGATGATAGTGATGAGGGGGCATACGAGAAGAAAAATATGCATGTCTATTGGACGTCATACGATGGAGTTTGGCGTGACTTGCTATATGGTAGGACTTAAAATTTTATTTTTTAAAAAATTGGGTTTCCTTTATTAATTGTGTAATCAATTGGGTTTAGTTGTATGATAGAAGACTATGGTCGTCATATGATCAAGGAATTAAAAATTTAAATTTGTTTTTCTTTTTGAATTTGTGCTTCTTTTTGGCCTTTTGCTTACTTGAGCTTTTATTATTATTTTTTGCATTTTTCTCATGTGGAGCCCACCTCTTATCTTCCACTTTGTATGTAACAATTTCCTAGCCTACACATTGTACACAACTTTTCCCTTTATAATTTTTCTATGAAGTTGATCTGTCTTGATGACAATATCCATATGGTCTAAATCAAATATTTTAATATTGTTACTCTGAGACACACCTTGCTTAACTTTGTGATCTTCAACAAAGTTTATTGGGATTTAAAGTGTTGTCTTTTGTGAACCTTGTACTGCATCAATACCATAGTTCCCAGACTCGGACTCGGCAAGGCCGACTCGACTCGTGACTCAGCTATGACTCGGCAATGTCTTGACAAAATGAAAAACCCTTCGAAATTTAGAGATTTTTAAGGATTTAAAACTTTTTTCATGCACCCTTATTGAATGAAGCTTAAAGACACTATAACATCATCAATTCAAGCTAATTTGATCACATACATAGTGTCATAAACTATTAAACAATGAAACATACATCTTGATCCATCACATAAGTACAACTACAAACATAAATTGTAGTCAAGGAAATAGAAAACATAGACATATAGAATTACAAATATCGTCAAATGTATATAAAATCCATGACATCAAATGTTCCCAAACATATGTGTAAACAAAAACAAGTCTATGGCTCAGGCTCTAGCTCAGCCTTAACCTCATAGTAGTCTATTTGCCTCCTACAAACGTGTGTAAGGTAGGTCCTGGATGACTGAGTAACCATAATCTCTGCTTGTGAGGTGCCAGAATGATCAACATAAGTTGTGCCTCTGCTGGATCGTGCTCTATCCTCCTCTACCATAGCCACAGCCTCAGCCTCTTTGTTTGCCTGGTCAACCCACTTATGGTCCTCCTCAATGAAGATAAGATCGGTAGAGTCAGTGAACCACTCAGACTCTGGATCAATCTCCGCTAGACTGATTGGAGAGGAGTTAGTGTCCAAAACTTTCCTAGTCCTAAGACAAAGGTTGTAATGAACAAAGACAAGATCATTCAACCTCTCCACAAAAAATCTATTACGCCTCTTCGAGTGGATATGCTCGAACATGGACCAATTGTACTCACATCCAGAAGTGCTGCATGGATGACTCAAAATACGTATGGCAAATTGTTGAAGGTTTGGGGTTGTAGCCTCAAACATTTGCAACCATCTATTTGAAATAAGGAAAAGAAAAAAAAAATCAGTCTCACTTCCAACTTTAAGGCTAGATTATAAAATCAAAATGCATAAGCCATAAACTTAAACTTAAGAATCTTAAGCTTAACATATATTTCTACTTGGCTACAATGTTGTCCAAGAGTCTTTGCACATCTTGCTTGCAAAAATCACCCCTTGTTCATTATTATATGCATCTATATCGTGCACTGTGTCATGTCCCCTTTCTAGAGTGGACATCAGAGACGGAGGAGTTGGCCTATCATTGGAGTCTCGTAGGCTAGCAGAGATGGATAGGAACTCATTCAGTGACTGGATTTTGGCTTTACAAGCAGTTTGGAGCCAATTTGGAGCAGTTCCTAGATTTTAGGGGATATCCTTGAATTTTAGGAGGTTGTGACAATTGCCAGTCGTGAGGTTTTTTCATGACCCTTCAGTTGGTGTCAGTTTCAGTGCCACAGGATTGGTTTCCTAACTTCTAGGAGCATCCCTAGATTTTAGGGATGGGATTACCAGTTGACCCATCTCGTTCGACATCAGTCACAGATAGGTGACATGGTCAGACTCATGTTTATTTGGTTGGTTTGGGCTATCAGAGGCAAAAAGGGAAATATTTTAATATATTTAAATATTTCCTAAGTTAGCGATTAAATAATTTATAATAAGGCTATTTATATAGCCATTTCAGAGTAATAAGGGGAATATGGCTTCATTTGGTCAGGTGTGCCCTTGTGTTATAGCTCGTTGGAAAAGTCTCGAATTATTATAAACTATTTTCACTATCCAAAGACTTTTTGGTGCCTTGAGTTATGACATTTTAATAAAGTAATGTTTTTGTTATAGGCTGGACGCTTTTATTTGGAAAATCTTATTTTATTATAAAGTGCAAAGTGTAATTCTCATTTAGGGTTCAATTTGCACTTGGGAGGAGTTATAAGGAGATGAAGACCTAATTGTTCATTACCTTTTTGACATTTTCAAAACTCTTGAATTGTGAAATTGCTCTGGAGAGTTATTTGTGGCTTGGGACAAAATCCTCAAGTCTGGGCTGTTGGGACGCAAATCTTCGCAAGTCTTTGGTGATTGGATTGGTATTTCATTGCATTCAAATTGACAGAGGAAGTGATTGATTGGGTATTGGCATTGCAATAGGGGAAGAGAATTACTTTCAGCTTGGCGGCCAACTTATTGCCTGTAGGCGTTTCATTCCAGTAGCTCAGGTGGGGTTTAGAGAAAGCCCTTTACTCATTACTGGGCGGTTTAGCATTCATTGACGCTTTGGTGGATTATTTACAACATCTTCTTCAGATTTGGGGCACACATCAAGCATTCCTATGTAGCTGGCATTTATTCGTGTGATGGACAATATTGTATGTTTGTTTTGATCTTTTCTTGAAGCTAATAGATTAGATTTCTGAAGGATTCGGGTATGTACTATTTTAGAATTTAGTAATGATAAGAATTGCAATAGGATTTACATTTCTTAAATGCTATTTATTTTCCATTTGTTATGCAATTGTTTTATTTTCGAAAAACTCCAAAAACTAGAAAAAACACAAGTAAAAAGCAAAGAAATCAGAATTCAGCCAAGATCATTCAGAGATACCAAACGTTAGTCAAAGATTCAAATTCTGAAACATACAATAAATTCCAAGGTCACCGAGATTGGGGATCTTTCACATTGTAGTTGTCCCACTCCCATCACTAGACATCTTTTCTAGCACTGTATATAGGCCACTAAGAACCTCCTCATCCGCCTTGAAGTCATTGCGGAAACAAAATGTCGGATTAAGGAAATAAGTTGCTACATGGATGGGTCTATGAAGTTGGTTTTGTCATCTCCAATCAAGTATCTCCCAAATGGGGCCATACTTATCCTCAACTCTTGCATATATGGATCTAATGGCCTCCTTGGCCCTATCCATGCCCTCATATATGTAGCCCATAGACGGCTTCTCCCCATCAACAACTCGTAGGAGAACTAATAGGGGCTCAGTGACCTACATTTATGTTAAACAAAAACAATTAAGTCACGACTCACAAGTGTGCATGAAAATAAGAAAAAATGCATAGTTGCAAACAAAACAAAATTATGCATATAAATTAAAATTAAATAGTAAATGTTAAATTGTAATAAATTTACCGGCACGATCTTTGGACAAGAGGTCCAAAAACTTGGCTCATCAAAAATGCAATCTGCCATATTCCTCCTTGAAGTGGTCGTAGCATAGGATGAGGAAGTCCACTCCTCACCAACAAGCATGTGCCTCAAAGCTTCCTTTGATTTCATCAAGGATTTTAATAAATGATGAGTGGAGTGAACATATTGATGAAGGATCAAAAGGTGGTCGTGTAAATGACGATAATAATATCATAAACTATTTGTTAAGATTAACAAGTGGAAAGAGTAATTCCTCAATGAAGATCTTACAAGACACCCTCTAAGTGTTAAAAACTTGAAGTAATGTGAAAGGTATGATGGTTTACAAAAGAGGAATCAAGGTAAGAAGGGAACAATTTTTACGTTGATCATAAAGGAATGACTTAGTATTAGAGGACGATTAGTTAAATCAATGTCTTTTATATGCCAAGCCAACCAACATACAAACAATTAAGGGTAATGATCATATATATAGCAGTGGTTGTCATGTTATAAGGGAATAGGAAGGGACATCGAATGACATATAGATGCGATTAAAGGATGAAACACATATTGATGGCTTCATAGACCATGCAATCTCCCTAAATGACAACGCCTATGATTAAAGTAATCCAATTGATAGCAATTGCCAAATTAGCAACTTATGTCTATATAGACCCTCATATAATCAATGAGTGAAAATCACTAAGAGGAGTATTTTCTAAGTTCTAAACAAGAAGTAATCGATGTGCTAAGAGTCCACCTCTTGAAGTCAAAAGGGATTACGTGATTGTTCCATTAAAGGGGTGCACATTAAGCTAATAAAGATACCAGTCAAATCAAATACTCAATGTGATGTGTATGGCTCTCTGTCTGCGCTTTTTTTTTGAGTTTCCCACTTGTCACACTGCATTTACTGTAGGATTTTTTCATTAGGGTTAGTTTTATAATGGCTCTGGCCAACCTCGGCCTAGCAATTGATGCTGGTGCTCGAGTTGATGCTTCGGAAAGCCATGGTGCCTCCTCTGAACAAACGTCCTCGCAAGTTCGTCTCGAAGGTCTTTCACGAGGTAACCCTGATATTGTTCTTAACATGCAAGAATTTGATGCTACTTGTGAATGGTTAGGGAAACATACAATTTGTGGGTCGCACTCCTCCTGAAAGTATTCTCAAAGAGTGGGTAAACAAGAGCTGGACTCCTCATGGAGTTCACCTTGAAGGTGTTCAAAACCTTACTAAAGGTTTTTTTTTGTTTCGTTTTGCTAACCCTTCTCAAGCGGAGGCAGTTTTTAGCCTCGGTCCCTAGACGGTTAGGTCCTCTTTGCTTGTGTTTCAGAGGTGCTCTCGAGACTTCACTATCTCAGATGATAAGAAACTTAGGGTTCCCGTCTGGGTTGAGTTCCCTGGTCTCCCATTGCCATGCTGGCCATTTATTGAGTCTATTGACAAAACCCTTGGCAAAGTTATTGTCATGGAACATGACAAGTTTTTTAATGCCCGCCCTCAGAAGCATGTCTGTGTTAAGGTCGACCTTTCCAGGGACCTCAAAGACTCTGTTAAGATACAGGTCGGTTCCCTCACCTTTTCTTAGAAGGTGCTTTATTTGAACCTACCAAACACCTGCTATAGGTGTTAGTCGACGGAGCATAAGATCAAGGATTGTCCTTTGGCTACCCCTCGGGTCAAGTCGCTGCCCAAGAAAATGCCTGCTAAACATACAGAGGCTGGGAAAAAGGAGGAATGGACCACGGTTACTCAAAAAGGCAAGAATGCCCCAGTTTCTAAGTAGGCTCAAGCCGCTTCCACAGCCGCTTTGCCGCCGGCTCCTCCTGCTGGAGAGAACCCTCTTGCTGCCGAAGCACCACCGGTTGCTCCGCTTATTTCACACCCTGCTCCTCAGGGGAAAGCTCCAGCTGCGTGGTCTACCACCCCAGGGGTGGTGCTCACTCCGCAAGTTGTTTCATTTGTTTCTTCACAAACTTTGTGTTGGTCTCGCAGCCCTGATGGTCCTCTGGAAGACCTAGATGAAAAATGGCGGTTTATCTCCTCTGGAGATTTACCCACCAATTTTGGTACAATTCCAACCTTCTTGCAGAATAGTTTCTCTTCTCTTGAGGACGAGGAAAGCATGCAAGAGTTTTCATGAATTTTTTGTCCTGGAATGTGTGAGGTCTAACTGATCTCTCCAAAAAGTACTATGTTCGAGATACTCGCCGTAGACTTCGCAGTCTGGATGTTTTGTGTTTGCAGGAAGTTAAAATCTCTGGTTTTTTGCTTACTTCTGCCTGTCGCGTCATCTGGCCGGACGACATTGTTTTTTCCTCTCAGCATGAAGCTGGTAAGGGTGGTGTAATTACTATTTTGTCACCTCGCCTTCAATCTGCTATTATTGCGCATGGGTCTGACCCAATGCAGTGTGTCACTTGGATCTTGCTGTCATTCCATAATCATTCCTTTGGTATTATTAATATTTAGGCTCCCAATGATGCTGTGGAAAGATCTCAGCTTTGGTGTTGGTTGGCAGATAATTTGCCTCCAGCAACTTGGGTGATGTGTGGGGACTTTAATATGGTTGAGCTGGCCTTTGACAAGGAAGGGATTTTGCCTTTTCGATGGACAGCTGGAGAGAGAGAAACTTGGTACTATATGCGCAATAAATTGGGCCTTTTTGATCCCAATGCTAACCGCTGTCAGTAGAGTGGGGTCTGGCACACTTGGTCTAATTTCAGAGCTGGTTCTGACCGCATATTCAAGAGATTGGATCGTGCTATGATAGTTGCTCAATCTTTTTTCTCTTTTTCTGAAGATCGGGATTTGCCTGTCATTCCTTTGCCAGATGTGACTTTGTTAGATCATTACCCCATCTTTTTTACCATTACGTGGCATTCTTCTGCTTGGCGGGCTGCTTGTACTCAATTTTTTCTCAACATGTTTGTGCTGACGCATGCTTCCACCATTGCTCACATTCTTCGTGTTTGGAATTTAGAGCCTCGGCCCCACAACCACATTGGTTGGATCCAATGGTGGAATGATGCCATCACCCGTACTGCCAGATTTCTCTGCATTTACGGCCATCAGTTGACTTGCTATAGTAAGCGTGCCTATGAAGCCAACACCAAAGCTCTTTGCAATGCTTCTGATGCCCTTGCTTTGAATCCCTTTGACGCTGAGCTTCAGCTTAAACTTGCTTAGCTTCACCATGAGAAACAAATTGCAGACAATTATGCTGCTTGGGGAGCTCAAATCAAAGCTCGCCTCCACTAGTTGGAGGTGGGCGATAAAGCCTCTAAAGAGTTTTTTATGCTCTCAGAGCACATCATACCAACTTTGGCATTCAAAAAATCAAACAAGGTCATGAAACCCTTTCAGAGCTTCCTGCTATTCTCCAAGCTTTTGTTCAACACTATGAAAAAGTGTTTGCTTCTCAAGGAAATTCTATTGCTCGGGATGAAGCTCTCAAGGCGTGTATTGCTTTTACTCCAAACCGCCTGGTGGTCGAGCAGCGTGCCTTCTGTGAGCAACTTCTCACCATCAGTGACCTCAAAGAGGCTATCTCTTCTATGGCTGATGACAAGTCCCCAGGGTGTGATGGCTTTCCCTGTGAATTCTACAAGCATTTGTGGGATGCTATAGGTCCTAACTTGCATAAGGTTTATCTCGAGGCCTACCATAATAAAAGTTTGGGTGCTATTATCAATAACGGGAATATCAAATTCATACCTAAAGCTGGCAACCTTGAAGATATCTGCAATTGGAGGCCCATCACCTTGCTGAATGTCTCCTATAAGATCATTGCTAAGGCTTTAGCGCTTAAGATCAGACATCTCCTTCCGCTGATTGTCCGCCTTGAGCAAACTGGTTTCATTAAGTTCAGATATATCCTTGATAATATTATTGCTGTCTGGGAAGGAATGGAATGGGCTCGTCAGTCCAAGCAACCCACATTGTTTCTCAAAATTGATTTTGCTAAAGCCTATGATCGCATTGAATGACCTTTCATTCTTGCTATGCTGCAAGCTAGGTTTTGGTCCCAATTTTTTGCAATCTGTGGAAATTCTTTTTGGTGATGCCTCTGCATGCATTACTATCAATGGGTCCCAATCCGATACCTTTGGAATTTTCAGGTCCATTCACCAGGGTTGCACGCTGGCTCCTGCACTATATGTGCTTGCTGCTAAAGGCTTTGGGTACCTTCTTGCCAATTCTGTCTCCTCTGGATTAGTTCGTGGCATTTCTCTTCCCGACTCTTCTGCTCAGCTTGTTAATGGTCACTTTGCTGATGATTCCTTTCTCACTCTCCTCGAGGATGAGGAAAATATTTCTAATGCCTTACAATGCTTGGATACTTTTTGTCAGGCCTCTGGGTCTGCTATTCAATGGCACAAGACCCTTTGCTACAGACAATCTTTCTTGTCAGCCCCTCCTTGGCTTGCTAAGTTTGATTGGAAATGGGTTCAGCATGGGGAAGTTTTCCGCTTCCTTGGCATTCCCTTTGCCTTTCATGGTTCTTTTGTGGACTTATGGAATGCTGTGATTGCTAAGATTGAGAAGAAGCTTCAGTATTGGATCTCTAAACCCCTTTCTCTTGCGGGGAAATTCCAGATTTGTTCTAAGATTCTAGCTGCTACTCATGTTTATTATTCTTCTTGCTGGGCTCCCTCTAAAGCCTCGTACCTCAAGCTAGAACGCCTTCTCAGAGACTTTCTCTGGGCTTTAGGAGCCGATGGTCATGGGTTTCATAGAGTGGCTTGGGAGTATTGTTGTCTCCCCAGAGACTCTGGTGGCCTCGGTCTCCTTTCCACTCAGAAGCAAGGGCTCGCTCTTTGTGCCAAGTGGATTATTCGTGCTCTCATTGGCGATGAGGCCAGGAAAATCCTGGTTAGACATTGTATTTCTTCAGGCTACCTTGTCCACAGGCCTGCTTGGAAAGGTATTGGTCTTCAGACCCTTCTCATTATGAGGGAGCCTGTTTAGATCCAGGGCACTTTCATCATTAAGAGCATATAGAAAGCTTGGGAAGCTATTAAGCCTTGGCTCTGGTGGGATGGTGATGGCTTTCACAATGGTATTTCTTTCAATCAACAAAACCTTTGGTGGTCTCCGTTGTTTTCCATTCAAGGCATTCCTCTGGCTAAGACTCAAGGGGCCAGTGCTCTGCGTTTTTTCAAATGTGGCATTTGGACTCCTAAGGACCTCTTCTCCAGGGTCACTATGAGCCTCCGCTCTTTGGATGATATGTAGGTTCAATACTGTTTGGCTCGCCTAGATCGTCAGACTTTTGATTTGTTGGTTTCTGCCATTCCTGATCATTTGCTTCATAAGCTTGGTGTCCAGTTTGTTCGACCTTGGTGGAAGGATTGGAAATGGTATCTTGCCACTCCTTTTAGCAACTACAAGTTGAGGTTGGGTTACAGATGGTTGTCTCCTCATCTTCTCATGGTGGACATTCTCAACTAGAGATGACATTTGCATTCTTCTACATACCACTGGAGCTCTCGCTTCCAGACCATTTGGTCTACCATTACAGAGCCCAAGATGGCTCTCTTTGCTTGGTGTTTACTCTTCCAAGGGCTTCTTGTGGGGCCCAGGCTCAAACACCTGGGTGTTCGTGACCCTTGGTGTCCCTTCTGTGGTCACCCTAAAACTTTTTTGCACATCTTTTGGTTCTGTAGGAGAGCTCAACAGTATTGGCAGTGGATTCATGATTTTTTCAAACCTTTCAGGCCCAAGCCTTTCTCCTGGCATATGATTGTCCTGGGAGACTCTCCTAGGCTTCCTTCCAAGTTTACCCAGATTTGGCATACTTTCAGGATGGAGATTTTGTTCACTCTATGGAAAGATACGAATGCTGTTCTCTTTTCTCACAGCTTTCTTGATACAAATGTTGCTCTATATAATAAAGCTTGTATATGTAACAATGTAATGATGCAGATTCAAGTGCAAGCTAACGAAGTGGCTCTGGAGGTGGCTCATCTTCAGGAGTTGCTCAATCATTGGGGCAATGCTCCTTGCATGGTTGCTCGGGTTCCTCCTGATTCTGTTTCTGTAGAAGGTACTCCGCCCAGGGGTTGCCGGAGTGGGCGTAGCTCTTCGACCCGCCGCTCCCGTACTCCGCGGTTGTAGGCTCCCCGCCACCACTCTTCTAGGGGTGGCGATGATGGTTGGCAGCGCCGCTCGGCTTTTCCGCCTCACTGTACCTCTGGGTGGTCTCCGACTCTAGCTTAGTCTGCCCCTCCTGATGCTCCTGCTGCTTGTGGCTCTGGTTGGCCTCTGGCCTCCTCCTCCAAGTTCCCCCGCTTGGCTCTGGCTATTTCTCTGCCTCGGGCGGAGGAGAAAGATAAAAATACTGAAGATGATGGTTGGTCGATTCCTGACCCTCCTGTCAATCCCAATGATGTTTGGGGTTCTAATGATAAAGATCCTCCACCATCTGCTGGCACTGCTCTTGCAGCTTGATGGCTTTATGCTTTTTTTGATAAATAGTCTCTAGTTTTTATGTTACTGTTTCCGGCTTCTGCCGTGTGGACTCTTGCAGGGTGATTTTTATGTCCCCCGACCCCTTTTTTTTGAATATGTAACTTTTATATTCAATTAATAGAAAAGGCACTATCCATAAAAAAAAATACTCAGTGATATCAGTTAGATCAAAATAGATAACTTATACAAGGAGTCGACTTGTCTTATGGCAGCAAAGTCTGAATTTATATTGATAAATAATAACATTTGATATCACCAATACTTGTGCAAGGCATATCATTATCATGGGATTTAGTGATTACTAAGAGAAGGGATTTGTTTAAGAAATATAGTGGGCCTATATCATACAGTAATTACATTTTTTAAAAGATATGAAACCATAAGATGGGTCGATAAAGATAAGTAATTAGCATAAGGAAGCATTGGTTAGTTTTGATAATGAAGTGGTGCAATGGGATGCTATGAGAAGACACCATGGTAAGACGTGTCTTTAGAATGCAACCTCCCCTGTAATGTCCCCGTTTTTAGGCACATGGGATTAGCTTATTTCTGTGACCTTCGTAGGCTAATTAGGATGTTAGAGGGGGTCGTGTGGCAGAGCCACTGGTCAGTTTTCACTCGGGAGGTTTGTGCACATTAAGCTAATAAAGATACCAATCAAATCAAATACTCAATGATATCAGTTAGATCAAAATAGATAACTTATACAAGGAGTCGACTTGTCTTATGGCAGCAAAGTCTGAATTTATATTGATAAATAATAACATTTGATATCACCAATACTTGTGGAAGGCATATCATTATCATGGGATTCAACGATTACTAAGAGAAGGGATTTGTTTAAGAAATATAGTGGGCCTATATCATACAGTAATTACATTTTTTAAAAGATATGAAACCGTAAGATGGGTCGATAAAGATAAGTAATTATCATAAGGAAGCATTGGATAGTTTTGATAGAAGTGGTGCAGTGGGATGCTATGAAAAGACACCATGGTAAGATGTGTCTTTAGAATGCAACCTCCCCTGTAATCTCCCCGTTTTTAGGCACATGGGATTAGCTTATTTCTGTGACCTTCGTAGGCTAATCAGGATCTCGGAGGGGGTTGTGTGGCAAAGCCAGTGGTTAGTTTCCACTCGAGAGGTTTGTGATGTCAGGATTGCTCTTCGTTTGAGTCAGATTGATAGACTTACTATTTATAGTGAGTGCTTATTTTGGGTGATTGTCATGATTGCTATTTTTAGCAAGGCACTTGTGCATTGATATCAGTGGAGTTGTGGATTCATTTGTAGAGTCTCTAGTTTGAGAGACTTACTATTTTTAGTAAGTCTATTTCAGGCGGTTGCTATTTTTAGTGGTGCAGTGGAAGCATAGGGTGTTGGGCATCATGAGCATATAATAGAGTCTATTTGATGGAGCTTCATATTATAAGTTGTTTATTAAGTTTATCTTAATAAATGACTTTTTCATTTGTGTTATAATTTGAAGGTGTGTTGAAGAAGCCTTTTAAGTGAAAAGTGTCTTCATGAAGCTTTAGCTTTGGAGTTATTAATTATTAAGTTATTAAATAAAGGCTTCTAATTGAAAAGTGTATTGATGAAGGCTTTTAAGTGAAAAGTGTGTGAGAGAAGCTATTTTCTTTTGGTGTCTTAAAGAAGATATCTTTATTATTATAAAAGCAATGCTTTGGGAGAAAGCAATTCATTCTATTATGCATATTATTTGGTTGAAGAAAATTGAATTTTGGGAAGAAGCTTCAAGGGTTTGGCTTTGCAAATGGAGAAATGGTGAATTTCTTCGAATTTTTATTTCACTTTGAATTGGATTACTATGCCAATGAATTGTGTTGAATTATCTGATAATGCCATGTTGATTATTGGGACTGTGCGACATTGAAGAAGAGCTGCAATCCTTAGGAAACCCGAGTTAGACTGTTGTGGGTTGTATCAAGGAAGGACAAGTTTGTGTTGAGCAGTTAAGACATTGAATCAATGGCTGTGTATGTTGTTTGTGGCAGCGCATTTTCTACCAAGAGGCTGCAACTTATATAAAAGAAGTTGCGTCTCATTCTATTGAGGCTGCGATTATCTCCTAAGAGCTGCGGATTCCTCTAAGGGCAGTGTAGCTACTCCTTCGGCTCCGTTTTGGATTATAATGGTAGCAGTGATTCTATATTAATCAATAAGATGCACATTTGATATTTGTAATTGCAGACATATTTGTAAACATTACTTTGGTGAAAGAATCTAAAGGATGCATGCCAAGTGTTTGTAAAAATGTCTATTGGCTGTAGATGCACATTTTACATGTAGAAATCATATG
The DNA here is from genome assembly GCA_027943335.1 of Chamaecyparis obtusa. Classification (NCBI taxonomy): domain Eukaryota; kingdom Viridiplantae; phylum Streptophyta; class Pinopsida; order Cupressales; family Cupressaceae; genus Chamaecyparis; species Chamaecyparis obtusa. Next base: position 505,455 of record BSBK01004144.1, read on the forward strand.
TATGCATTCAAATGGTCAAAAAGGATTGCATCTGTATTTCAGTTCTTTGTCTGGATTACTTAATAATCATTTGTTAGCATTTGAGCTTCATTTGAAACCGTTCCAAGCAAGCAAATACAATCTGAAAATAAAAGACTGCGAGATAGAGGTTGCCTACAAAGTGTTTGACAAAATGTCAAACATTCAAAATTGACAACCAAAATCAGAATTGAAGCAATATCCTAGTGTGAGATATTACATCCCCAATGTATAAATGAGGAACATGGATCGAAGAGGAGATATAGAGGTGTAAGGGAATAAGATATTAGAATATATATTGAGTATGGACACATGGAAGAATATGAACACATGGAAAAATATTTAATACTCTTTAGATGGAAGGAAAGAGGAAAGTAACGAATCATATGTATTGCTGGCAGCAATCAATAAGTTGATACTGGTAATATTATATGGGAGTGCTATTGGGAATAAATGGTCTACACACACACACACACACACACACACACACATATATTATAGTATTAATATCAGTTATGATAGTAAGATCATAAATGTGTAAATATTTATACATATGTATTAATAATAATGAAATCAGAATTATATATATGTTTTATTATTTAGATATATACATATATTTGTAATGCATGAGATAGTAATATATACTTAGCTAATTTTTTAATCACTCACTAATACCGTTAAGAGGATAGGTTGGTTTTGTCAGGGAAGGAGTAATACCTCACGGTGTAGGAGGAAACTCCCAAGAATGGGTCAAGGACGTATATCATGAATTCTTGAGGACGTTGTTCCAAAATAGGTAATGAAATATGTGTCACAAATCCTTGAGGGAGCCTACTCGCAAAGAGTTTCCAAATGCCTACCGACAAGTAATTCCCCATCCTTCTTAAGGTGGTTAATTAGGAGGAAAGTAAGGAATTAGAGCTTAAGTATGTATTATGAATCGGGGTTGTTTCTTATTCTAATCAGATTTAAATAAGTGATGTATGTTAATCATTGGGAATTGACATTCTCCTAGGAAGGAACATTGCAATCCAAACTATAGTTGGGAATTTTAGAGCAAATTAAGGTCGGCCCTAGTTGGGGACATTAAACAGTCTTGCATCCACTATCAGTTAAGAAGCAATTAGGAGCACTTTCATTAAGGACACATTACATTAGTTTCAGAGAAAGAGGAACTTGTGTACATGTCAAATTCAGATGTAGGATGATTTGGAACAATGCGGAGAAGTATGACACATGTCAGTTTCTAGCCTACGTGGCTTTCTAGATTTGGCAAATTTGCTACTTTACACAGGTGTCAAATATCATGGCTAACATCTTTGTACTGAAAAAAATCTGCAAACACTCTGGATAAATCTTCAATTTCCCCTACAACTCACCAAGACCATGGTGAACATACGTTGGCCCCTTTGGTAGAATTGGTGATTTTTGCTCTAGGTCAAATAGATGGTTGGAATGTGAAGGATTTTTGACATTTCATTTTGACTTATATCATTGGTTTTCATTTTTGGCTACTAGAGGGATGTGTGGAGGTCTATATCAAGTAGTTTTGAATGTGAGCCAGAGGTTGGCACTCTTGTTTTCACCCGGAGAAAAGTTCTTGCATATTGTTGACATTAAGCAAGGATTTTGGAGTTGAATCTCTACTTCATAGGTTTATATATATAAATTGTTTAGGGTTTTTCTAGGCTAAATTATAGTTTGTTAGTTGTTTGATAGTTCTATGCTCTTGGTGATGATAAGTGAATGCAATTACATTTATGTTAAGTGGAACTATGTAATTGAGAGGAGTTTGAAGCCACAAATAGTGTATCTGTTCTTGACAGGTTGTTTGGGAGCATCATTGAATTGGTAATAGAGTAGGTTAGAAGCCCCTATAGGTTGACAGATTTATTGGTGGGCTGCTAGGATTATGCCCACTACGTGGTCCAGTGGAAGTAGAGATTTGAGTGCTTTTGGACCTTTTTAGCCATAGAGGTTCTTAGGAGTGGAATAGAGCTCAAAGGAGGATAAACATTAAGGTGACAAAATGTAATGTCCCCTTTTTAGCGTGACCATGACTATGGATGGATTAGCCTATCATGTGACCCTTGTAGGCTAATGAGGATGGACAAAGGGTCTCTTTCAATGGGCATCTACTTCAAGATTAAGTATGCTTTGGTTTGGCGTCATTTGGACTTCATTTGCTATACTTTTGCCACGTTTACTATTTATAGTAAGCTTGATGTTGTTCGAGAAGGACCCTTTCTATTTTTGGAAAGTGCATTTGGTCACGTGGGGAAATAATAGGTGTGACTCCTATTTCAGACAACATATTTAAAGGATAAGTATTTTGGGAGTTATTATTATTTTAGTGGTCAAATTATTATTAAATCATTAAATGGCTTATTATAAAGTTATAATTTAACTTCATAATTTCACTTAAGTTGATGGTTGAGTCATCATTGGAAGGGGCCATTTATTCAATTAATTCATGGAAGCTTAAGCCAAGGTATTAATCTAAGTGTTGGAGTAAATCAATTATTAAAAGGAAAAAGTATATCTATTTATCCCACATTGGCTGGAAAAGTGTGTGAGTTCTGCCACAAAAGTTATAAAAGACTCACATGAGTTCTTTTTCATCATGTTGTTTATGTTTTTAGAAATTGGTGAAGTTTATGAGAAGAAGAAACCCGGGTTTTGTCTTCAGCCATTGGAGAGCAGGGATTCTTCAATTGTGCAATCATTTGAGGAAGTGAAATAACTTCTAAATTTGATCTTCTGAGAGAGCTTCAAGACGGAGGCTTTAATTGTGGTTCTAATGGTGATGAAATTGGGGTTTGATATCACAAATTATAATTCAGATTGTGTGCAGGGGAATAAGAAACAAAAAAATACAAATTGCAGCCATTCAAGACAGCGTAAGAATTTAATATGGCAGCTGCATACGGTCTGGAAGCTGCATGAGCAATTGAAGAGTGATGTGGGGTTTTGCAGGGCACGTTTGGGGATTTTTGAGTGCCATTGAGTCATTTCTTCTTTAGCGACTGTGGGTATTTATTTTCAGACAGATGCAATAAATTTTTGGCCATGAACTCAAGCTGCGATCCATTTGCCAGGTTTTTACTAGTTGCAATAAATTTGTTTCTCATAATATTGGTTGATCATTATATGTAATTCATTTTCAGAATTGAATAAAGAGGAATTTTCGTGAATAGTTGCAGCAGTTGGTTGTATGTAAATTGTATGGCAAAATGTCATGTTGAATATTAAGCAAATTTGAATGATATTGCATAGCTGTTTGCAAGTTTATCTCATTGAAAATCAGATTATTGGTGAAACCAACTTAACTAGTTTGCCTGCAAAGTGTTTGACAAAATGTCAAACATTCAAAATTGACAACCAAAATCAGATTTGAAACAATATCCTAGTTGGGGATATTACACAAAAGCTTGGCAGAGGTGAAGGAGAGATTTTGTAAGCTGGAAGAGGATGTTGCTATGATTTCCTGTTATATGGGAAACATGTACATTTTTGAGGATGTCTTGCTTGCTATTACATAAAAATTCAATATCGAGAAGAGTCCTGAAGAGGATGAACAACCTAAGAACTCTTATGAGCATGGAGAAACTTCAATTAGCTGTAGTTATCTACCATTTAAAGCAGAGGCAAAGATAGAAATCCAGCCCTTGACGGGGAAGTAAATATGGAGAAGTTGGACCTATGTATCTCTCAAATGGAGCTCTAGTTCAGCTTACATAAATTGAACCCACTACAACAGTGACATCAGTGATTCATAATTTCTGCCCTAGATGGTGATACTCTGTGAGACTTTCTTTTCTCTAGTATTCCTCAGCTTCTGCTCTTTGGGGTTCTTGTTTCCCCTTAGCTATTTGTACTAGTTTCTTGACCTTCTGTTTTAGTATCACCCTGCTGTTTTCTACTTTTTTTTTCTTTCCCTTGTGGGGCCTTCTTATGTTTCTGTTCCTAAAACTTTAAAGTGTAAACTACTGTACTCTTGAGTCCAATTGACATACTTTTGGTCATCCGCAGACATCAATATTATTTCTTATTTCTTTTTTTCTTGCTTTCTCATCACGTAATCATTAGAACTAGAAAGATTATTTAAAATGCAGCAAGGGAGTGTTTTTTCATGGTTAAAAATTGCTTCAATTTAGCTTATCTAAATTGTTCACCGTTTATTTGTGCAGATGCGGGAGCATTATTAACATTTGGATGGGGTCTGTATGGGCAGGTGAGCTCTCTTTCCAGAATTAAGGAGTAAAAAAGTTTTAAGATTATGTACACATTCTTAAGTACAAAGAGAGTGCATTTTGATTGCTTACTGTACGTGTTGTGCATTCTCTTACTTATTCACTTATTTCAATGAACAGTTGGATCCACAACTAAATCATCATGATTATAAAATGCAATTTCTTTTCTGCAAAATCTTGTAAAGGGTGGATGCTTTGCTTTTCTTGCATTGTCTTACTTTACTGATCTTATAGGGCTCAGAAATTTCTTGTGGCCATAGCTTGTGATAAGACAAAAACATACAAGCTTGCATTATTACTAGTTTTAATATGCTTGGGGGTTGTAGCTAAGGAGGTGGGGGTGAGAGGAGGGTGCAGGATGGTCAGAGGAGCCCAAGAATAATAATTCTTAAACTCTATTTGTTGATCATCAATTAAATTTGAAATTCAAAGTACATTAGGCCAATTTACAAACAAGATATACTTTCAATGAGAAAAATGATAGAGATGAAAACAAGAATTTAAGGAAATTTTAGCCAAATGGAAAGGATCTGTATTTTCTTTGTCATAAGAAATTTTAAATTTAATTTTCCAAATGTTGTCCATGTTAGCTGAATTACGTTTAATGCTGACAAGTCAGTTGCTTCCTGGTTTATGAACAAGATCATTTTTTTATAGTGATAAAAGATAGTTTGATACAAATGTTCAATTAACTTTTGAGGTGAAGAAATGAGAACTTTTATTTGAAGAAATTTCAACCAAATGAAAAGCAATTGTGTCTTTCCTGTCACAAGAAACTCTAAATTTTAACCTTCCAATGGTCACCATGGTAGCTGGCTTACAACAAGTGCTGGTAACTCATTCTTCCTGATTTACTCACACATTCCTCTTTTCACAGAGATTATTATTTATCTCTTTCAAATTTATGGAAATTGTTTGAGGTCATTATCACCCGGAGTGCTTAGAAAACTTTCGCCCCCTTGCCTGTATGGACACCATTATTGCTTGACGTTATGATTTAAAAATAAGTAAATATTTTTACATTTTTGTCGGATTTATTTAAAAAATCAAAAACTTTATTGCAGAAAATCTTATGTAAAGTTTTTTATTTCAAAACCTTTTTCAAAAAAAAAAAACTCTTGTACCCTTGCTATGTTGATGGGTGTTTTGTGACACTCCAACATGTAGAATAAATTACTAAGTATCCTATCCTCTCTTGAACAAGGAAACTTCAAATGTTAAACAATAAAAATATGTGATCAAATGAAGCAACCCCAAGGTTTACACTGTTAACTAGCGACTTTATGTGGGATATAGCTCAGTTGAATTTGATGTGATATAGCCGGTAACACACAAAGGGACTTATATAACTGTTCCCGGACTTAATCATTTCTTTTCCCTCAAATAATGAATGATCTTTACAAAGCAGTTGGAACTTGAAATATATCGACTTGAACTTCAAATAAAAGACAAAATGGGAAGGGTTTAGCGAATCCAATCTACTTCTAACACCTAAGGACAATGATAACAATGGATAGTGCTTGGATATTAGAAATTCTTAAAACAAGCTTTGTGTAAGAACCCTGCTGGTTCAAACTCAGACTCTGGCGGCTAATTGTTTTTTTTTGTTTGGAATTTGTGTTTTTGCAATTTTTTGTATTTTTTGAGATATATGCTTTTTAAAAAATTTTCAGAAATAAAATATTTACAATGCATGAAAAATTGAAGATGCACTTTCAACCTAGCCCACCAAGATTTATTCACTGTATTTTTTGTATGCAAGTAATTACAATGAAAAATATATGTATAATATGCAACATTATTTATTATCAGAATATTAAAAGAACCTGGAACTAGTGCAAGACGTTGAATTTTTCCTTGGATTGATAACAGCGGCTTTGTGAGTGCAAGAAGCTTTGTCGTGGGATGCTGGAAGACAAACGAATGCACCTGCTGACAAGATTGAACCTCCCTAACTGATATCACAGGCTCCTTAAATTATTAACATTGCCTCCAGCACAGAGAATGCTGTCTCACAGTGAAATACAGTAGTTATAACTCAATTGCAGCCTCAGGAAGGTGTTGCGATATGCACTAAAAAACACAGCTACAGCCTTATATTGATTCTCTGCTTTCAAACGCTGAAACTTCTACCCAATGCGATCAATTAAAAACCCAAACTTAATCTCTCGATGTAGCTAGTGCGGCACAATTAATTGGCTAAGGGAAAGCAACTCAAACTGCAGATTGCTCTGAGAATTATCAGTTCTCTTAGCGTTACAAATACTGGAAAACCTTGGCTCAAGTTTCACAACTCCCATAAGAAAAATGCTTGCAAAAGGATGAATGTTCCAACTCCATCTTTGCCTTAATAATTCCTTCTTACCAAAAACGAATACTTGGCTTCATTCTTACACCATCCATTTCCAGCTTCAGCGTCACACCTCCATGATATTCACGACAGTTTTGCAAAGTTTCAAAAGTATGAATTATAATATTTAATTATAATTCCCCCCGTAAAGAATGATGCCAAGATACATTTATAAAAAGGGTCATGTAAAGTATTTAGTCATTATTTGTTATAAGCCTCCACTTTATTATTAATTAAGACTTAATTGATAATCATTAAATTTAATAAATGACTTATGAAATTCCTCCAAGTGATCCAATCAAGACCAAAAATGCTCACCAACTGAGCCCAACACCTGAACACCCTACCAAAGATAGCAATAGCCAAAAAGTGACTTACTATAAATAGTAAGTTCATCAAATCAAATCAAATGAGAAGTAGAAAAGGTAGGATCTCGGACACCGCTCAGTTGAAGAGGAGTAGTGTCGCCTTCACCAAAGATAACTGAACAATAGAGACCCTCAAACCACCACATTAGCCCCACGAGGGTCGCAATGATGAGCATCACCAGCACAAACACTGGCTAAAAAGGGGAGATTACAGTCCTCCCTCTCTGAGATTGCTTGTCCTCAAGCAATCGCAAAGCTGGATGCTACAAAATATCCTCTGTCTCCCAAGTAGTATCCTTTACTAGAAAGTATCTCCACTTTACCAGAGACTCCCTAATAACCTGTCTCCTTAAATGTCTCTCTCTAAACTCAAGAATGGCCTTAGGAATCAACTCTAACTTCCCCTCATCATCCAAGGGTGGTAAAGCAGTAGAAGGAACAATATGTCACCCTTACATCTTTTTGAGGCGCGACACATGAAACACATTATGTACCTTGCTATCTGTCGGTAAATCAAGTTCGTAAGCCACCTCGCCAACCCGTTGAACAATCCTGAAGGGCTCATAATATTGCGGTTTGAGCTTTTCTGCCCCTCTTCCTGAGAGTGGACTGCCTGTAAGGTTGTAGCATCAGATACACCATATCCCCAATCTCAAATGATCGCTCATCTCTCCTTTGATCAGCATACTGCTTCCGTTGATTTTGTGCCCTTTGAATATTATCCTGCAATGCTCTCATAATATCCTGGCTCTTGTAATAGGTCACCAACACTAGGGACTCTGTTGTCAATGAACAATAAGTCAAGGAAGCTAGGCGCATCATAACCATAAAGCACCTTGAATGGTGTCATCTGTATAGTCATATGGCAAGTGGAATTATAGCAAAACTCACATAAGTAAATTCACTTTTCCCTAGCTCGCTGCTGCCCAGCCACATAATTTCGAAGGTACCCTTCTACCCATTTATTAACAATCTCAGTTTACCCGTCGGTCTGAGGGTGGTAACTAGTACTCGGAGTCAACTCGATCCCACATAGCCTGAAGAGCTCTTGCCAAAAATGGCTCATGAACCGATTGTCTCTATCACTGACAATGCTGTGGGGTATACTGTGTAGTCTGAATACCTCCCGGAAAAATAAATCAGCCACTTGTGTAGCTGAAAACGTGGTAGTAATCGGGAAAAAGTATGCATATTTCGTCAACCAATCTACCACAACATATATGCAGTCTCTGCCTTGGGCTTTCGACAAGCCCACAATGAAGTCCATGGATAAACATTCCCATTTCCTCTTAGGAATAAGAAGTGGTTGCAACAACTCAACAGGATAGATATGCTCCTGTTTGTTCTGCTAACAAACAGGGCACTCTCTAACATGATGGAGAACACTTTCTTTCAGGCCCTTCCATGTGAATATCTCCCGTACTTGCTTGTAAGTTTTGAAATATCCAGGATGACCTACTAAGGGTGAATCATGAAGGGCCTTCAACACTATGTTCTTAACTTCAGATCCTGTGACCTTTAAAATTCTCCCTTTGTAAATGATCAACTCATTTATAAGAGAGTACTTTCTGTCTTGTATAGACCCATCAACAATACTAGAAGCCCACAAATCTTTGTCATACTTAGCAATAATCAAATACCTCCAAGCCTCAGATATCTCAGTCATAGAACTCAGATGAGGGCATCTAGATAGAGCATTAGCTACAACATTCTTTACCTTTGACATAAGAAATGTCAAAGTCATAAGATTGCAATTTACTAACTCATTTCTGTTGATGCTCATTCAAGTCTCACTGTCCAAGGGAATGCCTCAGGCTATTATGATCAATTTTTATGAAAAATTTGTTGCCCACTAAATATTGCCTGAATTTAGCTAAAGAGTCATAATGGCCAACATTTCCTTGTCATATACACTGTAAATCCTCTTAGGACCTTTGACCTTCCTACTTTCAAAAGCAATAGGATGGCAGTCTTGCATAAGTATAGCACCAATGCCATCCCCTGAGGCATCACAATGCAGCTCAAAAGACCTGGTAACATCCAACAAGGCAAGAACTGGGCATGAAGTCATCAACTTCTTGAACTTCTCAAAACACTCCTGTGCTTGAGGAGTCCATACAAAAGCCCCCTTTCGAGTCAAGTTTGTAAGCGGTGCAACATGCCATAAAAAAACATTGACAAACCGACAGTAGAAGGCACACAACCCCACAAACCCTTCGAGTTGTGTCAAATTCTTTAGAGTATGCCACTCAATAATGGCACGAACCTTCTAAGGGTACATGCGAATGCCCTTTGCACTAATAATGTGGCCCAAGTAAAGTAACTCTGTCATACCCAGTGCATATTTGGACTCCTTGGCATACAAGGATGCCCTGCCAAGAGTATCCAAAACTGTATCTAGATGAGCAAGATGTTCTTCCCAAGTCTTACTGTAGACCAGTATATCACCAAAGAACATAAGGACAAATTTCCTCGACTAACTGTGGAAGACCCTATTCATAGTGGACTAGAAAGTGGTAGGTGCATTAGTTGAGCCAAAAGGCATAAACAAAAATTCAAAGTGTCTACAGTGACATCTGAAGGCAGTCTTCTTTATGTCCTACTCTCTAACCCGAATATGATGGTAATTTGTTCTCAAATCAATCTTGAAGAAGAAACGAGCCTCATGTAGCTCATTAATCAGCTCATCTATATGTGGGATAGGATACCTATTCTTTATTGTCCTCTTATTCAACATCCTGTAATCTATGCACATCCTAAGTGTCCCATCCTTCTTCACCAAAACAACTGATGAAGCGAAGGGTGACTTACTGGGCTTGATATGACCCATAGCCAACAAATCACTGATGGTCTTTTCTATCTCATCCTTCGACCGCTTAGGATGCCTGTAAGGAGTAATCATAACGAGCTTAGAGGCCTCCTCTAACTCAATGATATTCTCTATGCCTCTATTAGGAGGTCTACCAAGTGGTATGTCACTAAACACTTTAGAGTGTTTAGTTTTGAGTTCCTGAATATCCGGAGGCTATGTTGGTTTGTGCACTTCATCCTGTGTAGGCATCAATCTACACTCTGTTGCCCACTCAACCATATCATGTCTAATCAGCCTTTCCATCTGTCTGAATGTAATAACTCTCAAACTGCTCTCACAAATAGCCTTAAGCACATGAATTTTTCCATCTACCTCAAACCTCATCTCCTTGTCCCTGAGGTTGAGATAAAATTCTCCAATATCATGGAGCCAACTCATACCCAAGACAACATTTGTGTTTCCCATATTTACCATATAAAAATCAGCTTTGAAATCAAAATTATTTAGGCGCATGAGCAGATTTGAAATCATCCTATCACACTTAAGAGTGTAACCATTAGCAACCTTAACACGTATGCCCTCAAACTCCTGTGTCTGAATCCCACACTTGGCCACTAAGCGTGCATCAATAAAATTATGGGTGGCTCTTGTATCAAGTAGGGAAATGACTCTTTGTCTCGCCAAGAGTCCATGCATCCTAAAAGAACCTTCTTTCTTCATACAAGAAAGATATACCTCCTTAAGATGAGGTTCACACCCTTCTTTACCTTCACTACCTTCACTTTCAGCCCCTGAATCAACCTGAACAGCCTACTGCTCCTCAAAATCAGAATGGTTTTCCTCATCAAAATACTACTCCATTTGCCTATTTTTGCCTTTAGGCCTAAAATGACATTCATGTTTCCCATCATATGGTTCTTTGCAATAAAAACATAACCTTTGTAAATCAATGAGAGTTTCTTGACTAAAGGGGCTGCAAATGGTTTCTTTTGTTTTGAACTCTCACCCTTTTTAGGGGCTGATCTGCTATCACCTGCTGAAGTAGATGGTTTAGACAAAAAATTATTATGTGGTGTAGACGCCTCCATGTTACGTGCCTTTTTCATTGCTTCCTATAGAGTTTGTGGCTCAAAGGATTTAATCCAACCCTTAAGAGGCTCTAGCAATCCCTCCATAAATAGGACAACCAATCTCCTCTTTGGTATCTCTGTAACCATGATCGAGATCTTCTAAAATTCGTTGATGCATGCCTCTAGGCTACCTATTTGCTTGAGTTGAGCTAAGTCCCTAAAATACAACTCAGTATCTCTCCTATCAAACCGCTCAACCAACCTGTCCACAAACTCCTAGTATGAAGTAATACGACCATGTTGTAGCGTAACCAACCCATGATACCACCAATCATGAGCTAGCCCATCTAGATGTAATACAATGAACTTGATGGCATCTTCCTCTATCATGGGACAAAGTGTAAGAAAAGTGTCCGACTTATGGACCCATGCTCTCGCTGAAATCTTACCGCTGCCATCAAAGCTAGAGAGAGTCAATTTGTTGGTGGCTTGCTTGAGATCATTACATTTGTTCCTGGCCCTCCTTTCCATCCTTCCCTTGTGATGTTCTCTCTTCTGAGACAAATCTGTCGAAATTCAAGCGCTCTCTCACTGCAAGGGATAGTGCTTCCCACTTAGTATGTAAAGCTAATACATTATTTGTAAAAGTCAGATCCTCCTCCTCATCAACACTGCCTCCCTTTGAATCTAGTCTCAAGAAGGTAGGGCGTGTGGGTTTGTTATATGTATCTGTATGTACCCCGTGTGGTCTAGGAGACCCAATAGAGCACCATGCTCATCATGCTCACTATTTTGACCCCTGAGAATTGTCATGCGCTCAATAGTTGTAGTGAGCTGCTATAATACCTGTGTAACCTATTGTTGGTCGACTGCCAACCCTTTAAACAGTTCTCTTACTTCTCTTTCATCATCATTTCCTGTATTCCTAGGAGGGCTACCACCTCCCCTATCACCCATGGTATCCTGTGACTGATTACCTTGTAATGCTGTTCCCTTGCGAGTGTAAAACCTATTAGGGTCGAATCTCCGTGGTTGCATGTGATTGCGCAATCCCTGCAGGATGGCAGGAGATTGCTCTGATACCACTGTAAGAACCTTGCTGGTTCAAACTCAGACTGCAGCCACTAATTGTCTGTTTTTTTTGTTTGGAATTTGTGTTTTTGCAATTTTTTGTGTTTTTTGGGATATATGCTTTTTTAAAATTTTCAAAAATAAAATATTTACGATGCATGAAAAATGGAAAATGCATTTTCAACCCAGCCCACCAAGATTTATTCACTGTATTCTTTGTATGCAAGTAATTACAATGAAAAATATATCTATAATATGCAACGTTATTTATTTTCAGAATTTTAAAAGAACCTAGAACTCGTGCAAGATGTTGAATTTTTCCTTGGATTGATAACATCGGGTTTGTGGGTGCAAGAAGCTTTGTCGTGAGATGCTGGAAGAAAAACAACTGCACCTGCTGACAAGATTGAACCCCCCTAACTGATATCACAGAGTCCTTAAATTATTAACGCTGCCTCCAGCACAGAGAATGTCGTCCCACAATGAAATACGGTAGCTATAACTCAATCGCAGCCTCAGGAAGGTGCTGCGCTATGCACTAAAAAACACAGCTACAGTGTTATATTGATTCTCTGCTTTCAAACGTCGAAACTTCTACCCAATGTGATCAATTAAAAACCCAAACTTAATCTCTGGCTGTAGCTAGCACGACACAATTCATTGGCTAAGGCAAACCAACTCAAAGTGCAGATTGATCTGAGAATTATCAATTCTCCTAGTGCTACAAATAGTGGAAAACCTTGGCTCAAGTTTCACAACTCCCATAAGAAAAATGCATGCAGAAGGATGAATGTTCCAATTCCATCTTTGCCTTAATAATTCCTTCTTACCAAAAACGATTACTTGGCTTCATTCTTACACCATCCATTTCCAGCTTTAGCGTCACACCTCCATGATATTCACGACAATTTTGCAAAGTTTCAGAAGTATGAATTATAATATTCAATTATAATTCCTCCCGTAAAGAATGATGCCAAGATACATTTATAAAAAGGGTCATGTAAAGTATTTAGTCATTATTTGTTATAAGCCTCCACTTTATTATTAAGACTTAATTAATAATCATTAACTCATTATAAGCCCCCACTTTATTATTAATTAAGACTTAATTAATAATCATTAAATTTAATAAATGACTTATGAAACTCCTCCAAGTAATCCAATGAAGACCCCAAATGCTCACCGACTGAGCCCAACACCTGAACACCCTACCAAAGATAGCAATTGCCAAAAAGTGACTTACTATAAATAGTAAGATCATGAAATCAAATCAAATGAGAAGTAGCAAAGGCAAGATCTCAGATACCACTAAGCTAAAGAGGAATAATGTCGCCTTCGCCAAAGATAATTGAACAACAGAGTCCCTCAAACGACCACATTAGACCACGAGGGTCTCAATGATGAGCTAACTGTATTGCCCCCGATAAGGAGCCAAGGGATTAATAAGGGTATAAAATGATTAATTAAATAAGAGGCCAAAAAGCTAAAGTCCCAACAAATATTATTTTAATTATTCACTAAGGGGCCACACCTTAAGTTCTTATTTTCTAGTCATAGACATGGAGCCACTTAAATTATAAATGAATTTTCTTGGTGACTTATTCTTGGAGGGATATCTAATAAATGGTAAACTTAATGCTTAAGTCAAGTCACCTAAAAGTTAGAATTTATGGAGGAGTTTTCAGCTTTTTGGAAGGAGAGTCTTTACAAAGGGTATAATGGGCAATTAGAAGACATGGGTTATGTTATTATGTTTTATTTGTGATTTTTATCTCTTCAACGCTTATGGTATTCTCTGCAATTACCAAAGAGTTATAGGACGGAAACCCTGTAAGCAACAGTATGGACATAGACCCAGGTCTATAGTAATCTATTGGTTCTTTTCAGAAGGCTGTGTAGTTATCATTTGGGATTCACGATTTGGGATTGGTGAGGAAATCTCTTGTGGCAAGTACTAAGGCTGTCATTACTACACATCCAGATCGAACATCAGCTATAGGAGCATATCATACTGCAGAAGTTGTTTTGGGTCTATTTATATAAGAAGTTATCAAATTTGTAGGCTTGGACGTCATGCAATAAAATGGGTACGCTTTGTATCCATCATTTGAAATTAAAACATTAGTTGGAGTCTCCGGTGGAGAATCATTTAGTAGTTCGATTATCTTGTTGCTCTTATTGTATGAAATAAATTTTCAATTACTCTATGGAAACCTAATGAATAAATTGTCTTTTTGGGTTTAACAGTGATTTTTACTTGCTATTGACAAAAACTTTAAGTAAGGATATTTCAGTGGTATCAGAGCACAATGACCTTGCCAGTCTATGAGGGTTTCTATTGCATGCCAACTTTTTTAGTTGCATGTCAAAGATTCTCAGTTGCATGTCAATGATTTTCAATTGCATGTCAATATTTCAGTTGCATGTCATAGATTTTCAGTTGCAAGTTAGCTTTTTCAATTGTATGTCAACTTTTTCCGTTGCATGTCAGAAATTATGGTTCTTTTCACTTCTTATCCAATGCATGTCAATATAAAGTGGTTCTATGCAGTCTAGAGGGTTTGAACCACATAGATATAATACTAGAAGTGGTTCTGGACAGCAAGTGGAAGGGATTGGAAGCAATCCAATGTAAACATAAATGGAAGAACTGGAAAATGAAACTGCTGCCACTAAAATTGCTAAGTGGTATAACAAATATCTAAAGAGGAAGAATCTTCTAACCTTTTAGGAATATCAAAATTTGTCAACGTTGGCTATTCCTGTGATTGAGGACGTTATCATAATTTTTGATGAATATTTAAGTGACCTGAGGAGATCAAGGCTATCGAATCTTTTGATATATATTACATAAGAAAGAGAAAAGAAAAAATGAATTTTGAATTTGAATCTCAATTAGATTCAAAAGAAGGGCAAGTTCAAGAGGATATGAACAAGCAAGAAGCAACAATGACAACCTCAATTGAGGAACGCATGGGTCTTCATGGCAACTACGAGGTGGAGGAAGATGCTTCCACGGAGTTTGTAAACTCTACTTTGATTGATCAACTACATGGGGATGTGGATTCCACCTTTATTCCCTTGCACGAGACAGCTCTACAATTCATTGGTAAGAAATCACCTTGTGATAATGTTTGGTCATGTAGTGAGGTAGATTTCACTATTCTCATTCATATTCTTGCAACGGAGAATTGCTTGTTAAAATCACATGAAGCATTTTGCTTTAGAGAGCTGATTGTAAGGACTAGAAGCTTGCCTAATGATAGGGTTTTACAATATGATAATGTTTGGTTTGTTGTGATGATTTCACCATGGTTGTGGTTGGAGGCAAAGAGCACATTGGACATACAGGTTTGGAATGGTAAGGCAGCATATGACTTTCAGCATCAGGTATTAGAGTTTGTGGCAGATTTGACACCAAATTATGACAATAATTTTGAATTTCATAACAATAGTGATGCAGCCTATCTTTCTCAAGATATTGCGGCCTTTTGCCAAGATAAAATCAATGATATTGAACCTACCATTGATGGCACACAATATACAAGCATGGGACATGATGATGTGGATTATACATCCCACCATAAGTCTGATTTGTTAAATTTTAGTTTCAGATCTAACAATTAACTGATAAAAGGAAATAAATGCAATGAAGGCAAGTAAAACACAACCACAACACAAAAGTACCCTGGGAAAACCTCCCTTGTGGAGGTGAAAAACCCAGCAAATAATTTGATGTATCGATTAAGCTCAGATGCACTTACAGATTACAATGTTCAGCCTCTATGAATGTTATTTCTAAATAATGGATCTGACCTGTGCAGTTTCCAATGAGCAGTATATAATCAGTAAGTAACCTAGGTGCATATGTTGACCAGTCGCCTACAGAGCAAGGATAGACCATTCGCCTACAGATCAGAGATAGACCAGTCGTCTACAGAAGTACAAGTATCAGCCAGATGTTGTTATTGAATGTAACTCCAGCCTCTGGTATAATAACAATCGCTGTAGCAGTGAGTCGCATGTGTAGCAGTCGTATTTGTACATTCGCCAAGGCAGAGCAATAGTTCATAGATTGCATATCATTCGCTATGTGTTGATGCTTTAGATGCGGAAGGCAACTTTATATATACTAGCCATTTATTTATTTGAAACAGGCCGACTCATCTATATTATTCCAGCCGACCTTATTCTTGCAATTTTATTTTGGCGCCAACATTATATGGCGTGAGTGTAGGGCCGACTATGGAAAACGTCTACCCTTAGACGTTTATTTAATGGCACCATTCAAGATCAAATTAAAGATTTGATCCTAAATAAATAGTAATCGCACAGCCAGAATTCGACTAGCTATAAACATTAACACTCCCTCTTAGCTAGGAGAGATTCAAGTGGATATCATACCTTTCCATCATGCCTACTTGCAAGGGATGGACCCACCGTACATTGCCCGCAGAGGGTGGGAGAGGATAAGCCTCAAAGATCACCTTGCATTACATGCAGAGGGTAGTTGCCACCATACATTACCCGTAGAGGGTGGACTTCAATACAACACCACCTTACATTACCCGCAGAGGGTGGTGAGGAACCTTGCCACCTTACATTGCCCGCAAAGGGTGGACTTATAAAATTATTACAAGACCATCTTGCATTTCCTGCAGAGGATGGACAAAAATTTGAACAATTACAATTCCACCTTGCATTGCCCGCAAAGGGTGGTACACATATCTTCTTTTAAAGAAGATTCAAAATACAACTACAACGTCCACCTTGCATTTCCTGTAGAGGGTGGTTACAAACATCTTTACTTAAGGAAGTTAAACAAATATCAAGATACAATGTCCATCTTGCATTGCCTGCAAGAGTGGTACAATTTATATACATACACAAGATACATCAATGAAGTTGAGACTGCCTCTCAGCAATAGCTGGTATCTTTACAAGTCCAAGCCTTTCCTGGAAGTATTCAAACTTCACCCTATTAAGTGGCTTGGTGAGAATGTCAGCCACTTGCTCTTCAGTGCTGATGTACTTTAGCTGAATGGCACCTCTCTGAACCATATCTCGAATGAAGTGATAGTGAGTTTCCACATGTTTAGATCTGTCATGAAACACAGGATTTACAGACATCTTTATACAACTCTGATTATCACAGTAGAATTCAGTGGTTGTCCAAATAGACCAACGAGAAGCTTTCAAAGCCACACTGCTTCTCTAGATGCAACGCTAGCTGCAATATACTCAGCTTCAACTGTACTCAAGGCAATTGAGGACTGCTTCCTGCTAGCCCAGGAGATCATGTGTGATCCCAAACTAAAACATAGACCTCAAGTGCTCCTTTTTCCGATGACATCTCCTTCCCAATCTGAGTCACAAAAACCTTCCAAAGAAATTGAGGTGGAAGAGTACTTCAGCCCATAGTCAACTGAGCCTCGAAGATATCTCAGAATGTGTTTGGCTGCAACAAGATGAACAACCTTGGGTGTGTTCATGAACTAGTTGAGTGCACTAACTATTGAAATCTGAACTAGAAAGATACATACAAGCAGAATCCAAACAACACGAAAGATTATCTTGGGAAAAACCCTCTTGGCAGAGGGAAACAACCCAGCCCACGAAAAGTAGTGCACCTTTATTAATGTTCAATGTTAAAATACAGAAGATGAGGTGTACTCAAAAGGAACAAGACTGAATCAATCAGTGCTAACTAGACGAATACAAAAGAGTGATCACCATCTCCTGAAGATCACATGAGAAGAAACATATAAACACTCTCACATACAACAATAAGATCGGCTCACCAATTTGAGCAACATGGCAAGGGCGGAGACAGCAGATACGCAAGAGAAGACACCCCGCTACACAGATAGCATATGAAGAATGTTTTTTAGAATGAAATCATGCTGAGAGAATGCACACTACACAGATGATTCAAAATCATACACCAGTACTTGAAAGATTACCACACCCTTTTCCGCACACAACACATGAAAACTATCCGCACACTGTGATCGAATGATCAGCCCGAAAAAGGGAGCCTCAAGAAAAACATAGCGTCCAGCGAGGTGACGCTTCACCTTGCTAGGCGTTACCGCCAGCAAGGTGAAACGTCACCGTTGTGACGGTTACAATCACGGGAAGGATCCGATGCACTCAAAACGCTTGCCAGGGGTGTATTACGATGCAGCACACCGCGTAGGAATACAAATGCAAACGTTAGAGTGTCAATGTGAAGACAGGAGTAAGCCCGATAGTTGGTTATGAGTTGCAACCGAAAACAACTACCATGATTGGTTGAACTCTTATATGCGGAATCATAACCGTAGCATGAATGCATGAACGGGTAATGTAGTCTCTGTCATTGCTATTAAACTTCACTTCAACACTCCCTCTTAGCAAGAGAGAGACTTCCTGTGAGGTTCACCTGAACAAATGCACTAAGCTGCAAAGGAAACATCATCAATAGACAATATCAATGAACAGAAAAACTAGTTATCATTAACCAAAGAACTTCACCATAGCTCATCTCAGAGGGTGAAAGAAAGATAACAACAAAATGTTCATCATTGCATAAAATCACAATAGGGTGTTCAACATGATCACTCAAAGATCCAAAACAAAATTTAGAGTTCACATAAGTGACTTCCACCATGGCTGCTCCCAGAGGGTGGGTCAAGGACTTTCACCTCAAACTTCTCCCTGAGAAGAATGTATTATCACCTTGCCTACACGCAGAGGGTGACTCCACCATGCCTACATGTAGAGGGTGGATCGAGGGCTCTCACCTCAAACTTCTCCCAGAGAAGAATGCAGTAACCACCTTGCCTACACACAGAGGGTGAGTCAAGGGCTTTCACCTCAAACTTCTCCCAGAGAAGGATGCATAAAAGAAATGGAGCAATCCGCCTGAGGTGCCTTCTCAGCAAGAGTTTCATTTTCCACTAAACCAAGCTGTTCTCGAAAATAACAGAACTTCACCCTTGGAAGTGGCTTGGTGAGGATGTTTGTAGTTTGTTCTTCAGTAGGAACATATTTTAGTTCAACTGCCTTCCTTTGCACCATGTCTCTTAAGTAATGAAACTTAATTTCCACATGCTTGGACCTGTCATGGAACGCTGGATTGACTGAAAGCTTTATGCAACTTTGGTTATCACACATGATAACAGAGGGCTCAACAGGCTGTCCAAAAAACCCTCCAAGCAATTTGCGAAGCCATACGACTTCTTTGGCAGCCATACATGCTGCCACATATTTTGCTTTAGTTGTGCTTTCAGCCACACAAGACTGTTTCTTGCTGCTCCAAGAAATCACAGCAGAACCAAGATTAAAACAGCTACCTGAAGTGCTCTTCCTATCAGGCACACAACCTGCCCAATCTGAATCAGAGAATCCCTGCAATTGGAGCTTGGTAGAAGAGGAATACTTGAGTCCATATCCAATAGTGCCACGAACATATCTCAACACATGTTTGGCTGCCATATGATGAATGTGCCTTGGTTCACACATAAATTGACTTAACATGTTAACAGCAAAACATATGTCAGGTCTTGTGTTGACTAAGTACATCAATGAACCAATGAGTTGACTGTGTTGGGAGTATTCTTAATTTTCTGAGGTTTTTGTCCAAACGTTGGTTTAGTCCTCTGGTCTGTGAAGATTTCCTAGGTACAGGTGTTGGAATTTCTTCAAAAAATTATCATAGCCCATTTCAAAAATCCTTACCCTAGGTCTTATCCTTGAAGAA
Source organism: Chamaecyparis obtusa (assembly GCA_027943335.1). Taxonomy (NCBI): domain Eukaryota; kingdom Viridiplantae; phylum Streptophyta; class Pinopsida; order Cupressales; family Cupressaceae; genus Chamaecyparis; species Chamaecyparis obtusa. The sequence goes on from BSBK01004144.1 coordinate 525,141, forward strand.
TTTCGAATTCATGTCAAAAACCCTAAAATGTTTGCCATTTTCAAAATAAACCCTAAGTCAATCTCTTCATTTCTTTTCGAGCGTTACTTTTTAAGTCACTTAGGTCCATTAAAGAGCACATGCATTTATTTTTCACGCGGGGGTTATATCTCTTCCTAAGTCTAGAAACCCGGTGATATAAATAACATTTCCTATGACCTAATTACCTTGTATTCTAATGTTTCGAGTTTCATCCAATTGTGAATCTTTAAAGAAGATCTAACGGCGGTTGCGTGTTCGCATGGAATATTTCCAAGCCATGCGAACATGCGAAATAACTGTTGATTCGATAATGAAGCTTGATGCGGAAACAAGGTGGGACCATTGACAAGTATTTCACAAGTGGCGGCCTTTTATTTGCCAAGGACAGTGGGGCCGGTAACAAAGGAATCTCCAAAGTTTGAAAAGCAGTAAGGGGAAGATCGGACGGCTGTCGTATAATCGCATGGGATCTTAGAAGCCTATGCGATCATGCGACAGGCCGTTGATCTTGCATTAAACCAAGTGAGATTCTCCGGTGAAACTTTTGACAGATGTGCATGAATAATGTTTTCTCATTGGTTAGTATAAGCAGACACCGATGCTCGGAAAGAAAGAAAGTACCTGACATTCTGCCAGGTGTTGCAAGCGTGGATTTTCTTTATTGACAAAGGCGAGGTGGGACCGGCGATTTGAAGGAAGACAATGACGGTGAATGCTAACGGGTTTTCGCATGTTCGCATAAGCTTCTTTTAAGCTATGCGATCATGCGAATAACATTTTGTATTAACGGTGGAAGTTACAAGAGACCGCCAAAAACAGAAAGGTAACGTGACGGTTAGTCGCATGTTCGCGTGAGTGTTTTTCACGCCATGCGATCATGCGATAGGCCATTAGATCATCTGCTAATGAGGATTGACGGTTCTTTTTCAAACTGAAGATAAAATGGTGCAAAGTTGAAGCTTCCCGTTGAAGAAGTGACAGTTTGTTCTTCCGGAGGAGTAATTGTTTCAATCGTGCTAAATTAATTGTTGACATGACTACTTTAATGGCTTATATAGCAGAATTTCGCGCACTTTCAGAAGCACAAAGAGATCAAAAATTTGTAGAGACTCAGGCGTGAAGAATTCTGAGTTTTGGCTGCTATTCCCCGGTGGTTTCCGAGAAAAGAGGTTGGTGAAATTCTTGTGCGACTTGCTTCCTTACTAAAAGAATCACAGTTCTGTATTTTGTCTATCTTGCAAAGGTTTTTTTTAAAGATAAACCTTAAAATGGCACCAAGGAAAGAATTGTCGGGTAAAATAGAGTATAGTGAAAGAGGTTTGCACGAAGATTTATTGCAATTACTTCCCGGCTCTTCCACTACCCCGGTGAAAACCAAGAGTTTGATTCCCAAAGATCCTAGGGTAAAAATAGCAGAAGGTTTATATGACACGGCAAGTTTTATTAGAGGCCAAAATTGGTACAATCAACACAAGAGGTGACTCTGATACCACAGGATTGGAATTATTCAAAGTAGGTTTTAGTCAGAGAAATGCCCCTCACCCTGCAAGCAATATATGGTAGTCTGACCTAGGAAAACTTGTCGTGCCTGGTGTCTTTTTAGATGTAGATTTGATGACCCAGGTTGCAAAGAATTATGATCCAATCACTAAAGAAGTTAGGGATGCAAAGGGAGTGTTATTGATTAAAGTTTCTGCTGAAGAAATCAGGAAGGTGTTCAGGTTAAGTGAACCCTCAGAAAGTTTGGAGAGCATTGATTTTGTAGAACTAAGGCAAGTGTATAATGCACAAAGGAACTATTTCAGAGGCAAGTTGTTGAAGGATTTCTGCACCAAAATTGGAAAAATGGTTATTGTGGGGCAGAACACTCAGGAGCCTTTTAAAATAGAATATTTTGATCTCAGAGCTAAGGGTGCATATTGGTCATTATGTCAGGTTTTTGGAGAAGATGTTAGTGAAAGGATGCCAATACACTTGATGTGCATGATGATCCAAATTTTACATGCACACGTGTCTATTACTTTTGATTTTGCTCCTTTTATTGCTGAATTAATCCATAATGGATTAGTAAAGATTCAAAAGAATGAAGGTGACAGGCCCTTTTGCTGGTACTCTTTCATAATGTACATGTTTCTGTTCAAAGGAGCAAGCTATTTTGAACAAGAAATGGAATTGGTGAGAAAGAAGGATGGTGAAGATATGCCAGTCCAACTATGGAGCCTCACAATGACCTAGGATAAGAAGGATCATAGTTTCATCAATTTTGATAAACGTTTTGCAGCTAGACTCAGGAAGCTGTTTGTCTTAGACAACCCAAGAATCCCAACAGTATTGGCACAGCTTGTTAGGCCAAACCGGTTTGCTAAGAACCTGAACATCGTACACAATTGGGGAGATGTTATTTTCTACAATGTATCAACTGTTATCAGGTTGTATGGTTTCAGGGGGACCCCTTTTATATTGCCCTATCAGGTACCCCTTAGGATTGGAATTGTAGAGTTCTTGAGGCAATTAGGAGATATTGAGGAGTGTGCCCTCACTGGGAAAGGCAAGGGAACTTTATTCCCAAATGTTACCATTGCCCATCAATTTATAATTACCAAGGGTGGATGGGTTTACATGGATAATATTCTGGCTCCATACCATATGGCTACTGCAATTGCCAGAACAGCAGATCCAGAAGGTTTCTATAATGAAATGTTTAAAAAGAGAGCCAAGTGTGCCGTGATCAACCATATTTTTAATTTCCCTGAAGATATTGTCAGGAATGTAGCAAAGATACAAGAACAAGAGGTTATGAAAGAAAAATGGTTGGTATACAGGAAAACACTAGATTTTATCCGGCAATTTGATTCGGGATGGGATCCCCTGAAAAGCATAACTCCAATGGGGAAGAAAATAGATACTCTTATGAATTGTTTTCAGGATATTTTTCAGACCCTAAATGAGAAGAAGGAAAAGGTTATGAAGGATGATCCAGAAAAGGCTAGACAATTGTTGAGCAAGCCTGTGTTTGCAAAAGGGTTACCCCCGGGGAGGTACATGGTGCAAAAGAAGATTGGTTACAATGTGGTGATACCAGAACAGAGCCAGCAAAAGCAAATAGATAAAAGGGATATCCCATCAACCTCACAACAGGTTGGAAAACAAAAGGAGATTGTGGAGATCCCCGATTCTCCTCGTCCTCAAACTTTTGAGGATATAATTGATTCCCCACCCCCATCAAAAAGGCAAAGATTGGAAGAAAGACCTGCTCATGTTGAAAAGGAGTACTCACCATCACAGTGTCCTCTAAGAATTTTTGATGACCAAGAGATTGCAGAACAAGTATAGCAAGTAGATGCTCTAGGTCAAATCTTTATGACTTATGAAGAAGTAAATGAGGGAGTGCCAGAGCTACCAGAAGAACCCAAGTTGGATTTAACAACAGGGGAATTGGCAGGTACGGAATTGGACTCTGTAATCAAGCAAGCTTGTGAAGAGTTTTTGGTTGATGACACTTTTGTTAAAACTAGGGCCTTTATGCAATTTCTTTGGAAATTAAACATCAAACAATTTCAAGAAATCTGTGAGAAGAGACATGAAGAGAATCCGGAGAAGGATTTACAAATCATAGAGGAAGAAGTGAAAACAGAGATGACTGCAAAGTTTAAACAAATCACTCCAGAACAGGGAAGAGATATGGTAAAGGTGTCAGGAGTACTAATCCTCCCAGAATGGGATATAGCTGATGCAGTAGTGTTTGATGTAGTCAGAAAACAGATCACTCCTCTCCATAGAACTCTAGAGGAAGCAGAACAGGCTATTAAAGGAGTCACTTTCAGTGATAATCATCAAGCGTTGGTAATGTGGTCTTTGAGAAAGAATGAAAGTGACAAAAGAAAACAAATTGTCAAAGATGACCTCTCAGGGAGTCTAATTGTAAGAAGAGTTACTGATACTGCTTTGGTGGAAGCATCAGGCATGGTAATGGCCACGACACAATTAACAGCAAAAGTGGCAGAAAAGGAAGCTAAAGAGAAGGAAGAGCTCACTGCAAAACTGGAAACAGTTTTGAAGGTTTACGGTGAGATGAAACAGGGGATTCTTGAGAGAGATATTCTGATTGCAGATTTAAGAAAGAAATTGGGAGAACATGGCCCAATACAATTATCAGAGCAAATTCAGATAGCTTCCTCCTCTGCTGGGCCTTCCTCATCAAGCCCTATTATTGAACTTCCCCCTTCCCCTTTTCCTCCTTCCATAGATGAAGAGGATATTGATCAAAAAGTAAAGGATAGGTTAGGTGAGAAGATAAAAGATGTTGTGTCACATTTTGTTGCAAAGGTGAGGCCTAAGGAAATATACAAATCTGCAAAACAATTGGCAGATGTCTTAGCAATTTTTCAGAAAGAGGTGGCTACTGTGGACAAAATTTTGGAAAGATGGTCTGCAAGAAAAGATAGTCTAAGGTCATGGTTTGATCAAAATAAGGATAAATGTGTTGTAAATATTGAGCTAGCAAATACTTACAGGTTTGTCAAGGATCTTTTTGACTTTGAGGTAAATAGGGAGAGTATGAGAAGAAGGTCATAAATCTTAAGGACAAGATATTTCCAGGATGATTTCCAAATTTTCCCTGGTCTTATTAAGGCAGATGGGGTAATCAAAGATAAAGATCAATGGATGGAGCAAATAGATAGACAAGTACTGACTAAAGTAAATGCCATTCTATGTACAGATGATAATACCCCATTCATACACTTTATTGAACTCCTTCAGGATGCTAGGATGTACTTTGCTAATGTAAGAATAGAGGTTCACCAGTTGGTTGCTGAGTGGGAAAAGTTGTCCCCAAAGAAAGATGAGGTCCTTGCCTTTCATTGGCCAAGTGAAGAAACCTACATGACTTGGGAATCCACATATCTGTCAGAAGATTCAGAAGAAAGGGCAATCAGGTGAAGAAGCGGCAGGTGTTAGTACTCCAAACCCTTGAAGATCAAAGTGAAAAAGGACAAAGATGTCAAGCAAGTTATCATAGACACGAATGTGACACTTGGCCAAAATTGAATTATACATGGAACCTGATACAAAATTGGAGGAAGAACGGTTTCAAACAGAGGATGATGTAAATTAGCCGGATGGCGGTCATCATTCATGCAACGAATTTAGCAACTGCTCTGAAATATCTTTAGACAAAGATGTCACCTGCGGAATTGTTGGACATAGATATTTGTAATCTGTTGTTGCAAACAACTTTCTCTGTTTGTAATCTTGTTTTTAGTGCAAGATCTTTTAACAGCCATCTGAAGCTTGTTGCATCCTTTCGAGGATTCCAAGATGGCTGATTGGTATAAGTAGTAAGTCTTTGTTCATTTCAAGAGGTGGTTGAAAATACTCTGTAAGAAAGGTTCTGAATACAAAACCTTATTTTCAAAAAGTGAGAGGATACTATATCTATGCATTTTGACCATTAATACAAAACATTGAAGCTCTGTTACTACTATTTTGCTGTCTTTGTGTATGGAGTGTGTTAGTTTTCTTATCTATTTAAATTGCAAAGCTTTCTTAAATGCATTATTCACAAGGTGAATATAGGGGTTAAGCTTAAGTTTCTTTCAAGGAAAGAGTAAAATCTTAGGGGAGATCTCTGGGAACAACTAATCCATGTATGAATTTGATAGCAGTAGTATGAATTAAAAGGATGGTATGTTAGGCATGTCATTTGAGTTTCAGGAAATTAGTTTTGATAGTTATATGCAGAGGTAGGGTTTGACTCTATCGCCCAAGTGGATAAGGCACTGGTTTCAAATCTATTTACACTGATTTGCCACCCTAAATCTAAAAAATTGTTTCATTTTATTTTATTTGTACAATCGCAAACCTGAATCATTCTGTGACAAGTTCATAGATATGCTTTGTAATGCTTTGTAGAAGCACTAAATGAGGTTAACCTTCCTTGAGTTCAACTCTAAAAAGAAGGATGAATATCCTTAAGCCATTGTTTCGTGTTATTGCTTTCATGATTTCCATCATAATATTGTGTATCAGGATAATATGGGCCATACTTAGAGTTCTCTCATCTTATTGAGTTGAGTTTGGAAGCGAGGACAGAACAGTGAAGGAGCTAGTTCACAATTCAGAGCTCAGTCAAAACCGTGAATTGGAATAGGTACACCCGCCCGAGTATTCATACTCGAAGTGAAGAAGGTTTTCTAACCTTATTACCTTAGTGTTTGTATCTTGCTAGATTATGTCCATTGGGATTATAGAAGTATTTGATAATTTGCAGATTTGAGCACTAACAGACTGTACATGGAAGGATCAACGAAATCTGAATTAACTGAATCATCATGTAGCCTTTTCAGATTTACTTCCATAGGAGTGGCCATGGATTTACAGTCCAACATCCCAAATCTCTTCAAAATGTCAATAGCATATTTCCCTTGACTTAGTATGATGCTATCTGAATTTTGCCATACTTCAAGGCCAAGAAAGTAGTGCAGCATGCCAAGGTCTTTCATTTCAAATTCTGATGTTAGATCCTTCTTACACATGATGATAAGATCATCGCTGCCTGTGAGAAACAAATCATCTACATATAGTACTAAAATCAGAATTTTATCACCTTGAACTCTTAAGTATAAGTTAGGATCAGCTACATTCTTTTGAAAGCCTAAACCCAAAAGATATTTATCTATTCTCTCATACTAGGCATGTGATGCTTGTTTGAGTCCATACAAGGCTCTTTTCAACCTACACACATGAGATGCTTTGTTATGAATGATAAATCCTTCTGGCTGTTCCAGGTAGACTTCTTCTTCAATGACTCCATTCAAGAACGCTGTTTTTACATCCATTTGATGGAGTTTCCAGCCTTTGATTGCAGCTATAACAATAATGGTTCTGATGGAGGTGTATCGAGCCATTGGTGCAAATGTCTCATCATAATCAATGCCTTCCTTTTGGGAAAAGCCTCTAGCCACAAATCGTGCATTGTATTTGTCTATGCTCCCATCAGCCGCATGCTTAATCTTGAACAACCACTTAGATGAGACAACAGATTTGTCTTGGGGCCTAGGGACAATGTCCCATACATCATTCTGAATAATGGATTTGTATTCCTCCACCATAGAATCTTTCCATACTTGATGTTTGGAGGCCTCCTCAACATTAGATGGTTCAGATGAAATAATGTGACTCATTAACTCAACATAACCAGCAAACTTGTGAGGCCGTTTGCTTTCTCTGAAAGTCCCTCTAGGAGATGCAAAAGGTGTGGCTTCCTCCACAATATTTTTGACCCATAGAGGTCTCTTTTTATTCATGGAAGAAGAGTGGGGACCTGTGGTATCAGCTGGTGTAGAAGGTGGAGCAGGTTCAACAAGATCTTCACACTCCCTCTCAACCTTTGAAGGAGAGTTCGGATCAACCATGGTGGAATCTTGAGGGAGTTCAAGATCTTCCTCATTTACAACTTCAAATTCCTTGGGAGGATCACAAGCTATGTTTTCATCAAAGATGACATCTCTGCTGATTTCAATCTGCCTTTGACCAGGTACATAAATTTTGAAAGCTTTAGAAGAATCACTGTAGCCAACAAAGAATCCTTTCTTACCTGAAGGTTCTAGCTTTGACCTTTTCTCTTTTGGAATGTGAATCACTACCAGACAGCCAAAGATCCTGAAGAAACTAACATCTAGTTTTGATCCTGAGAAGGCCTGTTTAGGAGACATGTTACCAAGAATTTGATGAGGGCTACGATTTTGAATAAAGATAGCTGTACTGCAAGCCTCAGCCCATAAGAACATAGGAATATTCTGATCATGAATCATTGCTTTCGCTGCCTCAACAATGGTCCTATTCTTTCTTTCAGCCACGCCATTTTGTTGACGATTATAGGGAGCGCAAAGCTCCCTCTTAATCCCAGCATCCATACAAAAACTATGAAAGACTCTAGATACAAATTACCCACCATTATCAGATCTCAAGGTCTTGATCCTCTTCTCAGTAGAATTTTCAACCAAGGCTTTGAATGTTTTAAAACGAGACAGCACTTCATTTGATTCTTTTGACTTAAGAAAGTATATCCAACACTTCCGTGAAAAATCATCAATGAAAGTAATGTAATACCAAAAACTGCTAAGGGAAGCAATAGACATTGGGCCACATAAATCTGAATGAATTAAATCTAAGATACCTTTAGCTCTAGATTCACTGCTATGAAATGTACTCTTAGTATTCTTACCTAGAGCGCATCCTTTGCAAATACCTTCATGATCCTTCTTGAGCCTGAGAAGACCAATGACAACCTTGTCCATGGATGCCAAGGTTCTGAAATTTAAGTGACCAAATCTCTTATGCCAAAGAATGTTTGGATTTGTGGAACAAAGAGAGAGAGCTTGGATAGGCCGAGCTGAAAGTCTGTAGAGGCTGCCATGATGAACTTCTATCTCACGAGCTGAAGAGGAGTTAGAGTTCTTCTTCCAAGCCAGGACCTTACCATCAATGAAGGACACATGATATCCTTTGTCTTCAAGAGCTGAAATAGAAATCAGGTTCCTCTTAATACCAGGGACGAATAGAACATCACTAAGGTGCAGGGGAATGCCTGAATCAAGTTGGAAAGAAGTAGAGCCAGCCCCTTTCATTGAATAACTAGCATCATCTCCAATGATAACTTGAAGGTGAGAATCCTTTTCACTGAGGTTGAAAAGATGATCACTGTAGCCCGTGATGTGACGTGAAGCTCCGCTATCAATCAGCCAGGTGTCACTGTTTGTAGGGATATTGCTGGATAAAGCAGAGATAAAACTAAAGCCCTCAAGTTCATCACATGATTCTTTCTTGGGAGAAGAGTCTTCAACACGTGCAGTAGAGACTTGAGGCTTCGGTCTTGAGGTGCAATGCCTGGCATAATGACCGAATTTGTCGCATCTGAAGCATTGAACTTTGGAGACATCAACTTTCTTTCTTTTGTGTGAAGAATCTGGATGAGAGTCATTATTCCTAGATTGCTTGAAGTATGGGTTCTTCCCTTTTCCTTTAGAGGCGTGGGCTGCTAGCACTTGATCATCTTCATGGTGACTTTTGCGGCCATTGCCTCTAGCCTCAAGTCTGCATTCCTCTTGAATGCAATCAGCTCTCAATCTGTCAAATTTAGGGAGATCATCACGTCCACTGATGCCTTGAATAAACGATTCCCAAGAGTGAGGAAGACCATTCATGGCAAGCATGACCAAGTCTTTGTTAGGAATAGAGTCGCCAATAGTGCTAAGCTGGTCCCTGAGTTTTGAGATTTTCATGAAGTAAGATATGGCTGATTCTCCTCGAGCCATTTTGATGTGAAGGATCTGATGCCTCAAAGCCAAGGCTCTGCTGGTATTATTAATCTCATAAAGATCTTTTAATGTCTGAAACATCACATTGGCTGAAGACATGTTGGAAATAATGGGGACTAGATGATCCTTTACAGAATCAATAAGAATTTTCTTTGCCATAATTTTGTTCTTTTTCCAAAGTGCTTTCTCAGCATCATCAGTAGGTTCTTTCGGATCAGAATTTATGTAGGCAAGAAGATCATTTTCTTCTAGGGCAATTAGGATCCTAAACTTCCAGGAAGAGAAGTTGGAAGAACCGTCAAGTCTGTCCTCGACCTTTAAACCGTTCACCATGATGGCAAAGCAAGAAGAAATGAGAAAGATGATATCTGGTCTTTCTGATTCTGGATCAAAATGCCTAAACCCGCTCTGATACCATGTTGAAATCTGAACCAGAAAGATACATACAAGCAGAATCCAAACAACACGAAAGATTATCCTGGGAAAAAACCTCTTGGCAGAGGGAAACAACCCAGCCCACGAAAAGTAGTGCACCTTTATTAATGTTCAATGTTAAAATACAGAAGATGAGGTGTACTCAAAAGGAACAAGACTGAATCAATCAGTGCTAACTAGACGAATACAAAAGAGTGATCACCATCCCCTGAAGATCACATGAGAAGAAACATATAAACACTCTCACATACAGCAATAAGATCCGCTCACCAATTTGAGCAACACGGCAAGGGTGGAGACAACAGATATGCAAGAGAAGACACCTTGCTACACAGATAGCATATGAAGAGTGTTTTTCAGAATGAAATCACACTGAGAGAATGCGCACCACACAGATGATTCAAAATCATACACCAGTACTTGAAAGATTACCACACCCTTTTCCGCACACAGCACATGAAAACTATCCACACACTGTGATCGAATGATCAGCCCGAAAAATGGAGCCTCAGGAAAAACATAGCATCCAGCAAGGTGACGCTTCACCTTGCTAGGCATTACCACTAGCAAGGTGAAACGTCACCGCTGTGACGGTTACAATCACGGGAAGGAGTCGGCGCACTTGAAATGCTTGCCAGGGGTGTATTACGACGCAGCACACCGCGCAGGAATACAAATGCAAACATTAGAGTGTCAATGCGAAGACAGGAGTAAGCCCGATAGTTGGTTATGAGTTGCAACCGAAAACAACTACCATGATCGGTTGAACTCCTATATGCGACATCATAACTGTAGCATGAATGCGTGAACGGGTAATGTAGTCTCTGTCATTGCTATTATACTTCAACACTGACAGCATAGCATATGTCCGGTCTGGTGTTAACTAGGTACATCAAGGCCCAATCTGTTCCCTATATTCTGTAGCATCAGCAAAGTCAGAATTTTCTGCACATGCACTCAACTTTTTCAAATTAGTCTCCATAGGTGTAGACATAGATTTGCAATCCAACATTTTAAACCTTTTCAACATATCAACATATTTTCCTTGACTTAGCATAATTTCGTTAGTACCTTGCCAAACTTCTAAGCCAAGAAAATAATGCATAAGTCCTAGGTCTTTCATTTCAAATTCAGAAGCTAACTCCTCCTTACATCTAATGATAAGATCTTCTTTCCTAGTTAGAAATAAATCGTCAACATATAATACCAAAATCAACATCTCATCATCAAGAATTTTAAAATAAATGTTAGAATGAACATCATTCTTACAAAATCCTAATCCTACCAGATACTTATCAATTCTTTCATACCATGCACAAGGAGCTTGTTTCAAACCATAGAGAGCTTTCTTCAACCTGCACACATGTTTCCCTATTGTGTATCTCATAACCTTCAGGTTGCTCAATGTAGACTTCTTCCTCAATGACACCATTGAGAAAGGCAGTCTTGATGTCCATTTGATGCAACTTCCAACCTTTAGCTGCAGCAATAGCTATTATGGATCTAATAGAGGTGTACCTAGCTACAGGAGCAAATGTTTCTTTGTAATCTATTCCTTCCTTTTGGGAAAAACCACAAGCAACAAATCTAGCTTTAAATTTTTCAATACTACCATCAGCAGAATGTTTAACTTTAAATAACCATTTGGAGGATACAACAGACTTACCTTTAGGACGGGGCACAATCTCCCATACATCGTTCTTGATGATGGACTCATATTCTTCATCCATGGCATTCTTCCATTCATGTTGTCCCATTGCATCCTTTGCATTGGATGGCTCAATCTCGGTAAGGTTGCACATCAAGGCCACATAGTTGGAGAAGGCATGAGGCTTCCTACTTTCTCGAAAAGTGCCTGGAGGAGCAACAAACTGTTCAACTTCTTGAATGGTTTTCTGCATCCAAAGTGGCTTCTTCTTACCCCTAGAGGTGTTGCAAGGACCCTCAGTAGGTCCCAAAGGCTCATCATGACTAGGTGGTTCAGACAATTCTGAAAACTCCCTCTGAGACTCAACATTGTTATCAATATTCATCTCATGATTTTTGTTAGTAACATTTTCATCTTCAATCAAGGATCTTTTAGATTTACTCAAGGCAATATTTTCTTCAAAAGTAACATCTCTACTTACCTCAACATTCTTTTGCCCTGGAATATACATTCTAAATGCTTTAGAATTTTCACTGTAACCAATAAGTATACCTTTCTTACCAGATGCCTCTAATTTGGTTCTTTTCTCCTTAGGAACGTGAATGTAGACGGGACTTCCAAAGATCCTCAGATGACTAATGTCGGGCTTTACTCTAGTGAACGCTTCTTCTGGAGTCATGTCTTTCAAAATGCTATGAAGACACCGGTTCTGGATGTAGACAGCAGTCCTAGCAGCTTCAGCCTAAAGGAACAACTTGAGGTCTTGATCATGAAGCATGACTTTGGCTGATTCAATAATAGTCCTGTTCTTCTGTTCAACAATGCCATTTTGCTGTGGGTTGTAGGGAACAAAGAACTCCCTCTTGATCCCTGCTTCTACACAATAATCATGAAAAATACTGGAGATGTACTCACCTCCATTGTCAGATTTGAGCACCTTAATACGTTTACCAGAAAGATTTTCAACTAAAGATTTAAACTCTTTAAACCTAACTAAAACTTCATCAGATTCTTTAGACCTTAAGAAATAAATCCAAGTCTTCCTAGAGAAATCATCTATGAATGTGACATAGTATAGGCAACCACCAGATGAAGCAATAGACATAGGACCACATAGATCAGAATGTACAAGAGCAAGCTTTTCTTTAGATCTAGATTCACTCTTCTGAAAGGAACTTTTAATATTCTTACCTATAGCACAACCCTTGCATACATCATCATGAACATGACTAAGTTTAGGCATACCTTTTACCATCCTTTCAAGAGTAGGGAGAGCATGATAATGTAGATGACCAAGTCTTCGATGCCACAAGTCATTGGTCTTACCTGCAGAACTGATAAAAGCCTGGAAAGGGCGAGCTGAAAGCTTGTAGAGACTTTCAAACCTTCTACCAATAACTCTTGCAGATTTTATGTTAGACTTCTTAGGCCAAGCTAAAACTTTACCCTCAGAAAATGCGATTTGATAACCCTTATCTTCTAGGGCAGAAATTGAAATCAAATTCCTTTTAATACTAGGGGCAAATAGAATATCAGTCAATTGTAATGAAATACCAGAGTCCAAGTTAAGTATAGAGTTACCGAGACTTTTTACAGAATATTGAGCATCATCACCTATAACCACATGAAGACTGGACTCCTTCTCAATTAAGTCTGTAAGTTGGTTCCTATATCCTGTTATATGCCTGGAAGCACCACTATCAATCAACCAAGTATCACTATCAGTAGGAACATTACTAGATAAAGCAAAAATAAAAAGAAAGTCTTCTTTGTTTTCTTTATTATCAACTTCATTGAGGTTGGCTTCTTGGTGGCTTAGATTAGCCCTGCATTCTTTGGCATAGTGGCCAATCTTGTCACATCTGAAACATCGGATGTGAGATAGATCTCTAGGTCTCTTTCTTGGATCGCTGTTTCCATGAGCCCTGAAGTTGTCGTTTCTTTTGAAATTCTTTTTCTTTCAATTTTCACCTTTCTTAAAGGATTGAGCTGCAAGAACTTGGTTATCTAAAGAAGAAGAAGAACCTTTAAAACCTCTAGCATCTAAACGGGATTCTTCTTGAATACAATCAGCTCTAAGACAATCAAAAGAAGGAAAATCACCTCTACCACTCAAACCTTGGATGAAGGGTTCCCATGAAGAAGTTAGACCGTTAAGAGCAAGCATGACCAGATGTTTGTCCTGAACATCTCCTTCCATAGTCAAAATCTGGTCTCTCAATTCAGCAATTCTCATGAAGAAGGCCATCACTAATTCTCCCTTGTCCATCTTGATTTGAAGTAGTTGTCTTCTTAAAGTGAGAGCCTTGCTGAGATTGTTGATTTCATAGATTCCCTCAAGCTGGTTGAACATAGCACGAGCTGTAGGTAGCTTGGAGATGACTGTAACAAGGTGATCTTTGACTGAATCAATCAAGATCTTCTTTGCCTTTAACAACTTCTTCTTGAAGAGAACCAGCTCATCCGCATCAGAAGGTTCCTGTGGTTCAGTCCTTGCACAAATTGAAGTACATCATTTTCTTCTAAAGCCAATAGAACACGAACCTTCCAAGTGGAGAAGTTAGCTGCCCCTTCTAACCTGTCTTCAACTTTCACACCTGGAGCCATAATGAAAGCAACAACAAGAACACAAAAACTGACAGATAATTGTTAGATCTGATTACTTTAATGTGAACCTGGCTCTGATACCATGTTAAATTTTAGTTTCAAATCTAACAATTAACTGATAAAAGGAAATAAATGCAATGAAGGCAAGTAAAACACAACCACAACACAAAAGTACCCTGGGAAAACCTCCCTTGTGGAGGTGAAAAACCCAACAAATAATTTGATGTATCGATTAAGCTCAGATGCACTTATTACAGATTACAATGTTCAGCCTCTATGAATGTTATTTCTAAATAATGGATCTGACCTGTGCAATTTCTAGTGAGTAGTATATAATCAGTAAGTAACCCAAGTGCATATGTTGACTAGTCACCAACAGAACAGAGGTAGACCAGTCGCCTACAGAGCAAGGATAGACCATTCGCCTACAAAGCAAGGATAGACCATTCGCCTATAGATTAGAGATAGACCAGTCGTCTCCAAAAGTACAAGTATCAGCTAGATGTTGTTATTGAATGTAACTCCAGCCTCTGGTATAATAACAATCACTGTAGCAGTGAGTCGCATGTGTAGCAGTCGTATTTGTATGTTCGCCAAGGCAGAGCAATAGTTCATAGATCGCATATCATTCGCTGTGTGTTGATGCTTTAGATGCGGAAGGCAACTTTATACATACTAGCCGTTTATTTATTTGAAACAGGCCGACTCATCTATATTATTCCAGCCGACCTTATTCTTGCAATTTTATTTTGGCGCCAACATTATATGGCGTGAGTGTAGGGTCAACTATGGAAAACGTCTACCCTTAGACATTTATTTAATGGGACCATTCAGGATCAAATTAAAGATTTGATCCTGAATAAATAGTAATCGCACAGCTAGAATTCGACTAGCTATAAACATTAACATGATTTTGTGTACTTTGGAGTAGCTGATATAAAACATTTCCGAAGATTGAATGAAGATTGGTTACATAGAGCTACCCAAGCAAAGATGCTTGCTAGCCGAGCAAGACAACATTTTCTAAGGGTCAAAGAGTGATGCAATCAGCCAGATCACACAAGTGAACAAAGATAATCGGATCTTAGATCTTTGATTCTTTCAATGGAAGAAGAAGACAACAAAGACATCTTGAAGAGGTATGAGTATTATTCTGATTTTCCGAGCTTGATCAGCAATTCTCTTTCATCCCACGAGTCAAACTTTGTACCTTGGGGTGGGAACATTCAAGTTGGGATGATCAAGTGTGAAGTTGATCCTTCCCTACCTAGAGTTGATGAGATATTTGGTTGTGTGCATAGTGGACCAGCCACAAAAAGCGTGTCTTTGTTGAGAAATAGAAACATCTCCCATTCATCAGTGGATTTGTCACCTCTTTCATATGATAGGGCAGTGATGTACTTATTGATTGGAGATTCAGTCTTTTTAGATATTACATTGGGCTATGAGGATCAAAAGGTAAGGGACTTCGTTGGTTGCATGGCTAAACAAAACAATTACTTAGCAACCTTTAATGAAGGCACACTAATTTGTGGAAATATAGATAAAGTTACAACAGCTGTTTGGAGGTCTTGGAGAAGTATTCAACACACTTTCCTTGCAGACCATTGGCTCATTTATGAATTCCTAACAGCGTTGGTTGTTAGTAGTAATTGTGGCTTCATTTGGAGTGAAGTTCTCAGCTGGTTAGATGATGTAGAGGTTCACAACAGCAACATAATAAGTATTGACATAATGGATGGATATGACAGTGCAAAGATTTGGGATCCTGGTATCGACTTGTGTGGTGCATTTCTTCATTGGTATTCAAGATATAAAGAAGAGACCTCTAGCATTGGCATTCAAGATATAAAGGTTGTGTTGGTTCCCAAAACCACAGATCGAAATCCTATGAGCCTTGCCAACTCAATGCTGGAATTCCAACTGGTTATGGCCAACTTGATAGGACTAGTCAATTTAATCCAATTCCTCTGCGCTTTTGGTTCTGTAGGACCATGACGGGTGTACCTATTCCTAAGCCAATCTTCTGGGCCTTAGGCTTTTATAGAAGATTGTATAACCTTAGATGCAATAAGGTTCTCCCCTAATGGCAAGAAAATGGGAGGCCTTTAGACTGCACCACTTTAAACGAACATGTGAAAATGTTGATAAATGTGTTTACTTCAAATAATCTTAATGATAATTTCGAAATGCAAATGCTTGTGAGTAAAAGAGTTTTGAAAATAAGAATGTTTATAAATTGCGACAGCAAGTGAATTGATTTGAAAAGGAAAAACAGAGATGAACCACCAACTCAAGGCATCAAATCAGATGATTATACCTATTTGACAATAATACCAGTGCCTTATTTTCTAGGCAATAGAGTCAATTATAATGACAGTTCGTATGTGCAACTTTATAGGACAATATATTTAATCAAATATCATCAATTGTTCTGGTCCTCCAGAATGTAAGAAATCACTTATATATGCAATTCCAAGTTAGTCTAGATGAGTTTTAACCTCTTTGGATAGAAGATCAATTTAGACAGAGATATAGAAACTAACAAGAATTTTACTTTATCTCTGATAATCAAACTTAGAATGCTGTGAGCGATCTATAATTGTGATGTTTCTCAAGAACAATTTACCAATTCTAATGGTAACTATAAAGGACTGACTTATTCAATAATTCAACTCTTGCTTTAAATGAATAAAATAAAGCAGAACCTGGTGTTTATTACTCAAAATTTTGATACATCAACTGGATTTGCCAATTGTTAATGATTTACTCTACTCTCCAGTTCCAGATTTTCAAGATATGAAAATGGTTCTTTTCACCTTACAGCCGCTGGCAATCATATACTGTTTTATTTCTCACTTATAAAAAATGTTTCTTTTTTTTTTCCGTCTCCCTTTTATATGACTCCAACGACCTTACATTTATATAAGAGCATACGGTCACGCAGTGATCCCCCAACCGGTGTGACTTTTCAAAACAAATAACTAATTGCTACCGGTGTGATTACACAGCACAGGCTTTCCATATAATAATAATTGAGTTTGTTGACGGCTCTATAATTGTCGTTTCTATCGATTTACATTCTAAAACATAACGTGGATTAGAAATTTCAATCGCTCCTTAGAAAAGATAACAATTGTCGAATGCTAGGACATGATTCTGTTCCGTTAGTAAGGACTCGATAAAAATTTCCAACACCCTGTGATCGCATATGGAGAATTTTGCAGGCTTCAATCAAATTTCTCAGTCAATCAAGACCGTTAAATGACGCTCTTCTTCAATGACCTGATAAACAACTTCATCTATATTTCTTCATCTTATATAAAAATCTTCACCATACACGACTATGATTGTTTTGGGATATCCATCAAAGCTATGAGGAGCTCGATAAGATTCCAAATCTTCAACAATTTTAAATGCATATGTATAAGCGATGCTCTTGACATTTGCTGGAACAAGTCTTTAGTTCGTATTGCTCTAGGAGTATGTCGCTGTTATTAATGCATTAATTTCCTTGTACTTTGGTGTTCGATGCTTGGTATTATTGTCATGAACCATAATTGACATACAAATATAACTTAACGTGTATTATGTTCAATTATTGTTAATCAATAATTAAATCTTTAATTATATTGGGAATAACAATAATTAAATATTAATTAATACTATATTGATTAATCAACATTATTAATCAATAGTTTAATTAGATTATAATATATTACTTAAATTATACATAAATATAGATAATTAATATTACCGAATTAATATAAATCATATTGATCAATCTATAAAACAATATTAATCAATCAATATGTACCAAACTAAAGCCATAACTGATATATTATATATAATGTGGTTCACTAAAAATAAAAAATATATATATCTCATTTTGGATTCAATATATAGATAACATATATAAATAATTATAATAGTAAACATATAAATAATGTTACTAATAATCAAAGATCACTAGTAAATAATGATATTAATAAATAGACATTCATTAATTATATTAGTAACAAATGAAAGATAATATAGTGGAAGAATATGTGTGTGACTTAAGGGAATAAGTGTAGAGATTAATTATGAAGCAACGATAATAAAGAAAAATAATAAATTACCATAGTGTGAAGGGATACAATTATTAGTCATATAGTTGTGACTTTTGGGAGATAGAAATATAAAATGATTTCCAAAACTTTAGGAAAAGGGGGAGAGGAGAAAATGAAGGAGGCGATATAGGAGAAAATGAAGGAGTAAATATAGGAGAAAATGAAGGAGGAAATGTAGGAGAATATTAAAAGAAAAATAATTACGAAATACACTCGAGAATAAAATGAAGAAAACATGGGATAAGAAAAGATAGTCATGTGGAAATCAGAAAGGGTAAAAGAATTTTAAGAATTTCTATTATTTAAAGGTATGCATACTTTTCTTATTATTTTAAGTTATTAACATTTATTTTTATAACTTGCATATATAATGGATAACTACATATATGAAATGAGCTTGGTCCTATATGACATGATGAGTTGTGAAATACATTATTATGAAATAAATTTATATTATATGGTTAAACAAAAAATAAACTTAAATATATTAGTAAACATATTTAATAAGAGATATGGACATATATGATTCATATATAATTGATAAGTAATCATAACAATAAAAATTAATTAATAAGCAATTATAATAATGAGAAATGTCCTAAGTAATTAAGGTGTATATATTTTGTAAAGAAAAGGAATTAGAATATTTAAAGTCTATCCCCTGATTCTCTCATTATACATATATAAATGGTTATAAAATAGTTGATGTCTATTAAAGATGTACGCAAATAGGATCCATCAAATTATGCTATGGGCATCATATGTTTCTTTGATGTACTTATAAACTTGAATATATAATCATGTAATTACATTAAATTTTTGTACATTTATATGTGGATGATATGGGACCATAGAGAGAATGAACATTATGTTCATTAAGAGATGGATCCCATATCTGGAGGGGTGAAAGATCCCCAATTTCGGTGACCTTGGAATTTACTGTATGTTTCAGAATCTGAATCTTTAACCAGAGTTTGTTACCACGGAATGATCTTAGTTGCATTCTGATTTCTTTTTCTTTTCCTTGTTTTTTAGTTTTTTGAGGTTTTTTGGAAATAAAATAATTGCATAACAAATAGGAAATAAACAGCACTTAAGTAAAATAAACACAAGCTGCAAATTTTATCAATACTGAATTCTGAAATAGTACATACCTGAACCATCCAGCAATCTGATATATTAGCTTCAAGAAAAGATCAAAACAAACATACAATATTGTTCATCACACGAATAAATGCAAGTTACATGGGAATGCTTGATGTGTGCCCCAAATTTGAAGAAGATGTTGTAAATAATCCACCAAAGCGTCAATGAATGCTAAACCGCCCAATAATGAGTAAAGGGCTTTCTCTAAACCCCACATGAGCTGCTGGAATGAAACGCCTACAGGCAATAAGCTGGCCGCCAAGCTGAAAGTAATTCTCTTCCCCCAATTGCAATGCCAATACCAAATCAATCACTTCCTCTATCAATCCGAATGCAATGAAATACCAATCCAATCACCAAAGACTTGCTGAGGTTTACGTCCCAACAGTCCAGACTTGAGGATTTCGTCCCAAGCCACAAATCGCTCTCCAGAGCAATTTCACAATTCAAGAGTTTCGAAAATGTCAAAAAGGTAATGAACAATTAGGTCTTCATCTCCTTATAAGTCCTCCCAAGTGCAAATCGAACCCTAAATGAGAATTACACTTTGCACTTTATAATAAGATAACATTTTCCAAATAAAAGCATCCAGGCTATAGGAAAAACATTACTTTATTAAAATGTCATAACTCAAGGCACCAAAATGTCTTCGGATAGTGAAAATAGTTTATAATAATTTGAGACCTTTCCAACGAGCTATAACATAAGGGCACACTTGACCAAATGAAGCTATATTCCCCTTAATACTCCGAAATGGCTATATAAATAGCGTTATTATAAATTATTTAATCGCTAACTTAGGAAATATTTAAATATATTAAAATATTTCCCTTTTTGCCTCTGATAGCCCAAACCAACCAAATAAACATGAGTCTGACCATGTCACCTATCTGTGATTGATGTCGAACGAGATGGGTCAATTGGCAGTCCCATCCCTAAAATCTAGGGATGCTCCTAGAAGTTAGGAAATCAATCTTGTCGCACTGAAACTGACACCAACTGAAGGGTCATGAATAACCTCACGATTGTTAACTGTCACAACCTCCTAAAATTTAGGGATATCCCCTAAAATCTAGGAACTGCTCCAAACTGGCTCCAAATTGCTTGTAAAGCCAAAATCCAGTCACTGTATGCACTGAATGAGTCCCTATCCATCTCTGCTAGCCTACGAGACTCCAATGATAGGCCAACTCCTTCGTCTCTGATGTCCACTCTAGAAACAGGACATGACAAGGGGACTAGAAGAAATTATTATAATTTCCTAGTCTCGAGATTGATATCTCACCAAAAGGATGATACGGATGGATCCCCGTATCTGGAGGGGACTAGAGGAAATTGTTGTAATTTCCCTAGTCTCAAGATTATTATCTCACGTAGGCAGTTTATATATTGATTGCCAGTCATATGCATATGCGTAGGCTTGGAATGCATTTATTTGCTTCCAAGAGATTTTTATGGGCAGTGCTCTATGGGATGGCGTGTCGATAGCCCGGTTGCTTAGAGTGGATCTTATATCCCTCAAGTCGAGAATCGGGAATTCTGTGATGCCCGACCTAGAGGCAGCCTTAAGAATCAAATCGCTCCCCCCTTACTAATGTAGAATAGAGTATGAGTCATATAAATATTACATGTTATTTTATACTAACGTTGATTCTGCTGGAAACTATAAAGGGAGAATAAGAAGGGACATTACAATTATTGAATCAATGTTTCAATCCGCAAATTTATTAGCATTGTATGCAGACTTCAACCTGCCTATACTCCCCGACGTAGAGTTTCAAGTTGCACGAATGCATGTCACAGGTGCTCTCGGTGCTTAATCATTGAGGACAATGACTCCGACATATTGATTTTCCATTTCTGTTTCTGGAGATAGCAACAAACCTTTCTTCTTTATCCAGTTTGAAAATTCTGAATGACGGCGGGCACAGTTGATAGTGGAGAGTAAGACTGGGCATGCACACCTCCAGATTTCATTGTCAATTCATTCACATGGAATGCTTGTAATTTTTTGTTGGCTCATGAAAATCTTTAAGAGGATGAAGATTTCTTTTTGAACTAAGTCCTGCTGATTTGTTCCCAGTATAAGTTTGAATTGATTCCTGTTGGCAATAATATAGGTGAATCGGGACTAGGCATCTTTGTTTGTTGTTGATTTATATGGCTTGGAGGTTCTCGCTCAGGTCCATCATTTTTAATCTCAGATTCATTTCGAAGCTCTTGCTCACTTCAATGCAAGAAACATTGAGCCTTTTGGTCCAGTCTTCACATCCTAAAGAAAACCATAATGCTGTGACATATTGTCTACACGACAGGAAGAAAAAATAAATCAGATAAGGTAATGCTATTACGATTTGTTTAAATTGAACAATGGATTAGAGCCTTCCAGGCTAATTGAGAAAGTTAGAGACAATACAAAATCTTTTGAATTATATATTACGAACAAAGATTTAGGAACGATGCATATTGGGATTGACTATATGTTAAGAATATCATATCTTAAGGTGAAAACTATATAACATATAAAAGATAGCATAAATAATGAAAATACATGTTTAGGGAGAGTGATAATAATGGAGGTCATAGTTTGTGAAAATTAAGACTCCATCACGTTGAGCATGAAATTTACAAGAAAAATGTGCTTGTCTCTATTGAAGATTTACCACCAAGGACTGGGTTTAGACATTTTGGAGCAGCTGATATAACTCTGTACCAAGTGATGAATGATGATTGACTAGAAAGGGCAAGGCAAGGCAAGTTATTGGCTCAACAAGCCAAGATCAATCTTCAACATGTTTGTGATGTTCACCATTCATTTGATGATGTGAGAGATGAGTTGCTTAATTCAGAATTTCCAGTTGAGGTATTTGATCATTCTCATGATGGTTTGTTTTTCCAGACAACAGATGGTTGGCCAAATTCGGGTGACTTGATGAGCTATTACATCTTCACCCTAGACGACAGGTTTCATATTATGGTGTGGGATCCAGGTAGTGGTTTTGTACTTTTATTGACTCAATTCTTCACCCACAAGAGTACTTACAAGTTTTTGTGGTGTGTGGTTTGGTTTGAGGCACTTCTACATTGGGATTATGGCAGTGTGCTTCATAGTCTTGGGTCTTATCATGTTTACATCAGTTTAGAGCAATGGAAATTCAAAGAAGATGCACCAAGATTTGTGAAGAACCGGAATTGGCTTCTTCCAAATCCACTTATTTTATTTTAAATATTTGCAGCACTTGTTCAAGAAAATCATTTAATTGCAATTTTAAATTCAATCTCCACCAAATTCAAATATAGAATTTGGACAATTTAATAACTCAGGAAAAGCATCATTAATTCTCATATCAAATCAAATAACCTTGCAATAATTTATCAATTTCTTTCTTCAACACAAGCTGAATGCTGAAAACAAATAATTAAAATTGAAATTTCAAAGCACCTGGTAATACTTGGACGTTTTGAATTAATGGACCATCTTCTGCAACCGTATCATAGTCCTAACACATTTGACGCCCACAGCAAACTGTCACGTGGCAGATTATTAAAAACGTGACAGGCCTGTCATTGTACGGCTAAGCTATTAATTCTGTACGGCTCTGAGAATCAGTACGGATTGGGATAAAATCAAAAGTCTAGCAATCACCCGCACTCCAACAACGAACAGCATGAACAAATCTGCAATCTTGGTTGTTTCCTCCAGTGAAAAGAACCAATCACCAATCCTCTACAAATTTTTCAAACCCTTTTTTCAATTTCCAGATTTCTCCTGTAGCACTTCAGCAAATTCAATAATCTTCTACAAACCGGTATACAACAGCACCAATTTGTATTTCCTCAAATAAAATTAGAATATAATTCTCAGAATTCTAGTATTAAATCGCAATAGATTTCATAATTCATAGATCAAACCCCAGCAAGAGACAAATTCAGATTCCATGAGAACAAATAATTAATTTGCCTGTAGAATAAATTTCACATAAACCCAGTATACATCAGCACTGGATTTAATTCAGAATCAGCAGCTGCAAAATTCACCACCAATCTGTGATGACTCAAATTGCCAGAAGAGGAATCAGTCCTCAAAACCCTAGCCGGTTTCTCACAGCCAAGAGACTTTATAATTTTTATCAAATCAACAATGAATAAAATGAAAGTGTTTTTTCGAGTAGAATATATAGCTTTTTCAGAAAAAACACAATTTCACTTTTTTCATTAAAAAGGCTTTTAAATGACCTCTTCACTTTATAACATTAAAGTTATAAAGTATTAAAGTTATTAAATTAAAATAATCTAATTTAATAACGATAACTTTAAAAACCAAAAGCCTCTGAATCCCGCTGACTGTACAAACTCATTTCCGACACCAGAGCCTCAAACGCCAACTACCCTGCCGGAAATGACCCACTGCCAAAAATAGCCAAATGCTAAAAATAGGCTTACTATAAATAGTAAGTCTCTCAAACTGGAGATTCTTTGAAATTCGATCCTGAGACATCTAACACTCCGTGCAGACACCTTGCTAATCCTAGCCATACTCCAAATACCACTTACTTAAAATAGTAAGTTGACCAAAATGACCCGAACGAAGAGCAGACTTGATAATCTGAACCTCTAGAATGGAATCCCAATATTGGCTCTGACATTTGACCCCCTTTGATCACCTGATTAGCTTGCGAGGGTCGCCAAACCAAGCTAATCCCGAAGTCTGAAAAATGGGGACATTACAAGATTTCCTTGGGATCCAGGAGTGAAATGGTGTACTTGATCCTAATCAAATTTGATTTTGGTGATTGCTTGGGGCAAGCAATCTCGGGGTGGGAAAATTTGTAATGTCCCCGATATGGAGCCAAGGGATTAATAAGGGTATAAAATGATTAATTAAATAAGATGGCAAAAAGCTAAAGTCCCAACAAATATTATTCTAATTATTCATTTTGGGGCCACACCTTAAGTTCTTATTTTCCAGTCATAGATGTGGGGCCACTTTAAGTTATAAATGAATTTTCTTAGTGACTTATTCTTGGAGGGATTTCTAATAAATGGTAAACTTAATGATTAAGTCAAATCACCTAAAAGTTAGGATTTATGGAGGAGTTCGCAGCTTTTTGGAAGGAGAGTCTTTATAAAGGGGATTGAGGGCAATTAGAAGACCTGGATTATGATATTATGTTTTATTTGTGATTTTTATCTCTTCAACACTTATGGTATTCTCTATGATTACTAGAGAGTTACAGGCTGAAAACCCGATAAACAACAGTCTGGACGTAGCCTCAGGTCTGCAGTAATCTATTGGTTCTATTTAGAAGGCAGTGTAGTTATCATCTGGGATTCACAATTTGGGATTGGTGAGGAAATCTCTTGTGGCAAGTATTAAGGCTGTCATTACTACACATTCAGATTGAACATCAGCTACATGAGTAGATCATACCGCAAAAGTTGTTTTGGGTTTGATTTATATCAGAAGTTATCAAATTTCTAGGCTTGGGCATCATGCAATAAATGGGTACTCTATGTATCCATCATTTGAAATTAAAACATTAGTTGGAGTCTCTAGTTGAGAATCATTTACTAGTTCAATTATTTTGGTGCTCTTATTGTATGAAATAAATTTTCGACCAGTCTATGGAAACCTCACGAATAAATTGTCTTTTTGGGTTTAATTGTGATTTTTACCTGCTATTGACAAAAATCTTAAGGATATTTTAGTAACATCACCAACACAGACATTGGCTAAAAAAGGAACATTACACTTTGCTTCGCCATGCAAAAGCAACTACACAAAACATGATGCAATCTTCAAAGTTAACAAAGGATTTTCATATTGTAAACATTCATTTAAATACCCAATGCTGGCACAATCTAAATGAACATCCACAATCAAACTTGTACTTAAGTGGGGTTTAGACTAACCATACATTGCAATTTGCAATCAATAAACTACAAATGGTATGAACCAAGGAATTCATCAAACATCTTCACATTTCTACATTAAAATCAATGAACTTTAACTAAACTTCGAGAAGTAGAAACTGTGCAAAATGTAGAAACTCATGCACAAAGATCCACCTTATCTTCAATGAAAATTGCATATTAACTTAAACATAGTCTTGGCAACAATTTCTGATCTCCGACTACTTCTAATTTATATCTAAATATCTAATGCTCTAATTCCTTACAAATGAGAAGGCCAAACCTTTTCTAGACCTGTTAATTACAATGAAGGGCTCAAGTTGATTTGAAATCAATGGCCAAGATAATTCCTAGAAAACCCTAATTAGGGCTAGTTACAACCACTACTTACAAATAGTAAATGTCATCCAATGAGATGATTACTATTTTTGAGTACTTATCCTTTCAAGGATGAACCAATTGAGAAAATTGCTTGTAGTAATACATTAAATGCCTTCCACATGTCCACGTGTGGATGAATCAAGTTTTATGGGCTTGGACATGTCAATTTGGAATCCTTTGATTGGTTGAAGATGACTAGTCACCACCTTAGCTTGCACAATTCTCAAAGTGTTCTCCTTTCTTCATCTTTGTTTCAATTCCATTTCATCATCATAAAGAAGTCTCTGCATCTCTAGCAACATCTCATGATACTCAACATCTTTAAGTCTTTTGATTGATTGTAATGGTTTATATTCCCGAATCGGCTCATCTTGAAAGGTTCTTCTTCATCCTTAAAGACTTCTTCATTGTTCTTGGAACTCTTTTCTTTGGATCCTTCCTTGTCTTGATATCTCGACCTTCTTGTAGTAATTGGGTTTTCTTCATGTTGATCTTGGATTTCCAAAGGAAATCCATGATAGCATTTCTCATTTTTAGAATTATCCTTCTTTATACATCTTAGATGGAAGTCTTGTCTTCTTTTTCTAACTTGCTTTGTCCTTCTTCTATGTCTTGATATCTTGAAGATGTTCTTTATAGTGTGCCTCCTTCATGACAACCTAATCTCGAAACTCCTTGTAGTTGTTGACTTGAACCTTTGCATTTGCATTTCTAATTCCTTCTTTTCCTATCATCTTCCATGAAGTAGTTGTATTGTTCAAGCTGTGATGTCCTTCCCTCCTCCATGTTGTAGTGTTCTTTATCTTCATGTAAAGTTGATGTCTCTTTCATGATCTTGAGTTTCCTTCATGTTCAATCCCTTCCTTCCATGACTCCTTGCATCAAACCTAAAAAACAAGATAAAATAATTTGGATCAAAATTATGGGCAAAAAGGGATTGCAAATGTTAAAGACTTGGGATTTTTCATGATAACAATTTTTCAAGGACTGGGTTTTGATATTGATTTTTGAATTAAGATTTGGGAACTTTCGACCGGAAATCTGGAATTAGGAATCTGATCTTATCCTTCACAAACTTATCAATATCCTTGCTCTTTATGCATGAAATAGAGCCTTACAACTTCTGATTTTCACCCTCAATTATCTGGAAAATTGATTTGGAATCCCTGTTGAAATGCTTGATCATATCTCGAAATGTTTCTTTGATGAAGGAATTCGCCCTAATGCTGGAAATTCAAACTTTCATTCTGATTTTAACTTGCCCTCCAATCAGGAAAATTCAACCTTTTGATTGGAAATTCACACCTTACATGCTGGAAGCTGCACCTTTCAGTGCTTTGGTTTTGCACCTGCTGCTGCGAAATTTCATGCTTGATTGCTTGATTCCTGATTTGACTTTGCACTTCAGGTCCGATTATTTTTGCATCTGATTGTGACTTTAATTGCATTGGATCTGAATTGAACATGTTTGGAATGATGCTCTTGATACTTCCTTTTTTTTGAACTCATAGATTTGCTTGAAAAGAGGGGAGGGGGTCAGCTTTCATTGCATTTGATTTACTTCATTGAGGTCAGCCTTGATATGTTTATGCCTTCACATTCGCACCCCTTCATGTCATATAAATATACAAGGGGGTGTTTCACGTTCACCATTCATTGCGACTTGGGTTTATATCTGCTTGTGTTCTGCCCTGCAGAAATCAGAGGTTTAGGTGGAAATGAAGGTGTTGCTGGGTGGGTTTGAGAGAGGTAGCTGGAACTGACATCAAGCTTGGGCGGAATTCTTAATACAAGCTGGAAATGCGTCTTTTTCTGGGGCAGAATTCCAATAACAAGTTGGAAATGCACAAAATTACTGAGTGGAAATGCTAATGGGATCTGGAAATGATGTTTTGCAATCCCATTTTTCGTCTTCTTCACCATTTTAAATGTTGAATTTCAACTCTTTTTCATAAGGTGGGTCTAAGACATGGAGCTAGAAATGATGTTCTTGGGAAAGTTCCTTTCACTTCTCCACTTAGAATTTTCTTCTTTGGATCAAAATTTAACTTGCCTCCCTGAAATGTTCATTCATCTCCTTAGGCAGGACTCATGAGGTAAGCTGAAAATAACATTCTCCTTGAGCGCATTTAGGAGGTGTCATCATGCTGGGTGGAATTCCTAATAGGATCTGGAAATGAGCCTTAAATGTGATCGGAATTCCTTGATGAAGCTGGAAATACTTTTAGAGTAGGGCACAAGAGAATTTTACGTGGAAATCCTCAAGATTTTTTATTTTCACTTGAAATCCACTTGAATTCTCTTTTATTTTTCAACTAAGGATTTGGAATTTCCGCTTATCTCCACCTAATAACTTGACTTGAATTTTGATTTCCACTTACCATTTCCATCTTTAATTTGAAATGTGATTTTTCAAATTCCACCTTTTATATCCTAATTTTATGACAACATTTTGACAACTTTTACACTTAGTGATATTTTCACAACTTCGTCCTCAAGTGCCAACTTTGGTAGTCACAACTTTCCTCACTTCTCCATACCTCTTTTTACTAATTGATTGAAATTCCCTCCAAACTTGACAAGACACTATGAGCTTCCCAATTGCTAGGAGATTACAAGACCGAAATTACTACCAAGTTGAGCAAAACTAACAAATACCTATGACAAACTAAGCTAAACACTAAGCCACTAAGTGAAAAAAAGAGGGGGTCCCCATTTGCAACGGGTCGCGTGTGTTTTGCAACACAACATGCTAGTACATAGGGTTAGGAAACCTTGCTGTTGCAGCGGGTACTTCTGTACCCACAGGGTCCATGGGTGCCACGTGGCATACACACTGCACCATTTGTGGACACGCTATAGATTCTGTCAAAGATTCAATGAGATTTCGATTGAGAAACACCTCCACCTGCTTGTCAACACGTAGGATTCAAAGGGACATGTGTGCACACATCCATTGGCCCATGTGGCCAGTGACACGCTAGCTTCCACTAGATTGACAAGTCGGTTTCACATTTTTCCATGTTAGCAAAAGTCGGCCAAGTCAATCAACATATACTTGAGTCTCAACTCTGCTCGTTACAAAGCTTCATCAAACCACAATCAACATTTCTATTGTGGTGAGCACAATATAAACAAAGAAAACATCCTTTACGCAGCCAATGTGGGATATTTCAATTTTGCCCCCCACCCCTCCTCATAGTTGGCAATTTTGATTTTGATGTTGATTTTCAAATGCCAATATCTCAATCATTTTAACTCCTTTTTCCAAGCATTTTTATTTATTTGGGCTAGAATTTTGTGCTCTACGTAGTGGTGAAGATGGATTTTGATTTTGATTCACGAATTTTTCAAAAAATTGAGTTTTTCATAGTTGTAGCTAAGGAATCTTCATTTTGGAAACTTCTAGAGTTTTGTTCGGGCTTATATGGTTTCCTTTTTAGGTGTTGTTTTTTCTTGAAAGTGCATAATTGTTTGTCTACTTCACAGTTATGCTATTAGTTTGTATACTTGTGATAAAAAATCATACTTTTAGCACTTGGCCTTATTTTGCCTATTATGGCGACTGTAGTGCATAGATCTTAGTTAGGTCTATTTGCATAGTGATTTTTCTGATATAGCCTGATCGAGGCCATTGTAATCACTAAATTCCGAAGTCAACTTTGCCTTTCCCTTGCAAGTGACCATTGTAATCACACTAGTATAAAGTGCCAAATCATTGGGGGGCAAGGGAGGGATGTGTTGTGTGATTGTGCCTTTAGCTCTCTTATGCCCTTTGATTATGTTTCCATGGGTAATCCTAATTTTTGTCTTTTAATGCACATAATTATGCAACATGGAAGCTGAACACCGAAGTCTTTAGCTTGCAGAGGCTGATCTTCAAGTCTCTTGATGTTATAATATAGCAAAAAAGGCCCACCTTCATCGAATACAACATCCCTACTATAAGTTAGATGATCAGTGCCCACATCAATTAGCCGATAGGCCTTATGATTGTTACTGTATCTTGAAAGCATGAACTTTTGACTTTTGGAATCCAATTTGGTTCTCTTAGCATTTGGAATCCAAACATATGTAGTGGAACCAAATACCTTAAGATGGTTGATTCTTGCTTTCCTCCCAGACCAAGCTTACTCTGGTGTCATATTCTTGACAACCTTTGTGGGAGAAAAGGTGTGGAACCAAATACCTTAAGATGGTTGATTCTTGCTTTCCTCCTAGACCAAGCTTACTCTGGTGTCATATTCTTGACAACCTTTGTGGGAGAAAAGGTTTATTGCAATGTAAACATCCTCAGCCCTAAACTCAATTTTTTAGGTATTGAACTAGTAAGTGTTGCAATATCTAAATGATGAGGTGATTCTTCTCTTCAAGGCCAAAGTCCTCATCTTTGTCCTCCTCCATTTCATCCATTGCTGCTGCTTTTGCTTCCTCTTCTGCTCCTCTCTCTAATTTTGCAAGATCTTCAGTAAGGAGGATATCATCACCATCATCTTGTTCATTGATAGTCCATTCACCATATGGATCAATATCATCCAAGTCAATGACCTCATGGGAAATGCCCCCCACCTTTCTAGTTCGAAGGTGAAGGTTGTACTGGATGAAGACATGATCATTGAGGCATTGTTGGGTTGACCTATTTCTCTTCTTTGTGTGAATGTTCTCACATAAACTCCAATTGCAGTCACACCAGAAGCACTACATGGTTGGGACAAAACATGGATGACTATCATTTGAAGATTAGGCATGCCAACACTATAATTCTCCCACCATAAATCTACAAAAAATCATTTACAAACATGAGAGTCGAGTAAAAAAAATGTAACAATCAAGTTTCTCTTTTTTTGTAGTATTGAACTAAAATTTTTATTTGTTTGTTTTGTCTCATGTCAATTGCTTGTTGTGAAGAGAAGAGTCTCCCCTTTGCACCCTTGTAGACCTTGAATGAAAAAAATTAAAATTAAATGATAAATCAAATATAGAAAATTAGTTACTAGGTATGTAAAATGGATGTTTCTAGATAGCTAAATTCAACAATGAACATTTCCAAATTCATAAATAAGATATAGTAAATCTCACCTCTAACTCATCAAGAACCTTGTCTCTCAAATCATGATCAAGTGCCATCTCATCAATGCATGAAACAACACCTTCCATGACCTTATTAGCCCTAAATTATTTAGAGAAGTAGAATTTTGGGCTCAAGAAGTAGGCCAAGGCAAGTATCGGCCGGTGGAGCTGGTTTGTCCATCTACGATCAATGATGCACCAAAGGATTTCATATTTTCCATTATTTTCTGCCATAGTCATGTAAAATGGTCTCTTTGGCCCTATTCATGGCCTCATAAATGAAACCCATTAGCATGGCCTCTCCATCCACCATATGAAGAACCCTTACCAAAGGTTTCATGGCCAAAAAAAATGAAAACAATTTTAAATTTTTACAAAATTAACCCCCAAAAAATAACAAATAGATTATTTTGTATAAAGTTTATGTTTGTGTTTGTTACTTACACTGATCAACTCCTTTGCACTTTTGTTGAATGTTTCATCAAAAACAATATTTACAATCTTTTTTGCTTCAACTCTTTTTGAGAATGTAGACTCCAGCCAAGCATCACATACAAATTTGTTCAAGATGAGGAATGACACCAAGAATGCTTTGCAGTGTGAGGAAGTGGCTAGCAAATTGTTGCACAGTGTCCTTGCCATTTGTGTGTTTTCTCACCAAAGAAAGGACCCAAGTATGGTTATAGATGAATTTAGTGACATTTTTAGCATCTTCAACCACCCTTTTCACCCATCCAATCTTCCCAATGTCCTCTAACAACAAGCCCAAGCAATGTCCAACACAAGGACTCCATGTTATTATAGGATGCCTCTCCATAAGCATTCTACTTGCAACTACATATGCAGTTGTGTCGTTCGTGATAATTTGGACAACATTCTCAACTCCAACCTCCTGGATCACTCCATCAAATAAATTGCACAAAGTCTCAACATTTTTTATTTCATGCGAGGTATCAATAGACTTCAGGAATACCATATTAGAAGCCACTAAGAAGTTGAGGAGAGTCCTATTTTGTCCATCTGTCCATCCATCCAATAAGATGCTACATCCTTTTCTCCTCCAAAGTCTTTTTTGATCATCATCCACAACTTGTGTATTTTTTACGGCTTGCTTTAGCAATGGCCCACTAAAGTCTTTAGTTGTTGGGGTCTTAAATCCCTTGCCTGCAACTGTAAATGCATTAACCAAACCTTCCCATTCCCAATACGGGTTTTTCGCTATATTAAAAGGTAAATTATTGTAGTACCAAAAAATTGATGTTGTCATCCTAGCTCATGTTTTTCTTTATTCCATCTAGTACCTTCAAGTGAAGGTTGTGCTCCTAGAACATTGCGTGGAACAAAGTAATTTGGGTTTGATGAAAGAGAATTCTCACTAGCCTCAGCGTTATTGCTACAAATAGATGAATGTGGTTGAGAGAAGCTTGGACTTTTGATGGCAAGCCTCACTGGTCACTCACCGAATTCAGACTCTCAATGACATTTCACACAACAAATAAAGACAGGAAGAAATTCAACTTCAGATTATAGACAAAGAATTATGATAGGAAGTCAAAAGTGACTATCCTCTGTTTTATTTAGAATATTGTTTTATTACATCAGTTCTTTGTTGACATATACCCTGTCTTTTTTCGGCCATCACAGTCAACTACTGCATGATCCTCTATCAGATCATTCCCCGCGACACACTACTTCCCCTTATCTGCAGATGCTTTCTATTCTTTTTGACAGTTGATTCTCCTCAGAATGGCAGCCCATTATTTTCTTCCATCTGTCGACCATCTAATTTCCTCTCAATCACATCCTTTCATTTTCCCTTGGAACTATTAGTTCCACTCCCAAATTGGCCAATGATCGATGCATGGCCAAACCGACAAGTAACATTGTCAAGTTCGGAAGGAATAATGGCCACACGGTTTACGCCCCAACATAAATGAGTTTCAGTCACTCGAGTGATATGTAAGAACCCCAAATCGGTCCTTAACTGCTACAGATGTTTACCTCAATTTGTTGTTTGAAAGTTTATGATTTTTTTGGATTTTCAAGGGTTTTAGAAATAAAAAGCAAATATGCAATAATCTGAAATTTTGAAACTATTCAATTAACTATTGCAACTTCTATTTATTTTCCAAATGAAATACAAAAGGAAATCAAGGCAATCCTTTATTGGAAAATGATTAACAAAGGCAACTACAAAATGCATGAAAAAAAACCTGGGAGAATACACCAGCTGCTGTAGGAACTTATTTATTTCAACTCTACAATGTTGTGGCTGTAAATCTGAAAAAGGATAATGGCTGCGACTTATTCCTGCATAAAGCTGCAATTAAATACTATCTTCTTCCTGCTGCTGAAACTAATACTGCTGAAGCACAAATAGAGTCTCTGGATGAAACTTTTTGAAATTCCAAATTCACTTGATATTTCACCAACTCAAATGGATACACACAAAAGGACTACGTTCTTCAATGGCAAAGTTGAAACCCTTCTTAGAGCTCAAAATCACAATGATCAATTTGCAAAATAACAATGGATGCCTTTCTTCTTTCCCTAGCAAACATAAATAGGCTTTCCAACCGTAAATCGCAATTCCTTGAAAAGCTGCGATTTCTTTCTTCAAGGCATTAAAAATATAATCATTATATAAATTTAATGATTTAGACTTAGGAAAACATGCCAATAAATTAATACATTAATTTGGCCCCCTTCATGATATTAAGACCCATCACTTAAGTGATTTAATATAAAGTCAATTTACAACTTAATATTAAATCCTTTGCCATTTAATTAATATATAATCACGGAAAACTAAATAACTCCCTCAAAAAAGAGAATTTGGCTTAACCGTCTGGAACTGGAGTTGGCATAATAATTTCCCATGTGATCAAATAATATTTCTAAAAATAGCAGGGGTCCATTTCTATGACTCTAAAAGTTGCTAAAAATAGCAAAACTCAAACAAATAGAGTCTGAAACCTCTCCATACCAAATCGAGGATGCTGAGCTCTACAAAAGTCGAACCATCGGATAAGCATATCTCCTCATTGCACAAATTGATCCTCTATCCGTCTCTTCTAGCCTATGAGGGTCCAATGATAGGCTAATCAATAGCTAGAATGATGTCTCTAGCTAGAAGGGGACATCACATGATAAGAGGTTCTAAGGCGATAGGAGCTAGTGATTGAGCAACGAGAGGACACAAAACATCCATTAACAACCAAGAAAACAAGAAAAACCAAAATTTAAACAAGAAACAAAAATTTGCAAGAGCACAATGCCCATGCATTAGACTTCCCCTGTGGAATGAATTCATGAGATCTTTCTCATGAGATTTGCAACTAAATGACCCTGTTTACTGATCTCATCTTGTGTGAGCCAAGAAGCATCTTCAATGCGATGATGGCTCCACTTGCCAAGCTATTGAAAATACTCATGCTTACATTTCTTCTTTAGCAGTTACTTATCCAAAATGCATTCTATCTATTGTAGTGTAGAGACTGTTGCAAATCGATCTACTAGAGATGGAATTGCTGCCTCAGTTCTATGCTCTTCTACATATCCTTTATATGGATAGAGATATGTTATATTGAAAATGGGAGATATATTCAGATCTACTCGTAAAGAAATCTCATGTGCATTGGCCAAAAACTTCCTAAGAACTTGGTAAGGACCAATTTTCTTCATTTGTAGTTTATTGTAGTTTCCTGTAGAAAATCTCTCCTTTCGCAAATGAGCCAATACAAGATCCCCAACCTGAAATTGCAACTGTCTTCTCCTTTGATCAGCACATTTTTTGAATTGTTGAATGTTGTCTTCTATATTTTGTTTTACCTTTTCTTGATTATCATGAATGACTTGAGCAATGTCCTCCCCATCAGCACTCCTCTTCTCCATTCCAGCAAGATCACAAAGTTCAAATACACCTCTAGGGTGCATACCATACACAACATAGAAAGGATTGAAATTTGTACTTTTATATGGAGAATCATTATATGCAAATTTAGTTTGTACCAACATGAAATCCCAACTTCTAGGTGAACTACCAACAAGACATCTTAACAAATTACCAAGACCCCTGTTGAAAACTCCAGTCCGACCATCTGTTTGTGGATAGTAAGCCGAACCAAAATTCATTATCTGTGCGCAATTTCCTCCATAAGGTTATACAAAAATGACCCACAAGCTTTGTATCCCTAGTAGAAATTATGGTCCTTGGAATTCCATGCAATCTCACAACTTCTTTAAAGAACAAATTAGCAATATTAGTTGCATCACTAGTTTTCTTACATGATATGAAATGCACCATTTTTGAAAATTTGTCTACCACAAAAAAGATTGAATCATTGCCCCTTTGTGTACAAGGCAAACTCAACACAAAATCCATACTTACTGAATCCCAAGGTCTGGTTGGAATTGGTAATGGCTGATAAAGCCCAACATTTTGATTTCTTCCCTTAGCATGTTGACAAATTTTGCACTTTTCCACATATTTCCTCACATCTGCATACATCTTAGGCCAATAATAATGAGTACTCAACTGCAAATAAGTCTTATCTTGCCCAAAGTGACCAGCAAGACTACCACTATGCTTCTCCTTCAACAAATTATCCCTCATGAAGCCTCTAGGAATACACAACTTGTTCCCCTTAAATAGCAAACCTTCTTGAATCATGTAGTCCATCCAAGGTTCTCTATTCGTACAAATAAGATCGTTGTGAGCTGCATAAGCCTCCTTAAAATTTGCATCTTCTGCACACGAATCCTTCAAACCTTCAAACCTTCAAACCCCACACTTAGCTTGTATTTCACACAGTAGCAAATTCTTCCTACTTAAAGTATCATCAACTTTATTCATTTGGCCACTCTTATGTTTCAAAACAAAATTAAAACTCTGAAGATACTCAACCCATTTAGCATGTCGTTGATTCAACTTATGTTGGTTGTTAATGAACTGTAAAGCATGGTTATCCATATATACAACAAATTCTTTTGAAAGCAAATAGCATCTCCATTTCTTTAAAGACCGAACCAAAGCATAAAACTCCAAATCATATGAAGAATACTTCCTTTTTGCATCATTCAATTTCTCACTAAAGTATGCTACTAGTTTACCTTCTTGACTTAGGACTGCCCCAATAGCTAACCCACTAGCATCACATTCTACTTGAAACACTTTGTCAAAATCAGGCAAAGCAAGAGTAGGCTGCTCACTCACCTTCCTCTTAAGAAATTTGAAAGTTTCTTCAGCCTCTTTAGTCCAAACAAATGGTCTCTTATTCTCCTTATTAGTCTCAAGAATAGGTGCTACTACATGACTGAAATTCCTTATAAACTTTTTATAAAAAGTAGAAAGGCCATGAAAACTTTGTACCTCCATTACATTTTTAGGTGTTGGGCAATCAAGGATGACCTGAACCGTCTCCGTACCCATCTTTAATCCATCTTTGGACACCAGAATGTTTCTAATATTTAGGTGTAGTGTAGAATAGAATGTTTCTATTCTATTCGACTCTCCTCTTTGTATATATAGATCATTTGATCTCTGATTAATTAGTCAAGTATTCTGCCATTTACGTTTGTAACATGGTATCAGAGCAAATCCTGATCTCTTCGAAAAATCTTTAATTTCTCTTTGAAATTACTGGTTCAAGATTTTTGAATGATTTGCCTAGTGTGTTCAAATTTGCATTTCTTTTCCTCTAAACCCATCTAGGGTTTCTGGCGTATTTTCTCTTACAAATTGCAACCTTTTTCATGGTGACTACTGCAATGCGGGTCTATTTTTCAGTTGTGGAAACCCGTGGTTATTGACGCGGGTCTGTATTCTCCAATGCTGGAAACTTGTGGTTTCTTGCTGCTCGTGTTTTCTGCTCCATGCTCCTGAATTCTTGCATCTACAACACCATTTTTTTTGCAGACTTCACCTGCAAATCTGCACGACATTGGGAGACTTAACACCATTTTTTTGGTGTTTGTTCTTGTCCACAGTGACAAACGACTATCTCAGTGGTGGTACAACTGCCATCATCTGCCATTTTTTAGGGAGAAAACGCCATTTTCTGCAACTTTCTTCTTCCATGGCCGCTGACTAGGGTTTTGTTCGAAAACCCTAGTTTTTGAACTCGAAAATTTTTTTTGATTTCAAATTCTTGGTGGGTTTTTTCAAGATCTCAAATGGGTTGTCGTTAGATTTTTCTAGGTGCCTCGATTTTTGAGCCAACGGATTCGGATTCCGACATATTATTTTTGGGTTTTTCGAGCTCTCTTTTGGGTACTTCTCCATTTTTTTTGGGTCTTTCATTTTATCACCTCGAAGTTTGTGCCATTTGAGATATTCACATATTATGAGCATCTGTATCAACAGCATCAAAAGTCAGACTCAATTAAAAAGCAAGCCAATGCTGCCCAGCGCTCAGAGCAGAAAGAATCTATCTACCATGCCTTTATGGCTAGCATACCTGCAGATCATGTGAAATCTTCTGCCTGGTACATAGATTCCGGTGCCTCCCGACATTTCACTCACAGGCGTGATTGGTTTGTTGAATTCACTCCCTATTCTGACTCAGTAATCTTTGGAGGCGGCGAAGAATACAATATTGTCGGCAAGGGCAATGTTCAGATTCAGTCCGGAGGAAGAAGACTCATGTTCCTCAATGTATGTTATGTTCCTGGCATGAAACATAATCTTCTGTCTGTTAGTCAGATTATGAAGCACTCCCCTCAGTTGGATGTCGTTTTCAGTGGAAATAAGTGTTCGATTCTTAATCGTGCTTCTCGCACTACACTTGCTGTCAGTCTTGAGGATCATGGTATTTATAGGCTTGTAGATTTAGGCGATTCCCTTGAGCATGCCTTCATCGCCAAATCATCTGCTCTCAGCAGCCTCTGGCATCAGCGATACGGTCACCTGAACATTCAGTATCTAGCACAACTTGCTCGGGATGATTTAGTCCATGGCCTACCTGATATCCAGACCCAGAACCATCGTGTTTGCGGAGCTTGCCAAGCAGGGAAGCAACATAGGACAGCATTTTAAGGATGGTGAATCATGGTGGGCATCTAAAGTACTCCAGCTGGTCCACGTTGATGCATGTGGTCCTATACATACTCCTGTTACTGGGAACAGGTACTTCTTACTCTGTGGATGATTTCAGTCGCAAAATGTGGGTATATTTTTCTTAAGCAAAAATCAGATGCTTTTCCTGTATTTCAGCAGTTTAAAGCCCTAGTAGAAAAAGAGTCCGGTTCCCCCGTCCGTACTCTTAGGACCGATAATGGGGGGGAATTCTGTTCTTCTGCTTTGTCTGCCTTCTATACTACTCATGGCATTAGACGTCAGTTCACCACACCTCACACCCCTTAGCAAAATGTTGTAGAGCGTTGAAACCGTACCATCACAAAAATGGCTAGGGCTATGCTAGAACATAGAAATGTTCCTAGAAAATATTGGGCAGAAGCAGTATCCACAGCTGTCTACCTTCTAAACCGGTCACCCACCCTTGCAGTTAAACATAAGACTCCTGAGGAAGCATGGTCTGGTCGCAAACCTAGGATCAACCATTTGAAAGTTTTTGGCTCTCTAGCATATGTATGGATTCCTGATGCCAAACACGCTAAGTTGGATTCCAAAAGTCAGAAACTCATGTTTACAGGATACAGTCACACACATAAGGCCTACAGACTAATTGATGTAAACACTGATCGTTTAATCTTTAGTCGTGATGTTGTGTTTGATGAGGAACTCAGACCATTTCAGCTCTCTGCCTCCCCGCCGCATTCCGAGATTCAGTCTTCAGCAATCTCTGACTTGGTCCTTCTATTTTATGAGTCATCTGATGCTCCTGATACACCACCTCAGCCACCTCCAGATAACACAGCTCCTGCTCCTACTTTTGCTCCTGCTCCTCATCCAGCTATTCCGACAGCATCTGATATTGGCTTCTCTACTCTTCGGCCAAAATGGTGGGATCAAACGATTTGTGATCTTCGTCCTGATGAACTCATTGAGGGTAGAACCTCCAGAAATAAGAGCATTCAGCACAACACAGTTAATGTTGCTCTTATGGCCAACATCCACAGTATCCCTGAGCCTTAAACATATGCAAAGGCCAAAGGAATTCCAGAATGGGAACAGGCAATGGATGCTGAGCTTCAGAGTCTTCAAAAGAACCACACCTGGGTTCTTTCAAATCTCCCTCCTGGGAAGAAA
Organism: Chamaecyparis obtusa; assembly: GCA_027943335.1. Taxonomy (NCBI): domain Eukaryota; kingdom Viridiplantae; phylum Streptophyta; class Pinopsida; order Cupressales; family Cupressaceae; genus Chamaecyparis; species Chamaecyparis obtusa. Next base: position 564,003 of record BSBK01004144.1, read on the forward strand.
CCCATTAGCTGTAAATGGGTCTATAAGGTCAAGTACCATGCAGATGGTACCTTGGACAAATACAAAGCCAGACTTGTTGCTCGAGGATTCACCCAGCGCGAAGGCATTGACTATGAGGAGACCTTTGCCCCGACAGCCAAGATGAGCACTATTCGCTGCCTTCTTGCCATTGCAGCTCAATATGGTTGGAAAGTTCATCAGATGGATGTGAAGAGTGCTTTTCTCAATGGTGAATTACAGGAAGAAGTCTACATGACGCAGCCCCCAGGTTTCAAGGTTGCCGGTTTAGAACCAAAAGTATGTAGACTCCAGAAGGCCCTCTATGGTCTTAAACAGGCCCCTCGAGCTTGGTACATAAAGATTGATCAGTACTTGGTTGCTTAGGGATTTCAGCGTAGCCCATTAGACAGTAATTTGTATATTAAACACTCTGGTAATGATATTCTTTTCCTTGTTGTCTATGTGGATGATTTGATCATTACTGGGAGTTCAGAACATTTGATTTCAGAAATCAAACAAGATCTGTGCAGAACTTTTGATATGACAGATCTCGGATTACTTCATTACTGTTTAGGTATTGAGGTTTGGCAGACTGACAATGGTATTTTTTTGTCTCAGTCCAAGTATGCCAGAAATTTGCTTGATAGGTTTCGAATGCAGGATTGCAAACCTGCCTCCACTCCTATGGAGACTGGTCTGAAATTGTCCGCACAATCTGATTCTCCTCCTGTAGATGAAATGCTCTTCAGGCAACTAGTAGGTAGTCTCATCTACATTACTACTACTAGACTTGATCTCAGTTTTGCAGTCAGCTACATCTCACGGTTCATGACAAACCCCAAGACTGATCATTGGATTGCAGCGAAACATGTGCTGCGCTATGTACATGGTACTTCAGATTATGGTTTTCTTTACACAAGGAGTGCTACTCCTCAGCTCAGTGGTTTCACCGATTCTGATTGGGCCGGCTCAGTTGATGACAAGAAATCTACTTCTGGCTATGTGTTCAGTATCGGATCTGCAGCAGTTACCTAGACCAGTAAGAAGCAACAAGCACGGGCACTCTCCTCTACAGAAGCAGAATATAGAGGAGCTGTCAAGGCAGCTTGTGAAGCAGTTTGGCTCTGTCAGATGCTGGCAGATATGCATATTCCTCAAGCAGGTCCGACTCCTTTTTTTTCAGACAATCAGGGAGTACTCAAACTTGCCAAGAACCCAGTGTTTCATGAACAAACCAAGCACATAGAGCTTCATTGCCATTACATCCGACAGTTAGTAGAAGATGGATCTATTCAGTTACTCTATGTCCCTACCTCAGAGCAGCCAACAGGTATTTTCACAAAACCCCTTGGTCCTGACAAGTTTGTTAAATTCAGGGGATCTATTGGTGTAGTAAATAGATTGAGCATTAAGGGGGGGTATTATAATAATATTTATGTTTCTTATTAATGCTCACTTTTGTATCTTATTGTATCTCTGTAAATATTAGAATGTTTCTAATATTTAGGTGTAGTCTAGAATAGAATGTTTCTATTCTATTTGACTCTCCTCTTTGTATATATAGATCATTTGATCTCTGATTAATTAGTCAAGTATTCTGCCATTTACGTTTGTAACAGTTTTTGGGATGAACTGGAGTTTTGTATGCGAGTGTATTGGGATGAATTGGAGTTTTGTATGTGAGTGTTTTGGCATGAACTGGAGTTTTGCATGCAAGCTTTTTGGAATGCCTTCCAGAAGAATGACGTTTTGGAGGATTTATAGCTTGGGGCCACAATTCTATTTTGTATTGTGTAGATCATTATATATATGGGTCATCATTTATAAGTGGGGTGTGGTTGGAGAAACCAAATGCGAAGAGAGAAAGCAGAGCAGAAGAGTCAAGTCTTCTGAGAAGGGATATAGTCACCAAGAGTGAACGACAAAGATTGATCAGCCAAGCTGGGTGAGGAATATAACATGTATGATCTAAATGACAGGTTAAGTGTCTACAGAAGATTGTTTTTCTTATTGTTTGAAGCTTGTGAAAATCTCTTTATCAGGGTGAACCCTAACAGGTTCCATTGTATAAATCCCTTAACCGGGTGACATCTTGAATGATGTTCTTAAGTCCTCTGGCAAGGCGACTCCTAACAGGGTCAAGATCTTAACTGATCTATATCAAATCCCTTCACTAGGTAGCACTCTAACAAGTGTTGTTGTAAGCCTTTAACATGTCAACTTTATTACTACAGTAGTGAAGATTGTGGGTTTTGTCCCACCGCGGTTTTCTCCCTCTAACAGAGGGTTTCCACGTATAAATCTTGTGTAAGCTGTTGTATGTGATTTCTGTTTAAGTTAGTTAAATATACATTAGATTTTCATTATCACACAGTAGCTGTATTCTGTTTCATAGGATAAGATTTGAAATAAGTTGAGTTGACTGATTCACCCCCCTCTCAGTTGCCGGTTAGGATTAACAATATAAACTCTACATTTTATCAATATCATATAGAAAATCCATATCTTTGTAGATCAATATCTATTACCTTCCACACTGTTTAAATAGTATGGATATAAGGTTTATATAGTTGATATTGTTGACCAAAGAGCAATATCCATCATATAGAAAGCACATCATCAACTTGAGACTTGTAACAGAATTGTTGTTTAGCAATGTTACCCTTGTCGATCAGTCTTCATTACTATCAAGGTAGCAGAACTTTGCATTGATCAATCTCTCCATCGTCTAAATCAAAAAAATAAGGACATTAATACTATACACATTTGTGAATCATATTTACTGCATACCTTTGTAGAAAATAAAAAAATTGGGTGCTAGCTGTAAATAGAAAGAAGTCTCTTGCAATTCAAGAAGTTAGAGAAAACCCTATGAAATCACTAAAGGGGACATTACATATAGATTGCTAGAGTTGCTATTTATTGAGTTTTTAGTGTTATTGTTACTAAAGATTTTTTATTCAATTGTTGACATTTATTACACCTATCTTGCATATAATTGTTTATGGAGATGTATCTTTATAGGCCTAAAGGTCAAATTGCTAGGGAAATTTTGCAAGCTTTGTATTAGTGGTGAGCTTGAAGGTGCAGGTTGTAGCTTTGTATTGAGTCTTGCATTTATCTTAACCATAGCATTTGTGGTTATGGGTTAGTCTATTCAACTTCATAAGTGTACTTGCATTGTTTAGTCTCTCCATTTAGTTGAACAATGCAAGCATGTATTTATAAGATTTATTTCTGTCAAAAAACTGAAAATTCACTTAGTTGAACAATGCAAGCATGTATTTATAAGATTTATTTTTGTCAAAAACTCAAAATTCACTTACCCAATGTTGATGTGTTGAGTCACCTTGAGCTTTGGATTATGAAAACAAAAAATAGGTTTTTATTTGTTAGTTAGTATTGTATACTTAAAGTCATCCAAGACAACACTATGAAGTTTCGTAAGCAAGCAAATAGATATTATGTACTTTATGTTGGATTTTAGTTGAAAGGGAACATCTTATAATTCGAAGGATGGTTCTACTTCACATTTGTTCCATTTTATGTCACATTGAAAGGTGTGCATTAAAATGCTAACATAACTATCTTTTACCTTCTTTATCACTGCACTTGGATCTAGAGTTAACTGTTTAAATACATTGTCTGTCCTCATTAGGTATAACTGAGTTTCTTCACATCCATTAGAGATTTTGAACAGCTAGACTTGGCAATCAAAGGAAAACATAACATATATGTTCATGGTTAATAGTGGCTATACCTAATGGCCTTGGAACCCAAAATAAATGCAATTCTAGAGGAATCCTTTTACTATGCCAAAGGCCAATAACATTTTATGGTACCTATTCCAATAGTATAAAATTACTGGATTACTCACTGGGAACAAAAACAAACATGTGATTGATGGTGGAAACACTGATACTTATGACTTCTTTTTATTCCCTTACCCAATCAATGTAATCAATCCCTAAGTACAAAAATGCTTGTTGGCATGCACATTGAGATCTTCATTCCCTCCTAACCTAAACACTAATCCAAGGAATGTTACTTGTGTTAGGATAGCTGACATTAACCTTGCATTCTTATGTCATTCATGTGTCTCCACGTTTCTTGGAAAGTGTTCTAGGAGACATGAGAGGAAAAACATTTAATATTTGTATTCTTTGACAAATTGTAATTGTATCTTAAAGAGGTGAGCATGTGTTGGCTATAATTACAAGTCAAAATGGGATATGATACCTCTTAGGCATCCACTTTTGGGAATTTGATGAGTCAGGAGTTGAATTAAAGATTGGAAGGTGAAAGGTTGTCCGTTGTGTGATTTGAAGAGCCACTAAGGAGTTATGGAGTATCCGAGAAGTAGAAGAGTTGAGTGCCTATGGGCTAGGTGCCCATGTTGGAGCCATGTGAATTATATTATTTTATTATCATGTTTGGATGTTCATTATGCTAGGTATGGGTTTTCGTAAGTGGTTTCTTGCCTCTTGTTTCGGGTTACCACAATGCTTTACCTTCCCACAAGTTTCTATAAATTGGAGCCATGAGATGGTAGTTTTATGATGAGTTCTTGCAAGTAGCAAGGTGTCGTCAAGTTGATCACAAGATAGTAGTTATGTGTAGTATTGTACATCTCTTCACTAAAGATTAATAATATACTTGTCTTGTTTTCTTGTGTGGAGTTATTTCTTGAAAGGATTTCCCCACATAAAATTTTTCTCTTATGGTTTGCTGATTTTCATTAAGTACTGAATGTGCAATCACATAATCTCATTTTGGTAATCTTATTTTTAGATTTGTATACACATTCATAACTTATTATTCCAGCTTTACTTCACCTTGTTTTCAATAATTTGTACACCCTTAAGTGTATAGAACCAAAGGAAATTAACGTCATTACCTAATTCCATGAACTGGATATCTATAAATGCCACCTTGAATGATATGTTCCTAACAAATTTTGTGTAGCATTTGAGTTCAGAGGATTCCTTTGAGAATTAATTTGATCTTTATAAATTAGCTTTTTCCTTCGCATTAGACAATGACTTCAACCTTTATTATACGATCCACAAATGATCTAAAGAATTTCATGAGGTCAAACAAATTTATGATATGCTAAGAAAATGCAAAATTGTTCCTTGTGCTAAATTTCTAATGAACATTTAGAGGTTTGTGAAAATCCATTCCCTAGCCATGCTAAATCAGCTAGCAATCTCACTCCAAACAACCAATATTACTCTTAAAAGCGATCAATAAATGTTATATAGTTATTCTATTGACCTCAAACCCTCACGATGCCTCCAACAATGTGAAACTAGTCGACCTCTCTAGGCATGCAACATTGTTTACATGAACTTGGGTAGTTTAAATGAGCCCCAACATTCTTTCAAGGCTGACATATATATTCCTTGGCCTAAAATCCAATCCCAAGATTCAATACACAAAATTTTGGAAAAAAATTAACGTAAGTGGCCATGGTCAATGATGAACAAACATCAATGTCCATAATGTGTAATGAAGCTCAAAAACAAAAAACGAAAAAATAAAATTGATACCCGCTCTAACCCTTATCCATTTATCAATTCCTCCATTTCTCCTCACATACTTGCATTACACCAACCTATATTTGATGAATGAGACGCTATAGCCCAAGTAGCTACATGTAAGGATGAAAATTTTATTTATCCAAGTTCTCTAGGGTTTTAACTAATCACAAACACGCTAGGCATGACAAAGAAAAAAAAGATGCTTTTTGTGTTTTATTTTTTCGGCTTACCATTTTGTCAACAAAAAACTTTCTAATCGAGACTGCAAGAGTGCTAGAAAATAATGCAGGGTATTGAAAATGCAAGAATGAGGGGTAGATTGCTTGTGCGATCCAAAAATAAGATTAGAGGGAAAATGAAGAGGCCACCATGAACTAGCTATTGGCATCCACTTAATGGATCCAACAATAGTTACCATTGCATGTTTGGGTTGTAAAGGTGGCAAAAATCAGAAAAAATGGACATTGAACGACTTTAAAGTGTAAGATAGTGCATTATAATATTATATAGATGTTGGCATGTCACATTAGTGTCCAATTATAATAGGGTTCATAAAAGCTTGGAGCTATATAGTATGACACTAGGTTGACTCCAAAAACATATTGCTTACATGGAAAATGCAAAGACACACAAAAACATGAAGCTCATGTTGGCACAATGGGATAAAGGCTAAGTTAGGGTTCAATGAACCTTAAAACATGCTCAGGGAGATGGATGCTAAAACAAGTACAAAACATAGAAAAATGTATGCTATATCCTAAACTAGGATATTGTTTCAAATCTGATTAGGGTTTCGATTTTTACCATGTTTTGCTTTATTTCATTCCAAAATAACATGCAAACATGCAAACTAAACATGCAAAGGACACAATATAGATTTCCAAGGAAACTAAACATGCATGGTTGTTACATCAAATATACTGCTGGTACAATGCTAGAACATGCATAAAATTTCTAGGCAAACACATCCACATGACTCCACACCAATATCATCATAACACATGTGGGATATGATCATTTGTAGCATACAAAATAAGATTGAAAGACATGCAAGAAGAGAGACCTATGCAATGTGAAGTTACCAACATGCAAGGAGGAATCAAGCTCAACCAAGCCCACAAATAATTGTTGCAATATGAAGAATGATTGCTCTCCAAAAATGGAGAAGCTGCTACTACACAATTTCCCTAGTCGGAAAATCTCCTCCAAAACCTGTTTAAAATGATACAAATCTGCTCAATGATGAACCCTGCGTGAGCCCACCTCTCAAGTAGCATTGGGTTTCCGTCCAACCTATGAATATCCATTGGTTTTTATCCTCAGATATGGTTGCTACTGTCAAACCAGCAACAATGGAGAAATTATCAAGTATCAAATTAACATATCATAATAGAATGAGACTCAAAATCTCAATCAAACCTTTTATAAAAATTCCTAGCCAAAATCCTATTGATCTCCTTCTAATTCTTTTATTTAGCAACTTAGGCAAATAATAATATCTGCCTCACATTTAGTAATTCACCCCCATGGCCTAGGAAAGACTTCAGTCATAATTTAAGTTAGCACCTTTTTAATAATTACCGATGAATAATTAAATTTATATTAGCAATAACTATATCTTTTTCCTTCTTTTATTTATTTAAACACTTAACCCGCTTTATTAACTTAATGCTTTAGCCTATGGGGAGAATAGATAATAGGCTAGCATTAGTCTTTATTTATTTATTGATGTGCTAGGCAAAAAGGGGACATTACAGTCCTCCCTTCCCGGAGATTGATTTCCCTCAAACAATCCACATCTGCATGCTGAAACCAAATACCTAGATCTCATATCAACTTTAGGAACATTGCTCCACCCCTCCATTGCACTACTTTGATACTAACAACATTATACCCGGAGTTGTGAAGCAACTAATCACAGATGCTTTGAATCCTCTTTACATCTTCTATGCTATGATCCACAAAATCTACCTTCTTACTAGTTGCATCATCAACCCATGTCTCATGACTATCTACCCATACTTGAATGCCAACATTAGGTGATCCCATACCATTGTCTTCTCTAGAACTCCTGTTGTAATAATCAGCACTGCTGTCATGCATTTATTTCATGTCTTCAACTTTTACAAGCACTTCTTCATTGAAAACTACATACTCAACACTTGTAGACTCCTCTACATTAGTTATTCCATGTGTAAAGGCTGCAAACTCATGAGAATGAGGAAGTAAATTATTGCTGTCCCAAATCATAATTTCGACCTCCTCTTTGCTTTCTTTGGAATCATCAATCATCACCAAATGGTCTTACAAATCTTCCCACACCAAAGGCTTTTGCTCCATGTTTCCCAAAATTCTTTGAATGCCATGTTTTAAGTTTTCTTCATATGTATGAATTGTGTCATCATTGGAATCAACCCACACACTAGAAGATGCATTGTGATCGCCCAAAGGATCCATAACTTCATTATCCATATCAATCTCATGCTTAACTTCAAGAGAAGTCATGTTTTGTTCTCTTATAGAATCCTCTTGTGAATCTTCTAGCAAAAATGACAAAGTCTCATGTGACTCACTCCACAATGCTTTCCTTTTGTCCTCGTAAACCAAATCTGTATGTTTATCAAATTCTTCATGTAGATTTTTGCGATCCTCCTTTGCAATTTCTTTCCTCATATGCTGTTGTTTTGAATTTCTAGATGATTGTGGTATAAAAGTAAGTCAAAGTGGTATATCTGAAATTGTTGCAGCGGCTCTACCAGTTTTACTATGCTTTCTACTACTCTCACCTCTTCACCTTCTTGATTGTGAATGGTCCAATCCCATCTGACCCATGACTATAATCATACGGTCCTATAATTGTTGTAGCATTTTCTGCAGTTGTTCGGCAAAAGTAGTCAAGAAATCATTAAGCTGATTGTTCATGTCCCTGGGTAGGCTTTCTACTCTCCTCTCACCCATTTCTTCAACAACGAGATAATCCTCAAGTTCTTCTTCTTGCTGTCCTAACCTACTTCTAGTGTAATATGTGTGATCTTACCACTCTAGTGTAAACTGCTTCTAAACTGACACGCAACTGAAAAAGATGACATGCAACTGAAAAAGATGACATGCAATTGAAAAAGATGACATGCAACTGAAATCTCTGTCATGCACTAATAAACCCAACAAGCTGGCAGGATTTGAGGCTTTGATACCACTGAAATATCTCGAACTAGGATATTGTTTCAAATCTGATTTGGGTTTTGATTTTTGCCACGTTTTGTTTTATTTCATTGCAAAATAACAACATGCAAACATGTAAACTAAACATGCAAATAACACAATATAGATTTCCAAGGAAACTAAACATGCATGGTTGTTATGTCAAATATACTGCTGTTACAACGCTAGATCATGCTTAAAATTTCTAGGCAAACACATCCGCATGAATCCACACCAATATCATCATAACACGTGTGAAATATGATCATTTGTAGCATACAGAAGAAGATTGGAAGACATGCAGGAAGAGAGACCTATGCAATGTGAAGTTGTCGCTATAGAAGTGCACCAATACCAACATGCAAGGAGGAATCAAGTTCAACCAAGCCCACAAATAATTGCTGCAATATGAAGAATGATTGTTGTCCAAATATGGAGAAGTTGCTACTACACAATTGCCCTAGTCGGAAAATCTCCTCCAAAACCTGTTTAAAATTATGCAAATTTTCTCAATGATGAACACTGAGTGAGCCCACATCTCAAGTAGTGTTGGGTTTCCGTCCAACCTACGAATATCCAAGGGTTTTCGTCCTCAAATATGGCCGCTACTGTCAAACCAGCAACAATGGAGAAATTATCAAGTGTCAAATCAACATATCATAATAGAATGAGACTCAAAACCCCAATCGAACCTTTTATAAAAATTCCCAGCAAAAAACTATCGATTACCTTCTAATTCTTTTATTTAGCAACTTAGGCAAATAATAATATTTGCCTCACATTTAATAATTCACCCTCATAACTTAAGTTGGCCCCTTCTTAATAATTGCCAATGAATAATTAAATTCATATTAGCAATAACTATAGCTATTTCCTCCTTTTATTTAATTAAACACTTAACCCCCTTTATTAACTTAATGTTTTGGCCTATGGGGAGAATAGATAATAGGCTAGCATTAGTCTTTATTTATTTATTTATTGGCGTGCTAGGCAAAAAGGGGACATCACAATGTAGGTCATGCAATTTATATCATTACGAATCTTCATACTGAATTCCTATTTTTAGAGCTTATGACCTTGTCCACACATTGCAACAAGCTTGGGAAGATTTTTATTGAGATGAACATCACTATTTCCTTATCTTGTGGGACAAACCCCCCTCTTCGTGGCTTTGATAAAAGCATTTTGCAATAATGGTAGGGGCCATCTAATCAAATTAACCAACTTGTAGACCAATCCTTATTTCTTAAGTTCACTATCAAATCTATGATTCTCAATGAGATGTTTATTTCAACCCAATAATCCACCTCTTTTCCTCATTGTGAAAATTGGAGATACCCAAATTAAAATGAGGCCTTCTAGATTGAGGCTCCAAAACTTGTGCCATTGCACTTTATTTCACCATCCTTGGTTATATTATCAATAACCTCAAAATTACTTTGCAAACCTTGTAAATGATCTTGGATGCATTTGGCTTCCAATCACATTACCACCCAAAATTGTGAATCCCAAATTTTTGAAGAATTTTCCATTATCGTATAACAGCATTTTGCCCCATTCTCCTATATTAAAAGTAACCTTATTTTCCATTCTTCTTTAATGAGCCTTTGTCGATCAAGGCTCCAAAACTTGTGTCACCTCCCTAGATTTCATCATACTCAGTTAGTCTATCAATAACCTCAAAACTACTTGACAAAGCTTGTAAAGATTATGACATTGGATGCATCTGGCTTCCAATCACATTACCACCCAAAATTGTGAATCCCAAAGTTATGAGCATATTTTTGGTCCTTCCATAAATGTAATATGCCAACCTTCCCCCATAGAAAAATCATTTGAGAGTCATTCCATCCTCTGCATGCTAATACATGTTAGATTCTTAACCTGTTGGATTTATCAGGTTATGGAATGACCAGCTTGTGGTATGCATAACCTTAGTCTTGGTCATTTGATTGTTCCTATATTTCGTAATTATAGTTGTAGTTGGCCTCATTGGGATTATGAGGTCATTATAGCTTAATAATGCTATATATAGGAGGAAGTGATGTAATGTTTGGATATAATAATGTGAAACCTGTTTTTATTGTAGAACTATGGAGGTTGTACCCTCAAAGTGGCCCAGTCTGATATTCAATATTTAGCTTTCGTTTTGCTCAATGTATGGATCTCTGGTCTATTCTGCTTTACTTGCAGATTCATTCTATTATTTATCTCTTGCTGTCTTGTGTATCTGCCATATATTATTGTTTTTTGGCTATCACAACAAGAGAAGGTATTAAAACTTTAATTTGGGCGAAGGTTCAGCCTTTCTTGGAAATTGAGATAGATTATCTGTTTGTGATCTTTTTGTCTGTGTTTCTGGTGCATTTGCTACCACATTTTAGCTCCTTTTCCTGTGCTATATTCTGTAGGTGACAAAGAAGCATAAGATTTGTTGAGTTTGATCAATAGTGATTTTTATTTTCCAGTTACGACCTTGTTTATTTTTATGGATTATCTTTATTTGTAACAAATGCAAATAATGACTATCCTACCTTGCCCCAAGAATATTGTGCATGTGTGTGCTGTCTTTATTTGTACCAGTTGCAATTTGTTCACGTTAAAATCCCATATTTGGCATACAAATATAGCATTTTTTGGGTTGGTTCAGTTCACATACGCAACCCAGAGTTGACTACTGCCTTTTTTCTCTCAAAACGCAATTGTTTTCTACTGTGTATTTGAACACATCTTTGACTCTCATTCCTGTGTGTAACATAACCAATTGCCTAGACATCTGACTGAAAAAATGTTGTACTAGTAAATGAAAATAATAAAATCAATCATTTCTATCAAGAATCTGAGTTCATCAAACCCTCGCCACAATCAAGGAAGTCTTATTCACACAAGATGATGTCGTGACAACTGACAAGTAAGGGTAGTCTTTCTATATCAAAAATTATATTAGTTGTGCACAATTTTTATCCATACAAGTAAATGAAAAAAAGCAAATCAAACATTTCTAACAAGAATCTGAATCCATCAAATCCTCACCACAATCAAGGAAGTACTCTTTTTCACAAAAGATGATATCTGAGAACTGACAAGGGGTAAGCATTCTATATTGAGGATTATTTTAGCTGTGCACCAGTTGGTAGTCGAAACTAAAATTTGAAGTGTCTGTCAATTACATAACTTCAGTCCAGCTTATTGGTCATGTACAAAGTTATAAACAGTAATGTGCCACATTCAACCTCTTAATTATGTGGGTACCAAATAGCTGATTGATAAGGTGCAAAAGACAAGCAGATATAAACAGAGGGCAGGACTGTTGCACGTGCAAATTTTTAAATTTAGTTTCTTGATCCTTCTTTTCCAGGGAGAATGAAAATAGATTTGAGAAGCCAAAGAGTTTTAGATGACAGCTTAATTATGGAACTTTACTAATCAGATATTTGCACCAAGAAGCTTGTGGCAATAACACAAACTGCATACATGTATGGATTGTAAACCAAAATTACTCCATTTTATCAAAAATAAGAGTAAAGTCTTTACAAAAAGAGGAGATGGTTAAAGGACAGTGGAAAATTCAACTTTTAAGGAACCTTCAACTAGCAAGCATGATCTCTAGTTATTAGCCTTTGTTTTGCAATTTGCAAAAAAAATAACATCTTGTTTGTCCTTTTGAATTTTTGCCTATACCAATTTGCTTAAAAAATAACATGCTTTTTAAAGTCTGCTAATAATTGTGAGGTTTGCTAGATTTTAGCTGGATGTTACTTGCCTGAGAATTGAACATTTGCAAAATGAATTTATGATAAAACAGCCAGACATTTTATGATTAATGAAAAATTTTATATAGAATCTATAAAAGGCTCTATACAATGTTGGTCATAATGGCCGTGTAAAGATATCCTCTATTGACTTTTTGCAAGATAATTTGATATTTCTTGGAATCATTTAAATTTGAGAGTATTAACATTTTCAGCATTTTTTCTTAAAAGTTTACTTTTTGTAAGCAAAAGAAAACTGTCCTTATTTCTGTCCTATCTCTGGATTTCGTGCTGTATCATTGCCTCAAGGGCAATGAACTACCACTATAGATCCAGATGAGGTTCCATGATAGAGCATGTTGGGCAAACCTTTGGTCAGATTTGAAATTGAAAGGAAATTTGGAAGCTGTATTTGCAGTTTCCATCTTGGATAATATAATTGCAAGATGTTCCATTTTGATGACGTACCACCTCATTAAAGTGTCATTTCTATCCAATTTATTTCTATCATTGATGAGATTTTCTATGTGATTTTGATTCAAGAAATAATATCTTCTTTGGTCTTCATATGCCGAAACAAATCTGGTAATTATTCAGGGTACAATGTCCAACATAAAATTATACCATATTTTCTCTGTTCTTTGTGAAGAATTTTGAAATCAGCATAGACTTGAAGTGAAATGGTAACCACTTAATCAATTCTAATGACCTACCTATTAATAACTTTGATATTTCTTGTATTATCAGAATCAGTTTCTATGATGGGGCATGGTGATTAGACCCTTGGCTGAATTCGAAATGAAGAGGAAATTTGGAAAGCTGTGTTTGCAGTTTCCAGCTTGGAGAAGATAATTGCAAGATGTTCCTTTAGACTTCCCTCCATCTCCTGAATATCATTTAGAGTTGCTATTTCTGTCCAAAATATCATCATTTGTGAGATTTTATTGTCGTGTATTAGTTTCAAGAAATATTACTTGGACTTCTTATGCCATAACAAAACTAGTAATTGTTAAGGGTACAATGTGCAACATAAAATTATACCTTATTTTCTGTCATTTGTGAAGATTTTTTAGAATTAGAATAGAATCAAAGTAAAATTGGTAACCACTTGGTTCAGTCTAACAACCAAATATTATTAATTATAATATTTCTTGTATTATCAGTTACAGGTGATTTATTCTAACAGGCAAGAGGTATAATGTTATAACTTATTTCCCATGATTTAGTTCAAGCACAGTTCACAAATTATACAATTTTTTTCTTTAGGGGCTATAAAATAGTTGTTTTGATCAATTGTCAACTTCTTCCAGAACTATAAAGTTATCATATCAAATAACTTTTAGCGCATTTGTAAAAACATGTTACAAAGCCACGTGGTTTGAAGAGAAGCAATTATGTGTCAACCTAGTTAGCTTTTGATTTTAAATCAACTCTCCTAAAAATACTTGCACTTCAGTATTGAACATTGCTAAGAACAAGAGCAAGTCATTAGCTCACACCCGTAACTCTGTACATGTAGTGTTCAGCACAATATGCACATTTTCCTTGGTGGGATGAAAACCTATTAAAAAGTGAATAAGTCACTAAATTGCCCTGGTACAATGATATTAAAAAGTGATCAATCTGATTGAGGGGGTGAAACATCTGGTTAGATAAAGAATTCTGATAAATTTAATCAACAACAAATGTAGAGATTGTTAACACTGACATTTACTTAAATGCATGCATGTTCGGTAACTAATAGTTTTTTTTATTCTTGAATTTTATTGCTTGTAGTGTGGACAAGGTTTCACAGAAGATGAGCTTAGTCCCACCTATGTTTCATCTCTTGGAGGCTTGCAAGTACAAGCAGTGGCTGCTGGTTTGTGGCATACAATCTGTATCACTTCTACAGGAGATGTTTACGCCTTTGGTGGGAATCAGTTTGGTCAACTTGGAACAGGTGGAGAACAGGCTGAGGTGTGTGTAATTCAGTCCTTTTGTAAATGTTAAATGTTTTGCATGTTTCTGTTGTAAGGTTACTTATTAAAGACATCATTGACCGATGCCTGAGAAATGTGTGTTCTCAGATGTTTCCAAGGCTTTTAGAGGCATCGAGTTTGGAGAACCAACATGCTAAAATTGTTTCCTGTGGGGCTCGACACAGTGCTATAAGTACAGGTATTTTACCCTTTATCATACCAATTTATTGATGGTTTTATGAATTTCATTTTCTTTGTTTCCTTTAAGACTAAGACTTTTTACAATATAACAGAATGCCATTGTTATTTGAGCGACTCAATGAATTATGCAATAATGGCTCTTTTCTATTATTATTTAATGGCATAAAAACTAGTGAATTTGGTTCCTTGATGTAAAGTGCTTCATGTAGTGTATATTTGGCAGTTGCTGGTTAGAGGTTCATCCGTTTATGTGCTGAAAAAAATAATCCGATGCTTTCCTAAAATATCTGATTTCTTATGCAATTATCTTTTTTCTTAATTGAAGAGATGCTATGGGTTCCTATCAAGTTTCTGAAAATGTATGGTATGAATGCTGATGTAGTTCACAATGTTTTTTGGCTTTTGAAGAAAATGGGAAGGTATTTTGCTGGGGCTGGAACAAGTATGGACAGGTATATGGCTTGTGTAGTTATTTTTGGTTTTCTTACACCCGTGTCATGGAATGCCTTTTAAGGTTTTTCAAAGATTGCAGGCATTTGTTTTATACTAATAGTTGTGTTCTTTTTGTTAACGCAGCTTGGCTTGGGTGATGCCATTGATAGAAATATTCCATATGAAGTACCTTTTGGAAATTGCTTTGTTAGGAGTGTTGCATGTGGATGGTGGCATACATTAGCATCAGCAAATTCCCTATAGATAGTCGGGTAAAATCACAAGATTGGTAATGCTCAGCCATCCACTAGTAGATACCACGGGTGGTATATTTTTCTTGGATGGGCTATATTCAGTTTTGGTTTTGATGTTAAACAAGATCTAGGTACTTTACATTTGGCTTTTGGGACTTCCCAACAAGCCACGGAAATTTTTATGCCGAGTGTAAATTTTTATGCCAAGTGTATATCGAGTTCCACACTGTTACACAGCATATTTTGTACATCATACTTATTGGGTTCTGAGCTATGATGCAGCACATTTTTATAAATGTCGTATGCAACTCATTCTTGAAAAGTTTAGAGTCCATTAAATACTAGATTGTTCATATCTTGCTGCCTTGTTTGCACATGTGTGGATTGTATATATATGGCACACAATGTTGGTAATTGTGAATTGTACAACATAGAGAATCATGTAAATGCAAATAACAAAGATTCAATTGATTATATGCAGAGTTCTGAGTGTTTTTTATCTTTTCCAGGGCCGAAACGTGTTAGAAGTACTATTGGCTCCAGTTTCCACTCAGAAAAATCTCCACGAACAATGTGTAAAGAGTGAATTGTTCATCATCCCAAATTCTATTTATAGAGATCTTCGTCTTAGCCTTTACTGTAGACTAAATCTGTTACATATGTTATAGGTCACGTTTATAGCTTCTAGTTAATAATTATATTGTGCTGACAAAAACATTGTCCAAAGGTTTCATATGTTCTTGACGTAGGGGATGAATACAGAAAAACACATGTGGCTGCAGGACCTCCTATGTCAAGCTCGATTCTATAGTGGCAACTTGATTGGAGACCCATCAGAAGCAGGCTTTAGACTGCTAAAGGGATTGCTCAATTTTACACAAAGATTGAAGATTGAGAGATTTATGTAAGAATGCTATTGGGTTGGAAGCAATTCTCTTTCAAATTGTGTCAATCCTTAGCTAGCCAATAAGGCAAAGCTAGTTTTTTCTAGCTCATTGCCAAGCAAGACACCAGTTTGGTGTATGACTTTCCTTTTTAGGAGTCCATAAGAGTATTGGTTTTCTATTTACCTTACATATCATTCAAATTTGTACCTTTTTAAGTTGACTTTAAAAAAAGAGTCTTCTAATTCAGACGTGGGTTTTTCTTATGTGAAGTACATTGCACCTCCTTTGTGGACGATTCGTAGTTTCTTTTGCAATCAAGAATACCCATCGTCGAGTTCATAAATATCAATTTTTCGTAGCTTCAGTACTCGTGTGGGGCATGTCGATGGAGCTCAAAAAGCGTTGAATTTGTTTGTTATTTTTCTTCTGTACAGTATAATTCCTATCCTTTTCTCTGTAGATATTTGGCAGTGCCTGAAGCAAAATTCTATTTAATTTTAACCCCGACGAGTCCATCTCTTGTCAGCCAAATTGTCTCTATATTATTCACAAAACGGTGACACGTGTGAAGTGATTGGTTTTGTGAAGTTTTACATATTCCATGTCAACATTAAGCATCTAACCACCATGAAAATGCATGCCTGTCCAATCATCAGCTAAATATGGAGATACTGAATTGCCGCGGGAGTCTTTACGATGAAGGATTTTAGCCAAATCGGTCTAGTGGGTTGTAAACTCACTACTCTTCTAATATTTGAGTTGAAGCTGACATATTAACAGTTGCATGTTAATTAAGAACAAATTAGCTTAGATGACAAAGTCGAAAGAGATATTGAAATAAATGCAAGAAATGCACGGAGTTAGTGAAGGCTACTTAGGCTGCCTTGCTGTCCCATAGGCTATTTTTAGCCTTGTGGACGTTAAAATTTTATCTTATCTTATCTATCTACCTAGTTCTATAAAATCAATGATGAAAAAATAATGTTAATGCTATTCTAAATCAATTTGCCACAGTGAAAAATTAATGCATGCTTTCTTCTGATTACTGTTTTAAAGTGTTCAGTTACAAAAATGATGAAGGGCCACACTATCCTTACAAACTCATTCAAAGACAACACACAACATAGAGACAAAAAGAGAATAAATATGGCTCACAAACATAGATAGATTGATAATACTTGAAAATGCTTACAATGCTCCCAAATACTTTCGTATGAGATCCTTACTTCTTGAAGATGAGATCATTACAACCTTTACAAGAGCTCCTTTTACAAATGCGCATATGTCTTGCTGATAGGCTCCAACCACTCAAGAGACTAAAACACAACCAATGTGAGATAAATAATTAGACAACTAAATAATTATTTTATTTTTATTTTCAAAAAGAACATTTTCTATTTTTTCCCCATTTTTTGAGATTCCCTATTTTATTTAAGATTCCCTATTTTTTGAATCCCCTACTTTTTTGGATCCTTCAGTTTTTTGGGAATTTTATTTTTATCTATTTTTTTGGGTGCCCTATTTTTTCGAGAATTCATTTCTTCTCTTTTTTTAGTTCTCTTTTTTTTGGATGATGCAAGAATGCTCTTACACTCTAGACGTGTTAGAAGATTGTTGAGCATGTCAGAGATTTTTTATTGGACCTTGTTTATGTGTGTTGACATTAATGTTTTGTCATTGATGTCAGCATACTATTTCTGTTGCAGACAATGTGTTCAATATGTTCAGTGAAGAAGATTTCGGTTGTTCAGATGCTTCATTGAAGATCTTGTTGTTGCGGTCGTAAGGTATGTTTCAGATATGTCTGTAGTTGGTCTACAGAGGTTCGTAGAAGTTTGGGTGACAAATTGAGGAAGATATGATTGATTTATTAGGTGCTAGTATTTTAGTATTCTTGTGTCAGAGGTTGAGTTATTGCTTCGGTGAGAATCAATATGGTTGATTTAGTTGATGCGAAGGTTCGGTGGTATTCTTGGATCATGTTATGACCTTGTTGCTGGACCACATTAATTGAGGTGATCATATGTGGTGTTTTGCTAGTGTGTTGGTGTTTCTTCATTTAGGTCCTAGACGACTTGGTGAAGTAAAAGTGTTGCGATTCTTTGTGTGGATTTGGCACAACTGTAATGTGTTTGAGGATAATGTTTTGATCATATCTAAGTCTTAGCCGACTTGATTTAGATCGCCTTGTGATTTGAACATAATATTGTATCTTTTATGTGTATAGGTCCTAGCCGACCTTGTTGATGTTTATTCATTGTAATACGTATAAATGGGCAATCGTTTTGTGATTGCGGTAGATGTATGTATGTGTGTGTGTAATTGAGAAGGGAAGAAGGATGTTTGTATTCTGCAACAGAGGAAAATATTGCACTTCAATGGAATTGTATTGGCATAACAGATGTTGTAAGTTAGTTTGCTTATTCTGGACAGTTTGTCCACCTTTTGTAAATTGTAATTAGTGATTGATCAGTGAATCTGACTGAGGGTCAAATCATTGTATTGTGAGCAGTGAGCTCTAGGCAGTGGGCATGTGAATGCATGCGCATTCCCTTTTCTTTTCATTTTCTCTTAATCGAGTAGTACTTTTAATAGAGTACATCTATCTAGTGGGTTTGACTTCCACCAAGGTTTTCCCTTAACCGGGTTTCCTCGAGAACAATTTTGGTGTTTTGTGATATGAGTTTCAGATCTTGCATTACTGTTTATCTTTTGGATCATTAATTGGTTTAATTGGTTTTAAGTTTTAATTGTTAGTGCATAATTGATTCACCCCCCTTCCCCTCTCAGTTGTACTTGCCTCCTTCTAGGCCTAACAATTGGTATCAGAGCTAGGTCCTTTTGAAGAAGTTTAATCGCTTGAAGGAGATCTGACATGGCAAGCATAAGGAAAGAAAGCCCTAGGTTTGATGGAAGCAATTATCTGATATGGAAGGATTAGATGACTACTTATCCGATATGCATGGGAGATGAAAATTGAGACATCACAAAGAAGCCTTACACCATTCCTAATGGCTTGTCTCAAGCCATTGCTGATGAAAAGAAAAAAATCAAGGAGAACATGTTGGCAAGAGAAGCTTTGATTAGTGCTTTATCAAATACGAAGTATTCACACATCTATGGATTAAGGACAACACATGAGGTATGAACAAAATTAGAAACTATTTATGAAATTTACAAGTATGTTAAGAAAGCTAAGCTGTAGGGTCTTAAAGGGAAGTTTTGAAGATATGAAGATGAGTGAAAGCAAATCTATATCAACCTATTTGCAGAGAGTAAATGATCTAGTTTGTGGAATTAGATGTGTTGGTGGTACTTTGACTGATGATGAAGTTGTAAACAAAATTCTAATATCCTTACTCGTGTGTTACAGTGAGAAGGTTGTAGATATTGAAGAATTGAGAACTATTAGAGACATTTCAAGAGAAGCTTTGGCTGGTAGACGATGTGCCTCTGAGATGACTACTCTTAGCAAGAAACTTCCAAAAGTTGAAACTGCATTCAAAGCCAATGTGACTAAGCATGATAAGGGAGAAAGTTTTTCTAAAGACAACTTCAAACGCTATACTAAGCAATGAGAAGAAATCATGGAAGAGGAAAGGAAGATTGATGTACTTGAAACCTTGAATGCAAAAAGACTACTTAAGGGCTTTGGTAATTGTAAAGGAAAGTTTCATTTGAAATGCTTTTACTGTAATAAGATTGGTCATATTGCATCTAGATGTCCTAATAAAACTTCTAAGGAATCTAAGATTACATCTAAGATCACATCTAAGAAATTTCACTCTAAGGGTCAAATTTTTTTATGTTGAAGGTGTGACTGATGATGAAGAAATTGTGTTTATAATTATTAAAGAAGACAATCCTAAAGAAGAGAAAGCTTTGGTTTCACATGTTGATAAAAGAAATGAATGGGTCATCGATAGTGGATGCTCATGACATCACATGACCGGCCATAAAAATAAGTGGGTGCACAAGAAATCTAATTGCATTTGGTACACAAACTGTAGGTAATCTATTTCATTTGCAAACTATTGAAAATAAGTACTTGGTTGCTAAGATTGATGATAGTTGGTTGTGGCATAGAAGATTTTGTCATGTAAATTTTGAAATATGGTAAAGGTTAGCACTACTAATGCTATAAGAGATTTATCTAAGTTGATGAAGCCTGATAATATATACAAAGAATGCCAATTGGCTAAACTAACTAGATCTACTTTTAAGAATAAGACATAATCTTCAAGCGGATTGCTAGATTTGGTGCATACTAATTTGTGAGGTCCTACTAAGACAAGAAGCTATTATGGAGATAGATACTTTATGCTATTTATTGATGACTATTCAAGGATGATGTGGGTTACTTTTTTGAAAGAGAAATCATAAACCTTTTAGAAATTCTAGATATTCAAGATGATGGTTGAGACTGAGTCTAGACAGAGATTAAAGTGCCTAAGATTAGAGAGAGGAGGAGAATTCACCTCCGGTGAGTTTTAAGTTTTTTGTGAGGAACATGAGATAAAGAGGTAGATTTCTACTCCGCAAACTCCACAACAGAATGGTGTTGCAAAGAGAAGAAAAATAAATTTTCTAGACACAGCTAGGATTATGATGATTGAAGGAAGTGTTTCGTTGATCTTCTGGACAGAAGCAATGAGAACTGTATTATACACTTTGAATCAGGTATAGATAAAGCAAGGAACCGGTAAGACTCCTTATGAACTTTGGTTTGGTCATGTTCCTATAGTGAAGTATTTTAAATTTTTTGGAAGCAAGTGTTACATTAAGAGAGATGAGGATATTGGAAAGTTTGATCCTAGAAATGATGAATGGATGTTTATTGGTTATTCCACTAAAAGAAAGGCATATAAATGTTATAACTATAAATTGAAAAAGATTGTTGAAAGTGCAAATGTCAGAGTTGATGAGAATGTGCAGAGATCAAAGAGAACTTGCAGATATGACAGTTGAAGAGGATATCAGATTATGGAAGTGGAGAATTGGAATCAAGATGGTCCAAGAGAACAAGTTGAACCTTTGGCAAATGAGGGGGAAGCTAATACTAAAGGATTCACTAGAAATCTTATTCTAAATACTCCATAGTATGTAAGGATTAACCATTCTAAATATGTCATTATTGGTGATAAGAGTAGAGGTGTTAAAACTAGAGGAAGAATTGCAAGAGAAGAAACATATTTGATATCTAAGTTTGAGCCTAAAGATGTAAATGAAGTATGTAATGATGAAAGTTGGGTTAAAACAATGAAATAAGAATTTGTTCTGATTGAGAAAAACAAGACATGGATTCTTGTTCTTAGACCTATGAACAAGAATGTGATCGGAACTAAGTGCATATTCAGAAACAAGTTGAATGAAGATAGTAAGGTGATTCGAAACAAAGAAAGGTTAGTTTGCAAAGGGTATTCCCAAATGGAAAGTATTGATTTTACATATACCTTTTCTTATGCAGCTAGACTTGAAGTTGTTAGATTACTTCTTGCATATGTAGCTTACATAAAATTTAAGGTATATCAGATGGATGATAAGTCTGCATTCTTGAATGGTGAGTTAGAGGAAGATGTTTATATTGAGCAACCCAACGGATTTCCACTAATCGAGGAAGGAGATATAGTTTATAAATTGCAAAAAAGTATTGTATGGTTTGAAGCAAGCCCCTAGATTTTAGTATGCTATATTAATGGACATGTATTTGATAAAGATTGAATTCAACATAGGTACTACAGATAGTAACTTATATTTTAAAATAGTTGATGATAATATCTTGAGTGTAGAAGTCTTTGTTGGTGATATCATGTTTGGTGGTAATGATGAGTTGAGTAGAGGTTTTGTTGATGAAATGCAAAAAGAATTTGAGATGTCTATGATAGGTGAGATGAAATTCTTTCTTAGATTACAATTTACACAATTGGACAAATGAATTTTTATTACACAGTCCAAGTATGTTAGAAAATTATTGAAGAAATATTGTATGGGAGATTCAAAACCGGTAGGGACTCCTATGGTTACTGGTTGCAAATTCACTAAGGATGATGAATCCTCTTGTGCAAATCAGACAAGATATAGATCTATGATCGAAGGGTTGCAATATCCAACTCATACTAAACCAGACATATCAAATGTAGTTGGAATTGTTGCAAGATTTCAATCAAAACCAAAGGAGTCACATATGGTTGTTGTCAAGAGAATTTTCAGATACTTGAAGGGTATAGTTTACTATGGATTGTGGTATGGAAAAGATGATTTTACCTTGAGTGCATATAGTGATGTTGATTGGGCAGGTAATTTAGATCATAGGAAAAGTACAAGTGGTGGTGCATTCTTTTTGGGTAAGAAACTAATCTCTTGTACTAGTAAGAAACAAGATTGTATCTCTCATTCCACTACTGAAGCCAAGTATGTTGCTAATGTTATAAATTGTAATCAAATTGTTTGAATGAAGAAAATGATGAATGATTTGAGGATAAACATTTATGAACTAATTGTTATTTACTTTGATAACTCTTGTGCTATAAATATTTCAAGAAACCATGTGCAACACTAAAAAATTAAGTATATTTTTATTAAGTGCCATTTCTTGAGGGATAAGGTCAGTGAAAAGGAAGTAAAATTGGAGTATGTGTCTACTAAAGAACAAATTGTGGAGATCTTTACAAAGCCTTTGTTGAATGATACATTTGAGTATCTCAAAGATAAGATTGGGGTTTTGGCCCCTCCGAATCAGAGCTAATGATGCTATGGGTGGCATCAGTCCAAAAATCAGCTATCAAAATATTATTCTCTAGATTGATGAGTTTGGAGATCTCTCCTTAGGGGGAGAAATATTATGATAGGTTGATGAGAAATAGTTATATATTATGCCTTTTGAGGTGAGTTTAGTTTTTTTGATGTCTTTGGCCCTTTGCCATTGATGTCAAAGGGGGAGAAATTGTGTGAAAAACAAAGAAAAATCAGATTGTGCTAAGGGGAGATTGTGTTAGGGGGTTTGAAGTTGGATATTCAAAGTGATTGAGTGGATATATTTTGGAGTGATCAGGTGGATATATTGATGTCTTTGTGCATTGATCGGTTTTTATCTTCATATGTTTCCATCAATGCTAAAGGGGAGATTGTTATAAGATTGTTGAGCATGTCTGAGATTTTTTATTAGATATTATTTATGTGTGCTGACATTAATATTTTTTCATTGATTTTAACATACTATTATTGTTGTACACAGTGTGTTCAGTGAAGAAGATTTAAATTGTTTAGATGCTACATTGAAGATCTTGTGTTGTAATCGTAAGGTATATTTCTGATATGTCTATAGTTTGCCTACAAAGGTTCGCAAAAGTTTGGGTGATAGTTTGAGGAAGATATGATTGATTTATAAGGTGTCATTATTTCAGTATTCTTGTGTTAGAGGCTGATTTATTGCTTTAGTGAGAATTAGTATGGTCGATTCAGTTGATGTGAAGGTTCGGTGGTATTCTTGGATCGTGTTATGACCTTGTTGCTGGATCACATTGATCGAGGTGTTCGTGTGTGATATTTCGCTAGCATGTTGGTGTTTTTTCATTTAGGTCCTAGTCGACTTGGTGAAGTAACATGTTGTGATTCTTTGTGCTAATTTGACGAAGTTGTAGCATGTTCAAGGATAATGTTTTGATCCTATCTAATTCTTATCCGACTTGATTTGGATCGCCCTATGATTTGAGAATAATATTGTATCTTTTATGTGTATGGGTCCTAGCCAACCTTGTTGATGTTTATTCATTGTAATATGTATAAATGGGCAATCATTTTGTGATTGCGGTGGATGTATGTGTGTGTATGATGTAGGAGCATCTTGGGTTCATGGCAATCCTGCATCTTGGTAGCTTGTTAGATGTGCTCGATAACTGCTTTGGAGTTCTCAGTGGAGAGTTCCTATTTGTTCATCGACGAGCTCAATTACCACTTGGTGGTGTGTTGTGTCTTCTCAGTGGTGCCTTTCATCGAGTGCCTTTGCTGTGTTCTATTCTACTTAGTGGTGTTCTTCATCGAGTGGCTTTGGTGTGTTCTGTGTTTCTCGATGGCCTAGTTCACCGACAGGTTTTCTTTTGGATCTTTTGTTTGGTCTGACTTATGCATTAAATTTAGTCATGATATTAATGTTGGGATCACTCATTGGGAAATGTGTGGACCTAAATTTGGGTCATTTCTTTCTCCAATGATGGATCTTGAAGATTATATTGGGATGACCAGTTTGGTAGCCTCATGTATAAATGTAATGATTTGTTCTAGGTTTTTTTAAAAAGGAGAAAGGAGAAGGAAGAGGGAGATCAAGGATCTCGCATGAGGTAGGAGGATTGTTCTATTTTGTAATATATGATCTGCATTCCTTCTCCCTTTTTCTATGTTATTTCTCCTGTGTTGTGATTCTGCAAGGTGGTCTGGTAATTGGGTGAGCCTTTGGCCCCACTTATTTTACTTTCCTTGTGTCAGGTGGTATCTAAGCAAGGTCAAATCTAGAGGTTCCTTCTTGTAAACCCTAGTAGGTTATTTGTTGCGGGGTAGAAAATTGTGTTTTGACTTACAATTGTAGAGGGTTTCAAGATGGTTTGAGGAAGGAGAGGTGGAGATCTAGGTTTACCTGATACTGTAAGACAAATTGCCGCTAGATTGGAATCTATTTAGACATCCCAATGTCATGGATGTCATCTTGATGATGTTAGTGATGATGAAGCCAAAGAAGTGCAGGAGGTAGCCACACCTGCACCTATAATGGATCAAGGAGAAGAAATATTCCTACAAGAATTGACAAGTTTGAAGGTCACACAACAGTTTAACCCTCCTAAGTATAGTGGAAATTTGAATTCAAATGAATTGATGGACTAGATCACTGAGATGGAGAAATATTTTGAATATGAGAACATATTAGATGAGAAGAAGGTGAAAATTGCAAGCACAAAATTTGGTCATGCATCCTTGTAGTGGGAGCATCTACAATTATATCAAAAGAAGAAAGGTGAAACCGAAATCAAGGTATGGGATAAGAGGGTAAATAAGTTGAAGGACAAGTTTCTACCTTGTGATTATCAGATTAACCTAGTTAAGAGAATACAAAGTTTGAAGCATAAAGATAGCTTTGTAAAGGATTACACTAAGGAATTTTACAGGTTTGATATCAGATCTGGACATATTGAAG
This sequence comes from Chamaecyparis obtusa, assembly GCA_027943335.1. NCBI lineage: Eukaryota > Viridiplantae > Streptophyta > Pinopsida > Cupressales > Cupressaceae > Chamaecyparis > Chamaecyparis obtusa. The sequence goes on from BSBK01004144.1 coordinate 589,418, forward strand.
ATGAAGTGGAAAGGATTGCAAGGTACTTGAATGGATTAAGGACTTCTATTCAAGAAGAGATTAGTTTGGTCAAAATGGAGAGTATTGAGGAGGCTTATTAGTTTTCCCTAAAATCTAAGGAGAAATTGAATAAAAAGCATGAGAAAAGATAGAGAGGAAGAGGTGGTAGATTCCCTAGAGGAAGAGGTAGATCATATGTTAAAAATAGTAGATCCAATTAGGAGAAGAAAAATTAAGACAAAGGCAAGATCGAGTGGAAAGGTGAAAGTTCATCTTGAGGAAGAGGTAATTACTCCTGAGGTGGGTATGGAAGAGGAGGATTCTAAGGAAGTTGTTACAATTGTGGAGAAGAGGGACATAGATCACTTGAGTGTACACATACAAGTAAGAAGGTCAGTAGTAGGAAAAATGCTTTGGTGCATGAAGATTCACCAAATGAACCTGAGAAGGAAAGAAAACTGATGGTCAGAAGAGCATTGCGGAGTGAGAAGACTAAGGAAGATCTAGTAAGAAAGAGTTTTTTCAAGCCCATATGCAAAGTTGCAAACAAAGTTTGGAAAGTGATAATTGACAGTGGAAGTTCAGATAATCTGATATCAAAGGAAATAATTACAAAGTTACAGTTGGAAAGATTGAAGCACCCAAAGCCCTATCAGATTTCATGAATCAAGGATGAACATACACTTATGGTAAGTGAACAATGTTTTGTAAATCTGAAAATTGAAAATTATTATGATAAGGTGTTGTGTGATATTATGCCTATGGACTATTGTCATATTTTGTTGGGTAGACCTTGGCAATATAATAGACATGCTGTATATGATGAAAGATTGCATAAATATATTATTTGGGCCAATGACAAGAGACAAATATTGTTACCTTTGATTGAAGAATCTGTTGGTGAGATATGTACATTTGTGAAAGTTTGTTTGATGAAAGGTAGATAGTTTGTTAAGGATTTGAAGAGAAATGATGTCTGTTATGATGTGATTCCTAACAAACCGAGTGAGAAAACATAAGATATAGTTCTTGAAGAGGTTGAGTTGAAGCTGCTCACTGAGTACAAGGGGATCATTTTAGATAATGTACCTGATGGGTTTCCATCGATGAGAAGTATTAGTCATTGTATGGATCTAATTCATGAAGCTAGTTTTTCAAATAACGCACCACACCGACTAACACCAACCGAGAATGAGGAACTCAACCGATAAGTTCAAGAGTTGTTACAAAAATATTTTATTAGAGAAAGTTTGAATCCATGTGTAGTACCAACTGTGTTGGCATCTAAGAAGAATGGATAATGGAAAATGTGTATTGATTCTAGAGATATAAAAAAGATAACAATTAAGTATTAGTTTCCTATACCGAGAATGGATGATATAATGGATTGTTTGAGTGGAGCAAAATATTTTACCAAGATTGATTTGAAGAGAGAATATCATTAGATCATAATCAAAGAAGGTGATGAAAGGAAGACTACTTTCAAGACAAAAGAAGGTTTGTATGAATGGTTGGTTATGCCTTTTGGTTTAACTAATGCACTGAGTACTTTTATTAGGTTAATAAATGAGGTTCAGAAGAAATTCTTAGGTAAATTTATAATTGTATACCTAGATGACATTCTTGTTAGAATAATTGAGAGGGGGGTGAATCAGTTATCTACAGTCCCAAATACAAAATGTATATCCAAAAACAATTTAAACAAATTTCTGCAGCTCGATAACATAGAATAGTAAACTATCTGTGCTTTTACCGATTACCAGTTAATAACTTATAGTAACTACTGATAAAATCAAACATGCAACATGTAAAGTATGATATCCAACAATCATCACAACCAACACATAACACAAGAGATTTAATGTGGAAACTCTATAAAGGGAAAAACCACCCAGGACTGACAACCCAACAATTGTTCACTTTTTTGAAGTGAGGTCGGTGAAGACCCAACCTTGTTAAAGGTTACAAAACACACTATAAGGTGTGACCTTGTTAGAGGATTTAACACTAACCATTATCATCCAACCAACATTCACTATGGGGTTGACATGATAACAAATGTACATTCTATGAATGACATTACAAGACTTTCTAGTCTACTTGATTAAGAGATTTATCTGATTACAATGGTTAAACTATAACAACAGGTGATCTGATTACAATACAACTTGATTTGTAGATGTACAGATCTATATTATGCTCATTCAAATCCTCTGATCAATATATCAATTCTGTTCAACAATATTCAATAACTTACTATCTCTCGGTTATAGCTTTTTGACGCTTGGTAATCTCTGCAGTTCGATTCTCCTTAACTAGTTTGATCAGGCATGCATGAAGCTTGTTCATGCGATATCTCTGCAGTATTCTTTCCTCCGACATGAGTTTCATAATGAAACCCTAGTCTCTTAAATAGACAAGTAAAATATTTTCCTTTCATCCATTAGATTTTGTATCTTAATCTCCTTCGTTGATTTTGCTGCTTAAACCTTCCTTGGCTAATGTGTCAGTAACACGTTTCAATTCTGTCCTTTAGATCTTCCTTGAATTTTGCTAGACGTTGATCTCGTAACAAACTTTATCTTTCCACTCTGATCACAAGGTACTTTCCAACTCATCAACTTCTGTCGGATAAACTAATCATTTAGTTCTTTTGTTCATTCTCAGTTTAACAAAGAAATGTGTCGATGAACAAAAGCTCAGTTTATACTATGCTCAGTATACACTATACTACTCGGTGTATACTGGAATGCTTCATTAACTGACCACACTGCTTTGTAACATTTTTCTCCCAACTTCATAATAGATTAATGCAACATAATCAAGTCAAAAGTATGAAGTCATAGACTCATCAATAAGTTACCAAGAGTATTCTTTATCCTCATCTATCATATCCATCTTCCTCCATGTAGATATCTCGGTTCTTCATCTTTCTCTTCTCTTCTACAGATGTGTTAGATGTTTGCAACTTCATGATAAGTACTGTTGAAACTAGTTGACATCAATGACAACATAAAATTGATTCAATTATCTTACATAAAAGTTCAGTGTTCGATGATCTCTAATCACTTGAAGTTCTTCAATCATGTTCTCAATTAGTTGTATTTCATCAATCTCTCCCTTTGACATTGATGGCAACTCAAGCAATATGAAGTATATCATACACATACCAAACATGTATTCTGCAACTCTGTAAACAAATGTTGTAGCTCGGTAAGCTCTCCCTTAGCTTAATATGTTTAATCACTATGTCACATAATAGCATTGCAAGTGCAGACTATCTTCTGCAGATATGATCTTTAGCAGCTCTTAGATTCCTTCTATTTATTTCTCCCTTTATCTTCTCAGATTGTCTCTCCCTTACATAGATATTCTAGTATTCTCCTCAGTTATCATATTGTTTATCTCTCCCTTTGACAACAATGCCAGAGAAAAAACATAAACCATACAGCTCTTGTAGTAGCCAATTAACTCACTTTTGTCCGATTCATTCACTGTATCTCAGTATACTGATTATGCCACTGGTTTCTCAAATCTTTCACAACCTTAGATAGAAATCCAAAGTGTGAACTATGCTGCATCAACATGAATGATCCTCTGATAAGATTAGACTGATGCAACCTCTAGATCACATTAGTGACCGGTAGACAGGGGATGGACCCCAAGTCTAGTCCTCAAGTATTCAAATGTATCTTTCGGTAGAGGCTTTGTGAAAATATCAGTAAGTTGCTCTTTAAATGTAACAAATTCAAGATTCACTTGCTTCTCCTATACTTGTTCTCTTAAGTAGTGATACTTGATAGATATGTGTTTTGTTTTAGAGTGCATCACTGGATTCTTTGAAATGTTTATAGCACTAGTGTTATCACAGTATATAATCACTGGCTCAGTGATTACCTCATTCATTCCTTCTAACACTTGCTTAATATATGCAATATTTGAACAGTTTTTAGTAGAAGAAACATACTCTACTTTGGCTGTAGACTGGGAAATACAAGACTGTTTCTTACTTGTCTAGGTAACAAGTCTTTCACCGAAGAAAAATGCTCCTCCAGTTATGCTTTTTCTGTCATCCACATTTCTAGCCCAATTAGCATCGATGTATACTTTAAGTTCAAACTTGCCTTCCTTAGGATACCATAATCCATAATCCTTTGTTTTCTTCAAGTATCTTAAGATTCTCTTTGTAGCAACCATGTGTGACTCCCTAGGATTTGTAGAAAATCTTGCAACAATCCCCACAACATGTGCTATATCTGGTCTACTATGTACTACATACATCAACTTACCAATCATTGATCGGTACAGTATCTGGTTCACCTCTGTAGTTTCATCCTGTTTAGTCAATTTGCAGCTTGTGAGAATTGGTGTTCCAATTGGTTTAGCATCTTCCATGCTAAATGTTCTCAGTACTTCTTTTATATACTTGGATTGTGTGATGAATATCCCATCATTTTGTTGAATAACCTGCAGTCCTAGAAAGAACTTAATATATCCAAACATAGACATTTCAAACTCTTTTCTCATCTTATCAGCAAATGATTTACATATGTGATCTTGTCCTCCAAAGATAATATCATCCACAAATATTTCAGCAATTAGAATAACATCATCAGTATCTCCTTTCATGTACAAATTGTTGTTCTCACTAGTTCTAACAAATCCAATACTTAACAAATAAGTATGCAGCCTTTCATACCAGGCTCTTGGTGCTTGCTTCAAACCATACAAAGATTTATGTAATCTACATACCATGTCTTTCTTGTCTGGATCTGCAAACCCTTCTGGTTGTTCTATGTAGATTTCTTTTTCAAGTATCCCATTCAGAAATGCAGACTTAACGTCCATTTGATAAACTTTAAATTTATTTAAGTGCTACATAAGTGAGTAACATGCGAAATCCTTCTAGTCTAGCAACAGGTGCAAAGGTATCACCGTAATCAATTCCTTCCTCCTGTGCATACCCCTTGCAAATTAGTTTGACTTTATTCCTTGTAACCTCTCCATTTTCATTCAGCTTGTTTTTGAAGATCCACTTAGTACCGATAACATTCTTATCCTTAGGTCTAGGTACTAAGGTCCATGTCTTATTTTTCTCTATCTGTTCAATCTCTTCATTAATTTCATTTATCCACTCTTCATTCTCCAATGCAACTTTAACATTTTTTGATTCATATTCACAAACTAAGCATGTACCTTGTCTTGACTTCTCGTTTGTATGCCAGCTTTCTTGTCGCCAATGATTTGGATCTCAGGATGATGTCTTTTGACAAATCTTACCAGTAGCTGATCTCTTCTTTCTTGTTCATCATGTTCAGGTTCATTTGCTTGCTCGATAGGTCCTTCCTGCTCGTCGGTTTCTCTTTCCTATTCCTCGGTGTTGTTTTCCTGCTGACCGGTTGTCACTGTCTGCGGCTTCGATAGATACTCTGGTTGTTCAATGTATGTGAATCTACTGTAGTTTTCTGATTCCTTTGTGATTTCTTTTGCATTCTTGTCATCAAACTCATCAACCCTGACATTAGCACTTTCTATCATTTTATTAGTAATTTTATTTAGACACTTGTATGCTTTGCTTTTAGTGGAATATCCAAGGAATATCCCTTCATCACCTTTTGAGTCAAACTTTCCATTTCTTTCATCTTTCAGAATAAAACATTTACTTCCAAAAATTCTGAAATAACTTACAGTGGGTTTGTGTCCAAACCATAACTCATAGGGTGTTTTGTTAGTGTCATTCTTCTGTTGTACTCGGTTCAAAACATAAACAGTTGTGCTAACTGCCTCTCTCCAGTATGTTTGAGAAACATTTTTCTCTATCATCAGTGTCCTTGTGCAATCAACTATTGACCTATTCCTCCTTTCACCAATTCCATTCTGCTGAGGTGTTCTCAGTGAAGAGACCTGTCTTTTTATACCATGCTCATTACAATAGTTAGTAAATTCATCAGAAATAAATTCACCTCCTCTGTCAGATCTTAAGAATTTCAATTCTTTACCAGTCTCTTTCTCTACTTTCGCTTTAAAGCACTTGAACATTTTAAATGCCTCTGATTTTTCTTTCAAGAACATGACAATCATCAATCTAGTGTAATCATCAACAAAAAGAATGAAACATCTATCTCCATAGTAACTCTGTGTTCTCATGGGACCACACAGGTTGGTGTGAACCAACTCAAGTATTTTCTTTGTTGAATAATCTTTACTTTTGAAACTAGATTTTGTCATTTTACCTTTCTGACACTCATGCCACATAACATGATCAGGTTTAGATAAGTTAGGAAGACCTCTAACCTATTTCTTTTTACTGATCTTAATCATGTTATCAAAGTTTACATGACATAACCTTTTATGCCATAACCAAGCATCTTCATTTTTCATCATTAAACAAGAAGACTCTACATTATCAAGATAAAACAAGTTACCTTTATATTGTGCTCCTATTCCAACAAGTCTTCCTTCATCATAAAATATTTTTACTTTCTTTCTCTCAAAAGCTACTTGGTGACCTGAATTGTTCAGTTGTGCCACACTTAGCAAATTATAGTTTAGTCCTTCTACCCAATAAGCATTATCACATTGGATTCTATCATTTATTAGTAAGGATCCCTTTCCTCTAACCATACAAGGTGTATCATTACCCATTTTTACAGATCCTCCATTATATTACTCAAGATGATTAAATTTTTCTTCATCACCAATCATGTGATGTGTACAACCACTATCAATGATCCATGTATCATTTTTATTAACCTTAGAAATCAGTGTTGTTTCTACATATCTTTCTTCTTCCTTAGAATCATCCTTCATAGCAACAAATACCACTTCTACATCATCATCTGAATCTGAATCAGATTCATTTTCTTCTACAATGTAACATACCTTTTTGCCTTTATCATTGTTGTCTTGGTTGTCTCTGTTGTAGTGTCAGTAACTTTTGTTGCGTCTTCTCCCATAGCTTCCTTCACCAGATCGATCCTTATTTCTGTCATCTTCCTTCCTATTTGGACATCTAGTAGCAATATGACCAACTTCTTTGTAGTTAAAACATGCTAAAGGTAATTTTTCTCTATATCTACCTTTTCCTTTAGGTAATCTCCTAGCCATAAGAGCTTCAAGCTCATCAAGCTCATCATCAGTACTGCTATCACTATCATCCTTATTATTTCTACTACTAGACTTACCAATCTTTAGAGAAGTCATAAAAGAAGATTCAACAGTCGGTACAACACTATTGTCATAGTTGTTTAGTTCAAAAGTTGTTAGCTTTCCAATCATATTATCAAGAGTGAGAGTACTGTTAGGTGCTGACCTATTTTTATGTATTGCAAATATTCTGATTGCATAAACAAGCAATAAAGTCCTTAGAATTTTGCTTACCACAATGTCTTCATCAATAACACCATCAGATCCTCTGATAGCGTGAACTACCTCCTTTATTCAATTTGTGTAATGCACAATATTTTCTCCTTCTTTCATCTTCATATCATCGAATCTCCCTCTTAAACTTTTAGCTCTGGCTCTCTTGACATTTGTATCACCACTATAAACTTGAGCAAGTTTATCCCACATATCCTTAGTAGTAGTGCAATCTTTAATATCTTCAAACTCAGCATCTGTCAGAGTAGCAACGATCTCCATCATAGTAATGTTATGCGCATGTCTATCTCTTAGTTGATAAAGAGTCAAAGGTCCAGTGGGCGGTGCAATGTAGCCATTCTCTAATAGTGTGAGGGCAGAATTCCCAATTCCAGATATATGCAGTTTCATTTGGCTTTGCCATATTATAAAGTTGTCCTTGTTCAACTTTGGCACATCCCTCTTCTACATTTTGTGATCTTTATGCTAAAGTCCTTAAAACTCTGTTCCAAGCAACCAATATTTTCTGATACCAATTGTTAGAATAACTGAGAGGGGGGTGAATTAGTTATCCATAGTCCCAAATACAAAATGCATATCCAAAAACAATTTAAACAAATTTCTGCAGCTTGGTAACATAGAATAGTAAACTATCTATGCTTTTATCGATTACCAATTAATAACTTATAGTAACTACCGATCAAATCAAACATGCAACATGTAAAGTATGATATCCAACAATCATCACGATCAACACATAACACGAGATTTAACATGGAAACCCTGTAAAGGGAAAAACCACCTGGGACCGGCAACCCAAAAATTGTTCACACTTCTAAAGTGAGGTTGGTGAAGAACCAACCCTGTTAAAGGTTACAAAACACACTGTAAGGTGTGACCTTGTTAGAGGATTTAACACTAACCATTATCATCCAACCAACATTCACCATGGGGTTGACATGATAACAAATGTACATTCTATGAATGACATTACAAGACTTTCTAGTCTACTCGATTAAGAGATTTATTTGATTACAATGGTTAAACTATAACAACAGGTGATCTGATTACAATACAACTTGATTTGCAGATGTACAAATCTATATTATGCTCATTCAAATCCTCTGATCAATATATCAATTCTGTTCAACAATATTCAGTAACTTACTATCTCTCAGTTATAATTTTTTGACGCTCGGTAATCTCTGCAGTTCAGTTCTCCTTAACTAGTTTGATCAGGCATGCATGAAGCTTGTTCATGCGATATCTCTGTAGTATTCTTTCCTTCGACATGAGTTTCATAATGAAACCCTAGTCTCTTAAATAGACAAGTAAACCATTTTCCTTTCATCCACCAGATTTTTACGCTTAATCTCCTTCATTGATTTTGCCGCTTAAACCTTCCTCGGCTGATGTGTCAGTAACATGTTCCAATTCTGTCCTTTAGATCTTCCTTGAATTTTTCTAGCCATTGATCTTGTATCAAACTTTATCTTTCCACTTTGATCATGAGGTACTTTCTAGCTCATCAACTTCTGTCGGCTAAACTAATTATTTAGTTCTTTTGTTCATTCTTGATTTAACAAAGAAATGTGTTGGTGAACACAAGCTCAGTTTATATTGTGTTCGGTATACACTATACTGCTTGGTGTATATTGGAATGCTTCATTAACCGACCACACTGCTTTGTAACATTTTGCTCCCAACTTCATAACAGATTAATGCAACATAATCAAGTCAACAATATGAAGTCATAGACTCATCAATAAGTTACCAAGAGTATTTCTTATCCTCATATGTCATATCCATCTCCCTCCATGTAGATATCTCATTTCTTCATCTTTCTCTTCTCTTCTACAGATGTGTTAGATGTTTGCAACTTCAGGATAAGTACTGTCAAAACTAGTTGACATCAATGCCAACATAAAACTGATGCAATTATCTTACATAATAGTTCAGTGTTCAGTGATCTCTAATCACTTGAAGTTCTTCAATCATGTTCTCAATCAGTTGTAGTTCATCAATTCTAATATTCAGTAAAACCAAAGAAGATCATTTGTTGCACATTAGATTGGTATTGTAGAGATTGAAAGAGGAAAAGTTGTTGATTAATCTGAAAAAGTGTTCCTTCATGAAAGAGGAGATTGTATATTTAGGATTTGTGATTTTAGCTAATGGTTTGAAGATGGACCATGGGAAGGTTAAATATATTCTTGAGTGGCCTACGCTTGAGAATGTGGGTGATGTAAGATCATTCCATGGTTTAGCAAGTTTTTACCGAAAGTTCATCATAAATTTTAGTTCAATTTGCAATGCTTTGACTGAGACAATGAGAGGAGATAAAAGAGAGTTCAAGTAGACACATGGAGTTGATAAGAGTTTTGATACTTTGAAACAAAAGGTTGTTGAATTTCCTATGTTAGCTTTACCTGATTTCAATAAGGTATTACAAGTTGAATGTGATGCAAGTGGTAATGCAATAGGAGCTGTATTGAGTTGAGAAGGTAAACCTGTTGCTTTCTTCAGTTAGAAGTTGAATGATGCTAAAAGGAAATATTTCGTGTATGATCAAGAATTCTATGCTATTGTTCAAGCCATGAAGAAATGGAGATATTATTTGATGTTGAAGGAATTTTTGTTGTATACTAATCATAAGGATTTATAGTATTTGGATAGTCAAAATAAGCTGAATCAGAGACATGTGAAATGGGTTGAGTATTTGCAAAATTTTATATTTGTGATAAAACATAAGAGTGGAGTATCTAACTGAGTTGCTGATTCATTGAGTAGAAGAAGATCTTTGCTAACTGAAATGAGAATTGAGGTTCTTGGTTTTGATGATATGAAGAATTTGTATGAAACTGACCTTGATTTTTATGATCCATGGAGAATGTGTAGAGCACCTATTCGAGATCAACCAAGTAAGTGGGAAGACTATTTCATTCAAGAAGATATGTTGTTAAAAAGAATTCAGTTATGTATATCGAGAGGATCAATGAGAACTAATTTGATAAAGGAGAAGCATAATAGTGGTTTAGATGGACACTTTGGCATTGATAAGATATTGAGTTTTCTTAAGGAAAGGTATTTTGGCCGTAGTTGTATAAGGATGTTCAAAAATTTGTGAAGAGTTATGGAGTTTGTCATGTTGCAAAAGGAGTAAGTTAGAATAATGGATTGTATACACTAATTTCCGTTCCTGAGAAACCTTGGAGTGATATCAGTATGGATTTTTTTTCTTGGCTTACTGATGACAACAAGAGGTAATGATTCCATATTTGTTGTTGTGGAAATTTTTTTCAAGATGGCACATTTTATACCATGTACGAAAACATCAGATGCAGTGCATATAACATATCTTTTCTTCAAGGAGATTGTTAGATTGCATGGATTACCGAGGAGCATCATCTCTGAACGAGACAATAAGTTTGTTGGCTATTTTTGGAAGACTCTGTGGAAGAAGTTGGACACCGAGTTGAAGTATAGTTCAACATTTCATCCACAGACTGATGGACAAACAGAGGTTGTAAATAGAAGTCTGGGTAGCCTGTTGAGATGCTAAGTTGGAGACAAATTGAGAATTTAGGATTTAATATTAGCACAATTAGAGTTTGCATACAATAATTTAGTGAATAGGAGTACTGGAAAGACACCTTTTCAGATTATTACTAGCATACAACCGAGGTGTATATCAGACTTGAAAGATATTGTTGGAGAAGAAAAGATGAGTGCTAAAGGGGAGGAATTTTCTGAATTTATGAAGTCATTGCATGAGGAATTGAAACATAAGTTAGAGTAGAGTAATTAGAAATACAAGGATAGTGTAGATAGGTCGAGAAGACATAAGATTTTTGAGGTTGGTGATGAGGTAATGATTCATTTGAAGAAATGAAGATTTCCTATTGGAACATATAGTAAGTTGAAGATGAATAAATTTGGTCCTTGCAAGGTATTGAAGAAGTTTGATAGTGGAAATGCTTATGAAGTAGAGTTACTTGATGACATGGACATATCACCAATATTCAACATTGCAAATCTGTATGAGTATCATAAGCCTGATGAAAAAGTGATGATACCGAGTGATTATCCTAAGAAGCAGACAAAAGAAGTTGAACATATTTTGGAACGAAGAGTTGGCGGAAGCACAAGAGGAAAGGATTACATGGAATACTTGGTAAAGTGGAAGAATATACCAATTGAAGACTCTACATGTATTTATCAATCTGAGTTGGATTCATCTTAGGTTGTACCTCACTCATAATTCAGAGAATCATTTCTTTTCAACCCTAGGTGTCTAATGTAGGAGCATCTTGGGTTCATGGCAATCTTGTATCTCGGTAGCTTGTTAGATGTACTCACTAGCTTCTTTGGAATTCTCAGTGAAGTGTTCTTATTTGTTCATCAATGAGCTCAGTTACCACTTGGTGGTGTATTGCCTCTTTGCATTGGTGCCTTTCACCAAGTGGCTTTTCCGTGTTCTGTTATACTCGGTGGTGTTCTTCACCGAGTGGGTTCAGTGTGTTTTGTGTTGCTTGGTGGCCTAGTTCACCGATGGGTTTTCTTTTGGATCTTTTATCTAGGTTGAATTATGCATTAAATTTGGTCATGATCTTAATGTTGGGATTTCTCATTGGGAAATGTGTGGACCTAAATTTGGGTTGTTTCTTTCTCCAATGCTGGATCTTGAAGATTCTATTGGGATGGCCTATTCAGTAGTCTCATGTATAAATGTAATGATCTGTTATAGGTTTTTTTTTAAAAAGGAGAAAGGACAAGGAAGTAGGAGATCAAGGATCTCACATGAGGTAGGAGGTTGTTCTATTTTGTAATTGATTCCTATTTATATTGTCCAAAATTGGGAAGGCCTCATAGCCCAACATGTATCAAGTTTGAATGAATTAATATATGATCTACATCCCTTCTCCCCTTTTCTTTGTTATTTCTCCTATGTTGTGATTTTACGAGGTAGTCTGGTAATTGGGTGAGCCTCCACTTATCTTACCCTCCTTGCATCAATGTAATTGAGAAGGGAAGAAGGTGGTGTAGGGAACCCAATGTAATCAAGGGGTTAGTAAATAGGAATAAAGGATTTGATCCAGTGGGATCATCCATGATGTAATCTCTAACCCATTTGTAAGGCTAATAGGCTCTAAGGTGTTTTATAAATCGAGAGTCTCATTAGGCCAAGGGGTATTTTAAGGGTTGTAATAAAGTCTTTAGGTGATTTGGAGATAGGTCTACGCATAAAGAGAGTCTTTGCAAAGTCATTAAAAATATGTAAAGCAACATTTAAAAAGTTACTATGCAACTTTTAAAAGTTGCTTGAAAAGTTAGAATTCGGTTACCAACGGCTACAACCATTTGAAAAATAGTTGTAGCCATTGGGAAGGATCTACTTGAATCCATTTTGATCATACATGATTAGAAGTAGATAGAGGTTGATATAAGTTGATTTTTGTATGAAGTTTGGTGGAATTTTGAATGAAGAAACCCTAATTTTGTGTAAAAATGTCTGATTTTTGTACTGTATGATCTGATTGGTGATTGGAATTGATGCACATTTGAGGTATTTTTGTAGTGTTGGTTGTTGTGGTCCAGATGAAATTGGTTAAAACACCTTATCCTAATGAGAATCTTAGTTTATAAAACACCTTAGAGCTAATTAGCATTACAAATGGGTCAGAGATTACATCAAGGATGATCCCACTAGATCAAATCCTTTATTCTTATTTACTAACCCCTTGATTACATTGGGTGCCTTGCACCACCTGCTTCCCTTCTCAATTAAAGTGATGCAAGGAGGGTAAGATAAGTGGGGCCAAAGGCTCACCCAATTACTAGACCACCTTGTAGAATCACAATATGGGAACAATAACACAAAAAAGGGGAGAAGGAATGTAGATCAAACCAATTACATCTGGACCACAACACAAAAATACACTATTTTGAGGACATTTTAAAATAATAGATGATGAAAAGTATTAATAGGTATTAAAGCTAACCCATAATATAGAGAAGAGAGTTAGACTAGATGATGCCCCCTCGAGAGGGTGACAGGGAAGAAAAAGGGGCCTGTGTGGCATCTAGAAAGAAAGAAAAAAAGGGGCTGGTGAGACAGAAGGGAAATGAGGGATAAAAGAAGTCAGGAAAGTGACACAGGTAAGAAATTGGAATGTGGGAGGGAAATGGAGGAAAAAATGGGGTTTTAGAGGGTGTTTAGGAAGAGAAATGGAGCAAAGGGGAGGCATTAATAAGGGCCAAAAGGGTCTGAAAGGAGTTATTTGTGCATATTTAAGCTTAGAGTGTTAGAAATAGGAAATATTGAGAGGGGGGGTGAGTTGGTATTTCACAAACTTTTACTTTTTCCCAATTATGGATATAACAAATTAACTTGAAGCTTGCATAAGAAACTAAACTAAGTAAACTGAATAACAAGCATAGCAATAAAACAAATGAACTTATAACACCATGTTTGTTCTTGAGGAAACCCTGGCCAAGGGAAAACCCCGGTGGGGATGATGTTAGAAATAGGGAATACTGAGAGGGGGGGTGAATCAGTATTCTAAAAAATTTTACTTTTGCCCAATTATGGATATAACAGATTAACTTGATACATGCATAACATATTAAACTAAAGAATATGCATAACGGTAAAGAAAATGAACTCATAACACATTATTTGTTCTCGAGGAAACCCTGGCCAAGGGAAAACCCCTGTGGAGATGGTACCCACAAAGATCCACTAATAAAAAATATCCTATTAAGGATGTTGACCCTGTTAGGAGCCTATTACATGCATATAGTGTCTCAGTCCTGATTAAGGGACTTTAGGCCTTGTTAGAAGCCTCAACCCTGTGAAGAGTTGGTAGTACAAAATATGATTACTAGATGAGCCCACTACCCAAACAAGGAATGTACAATGATTACTGATTACAAAATATGGAAAGGTACATAACCTTATACTGCTTGCTTGCTTTCACAACTTTGCATCAATATCTCTTCTCTATATGTTCGCTATACCATCTATATCATTACAATTGCTTGTCTCTTTCACATTTACAAATGCCTCATATTTATACAAGTTATTAAGGCTAATAACTCTTACAGCTGGCTTAACAAAAGCATTATAAAAAATATGTATTTACCCAAGGGTTAACATCTAGGATGTCATCCCTTTATATTGTTAGGACATTATTTTGATAAACAAAATAATCCCTTAACTCTTTAACAATTCTGTCTTCATATACTGTCTTGTCGGCTTAACACTGTCTTAGGTAAAACTGTCATAACTTCTTTCGTACATGCCATACTGACTTTCTCTCTCAGGTGAGTCTTCTATATTCATCATAGTATCTATGTTCAAGTGTGCAAGCACTGAACTTACTCCAATCATCATCGCTAATCAAAACTGTCTCTGAGTACACTGGAAAAACACTGTCTCATACTTAGACAATTTTGCTTTGCGCTCTGACATATTTTCTCTCTATCATATGCGATCTTCATGTAGATCATATGTTTCTATAATGATAACATCTAAGTATCTAACTCAGCCAAATTTTCAACAATCTCCCCCTTTGTCATTGGTTGCAACATATGAGAAAATTGGCTAAGTCATAACACTTCAAAAACTGAAAATTATGGCCATAACAAAAATATATATCTGCTGTCCTTATAACTCCATATATCTTAGCTATATCCTGTACTCCCCCTAAGAATATACATTCTTATCATATATAACAATTTTCTACTAAATATCTCTCCCCCTTTGACAACAATGACAAAAAGGGTGCCAAAACTGTTCTCAAAAAATGTGTATACCTTGATTCAATATTGCAGAGCTGGTAGGCTTGCAACACAATCTGCAAAATTTATCTTGATGCTCTCTATCTCCTTCTCCCATGCCTTCTTAATGGTGTCTACAACAGTGAGTAGTGCACACAATCAATAAGATGCTATTTCATAGGCTTGAAGGTTTGCAAAACTAAACTTTTGAAAATATGTCTTTGATGAAAGACATTCTTCCAATTGTCCTTCAACAATGCTTAACTTAATGGAAATATGCTCTCTTAGAAGAGTGAATCTTTTCAGTTTCCTGTCCTTGTCATCAAATAGAATCCTTATTTCATCGTTAATCTTGCTGATTTTCTTCTCAATGTCCAATATCTTCACATTGGGGCTGGCTAGAAGATTTACCTTTGTCTGAATCTCTGCTTCTTTGTCTTTAATCTTCCAAATTTCTTCTGTTACAAGATTCTCAGATTTTGTACACTGAATGTACAAAGTTTTACCTCTGTCCAAGTTCCTTCTCAAGTCTTTTATACAGATATCCAGGCTGTTAATGTCATTCCTGATATTCTAGCTTATGTCTAGAAGTAATTTGGCCTCATAGGCTGCTTGAGCCTTCACTTTAGCTATGTTAGATAAGTTAGTAAACTCATCATCAAATACATTCATAATTTTCTTAGCTCTTTCAAGAGGGTTTGCCTCTATTATCTGTGTAGTCACAATGCTTTGCAACTTCTCTGTTAGTTCCTTCAGTGATCCTTCAAGGCTTTTCACCTTCTTATTCTTCCCAATTATCTTGTTCAGAGATGTGATCAATTCCATCTAATCATCACCATGAACTTCTTTTCCAAAAATTTCAAATATAGATCCAAACTATGATTTATTTGCAGTCTTAGGTGTAAGACTGATTTCTGCTTGACTAGGATCTTCTACTTGCTTCTCTGTTACCTTTTCTTCTTCAATCCTTGAATCTCTCTTCTCTTCTTCTCTGGCACTGTCCTACTCTTCAAAATCCGAATTGTCAACAATGTTTTCAAGATTCTTGAAAGGATTATCATCACTATCTAAAGTAATCATAGTTCCTTCCACATGCATTGACTCATCTTCAATGTTTATAGTTGGTGGAGAGGGAATTCTTTGATGTTCAACTTCCTTATCTTGCTTCGTTTGTCCTGCTGCACTAGAGTGTCTTTCAACACTAGCTGTCATTACTTTGACTATTGCTTGCTTTGTTTCTCTATTGATCTCTTCATAATTTCCTCCCATAATCTGAATGGTTCTTTTCTTTGATCTCAGATGGGTGTTCATTTCTTTCATGATCTCCTTGAAATGTTCTTCATCTTTAACATCACATAATTTTCTTACAAGATTTTCTCTGATCTTATTATCTTCTTCTATTTCTCTTTTATTCCTGTTCACTAATTTCTCATATAAATCATCAGGTATCTTGCCCTAAATTGTGTCAAACTTCTTATTAGATTGTATCATGTGTTTCACAACTGCATTTTCAAGATTCAGTCTATCTAAATAGTCATAAAGGTCATAATACTTGTTCATCTTAGAGAAGTCTCCATCTTGTATGATTTGTTCATTCACTTTTTCAATCTTAGATTTCCATGTTTTCTTTTTCACCGGGGTATCTTCATCATCTTTTACTTCTGCTATCTTCCTCTGAACTGGTGGTACTAATGTTTTCTTCCTTTTACCTGGTCCAGTAGCAATTTATTTTATTCTTTTACTAGGTGTCGATGATGATGATCTTGTGGATTTCCTAAATTCTTGATCTTTCTCAACTTCCTCCACTTTTACCTTAATTTGAATGTCTGCTGGCTGTTCTACAACTAATGAAAGGGGTAGAACAAATAGAATTTCCTTTTGTCCTATATCTTTGATGGCTGCTGATGACTGCTTAGCAATTACAAATTCTTGTTCTGTCATCGTCGTGTCCTTTAAAATCTTCTTTATTGTACTATCTACTCTCTTCTTAGACTGTTTCTCTTCTAAGATAGACTTTGCAGAGTTGAAGTTCTCCTCAAAAGTCCCAAATCTATTACTGTGAATATCCAACTTGCCCTTAAACAATCTGCTCACATACTCTTCTGTTTCAGCTTCAATAATTTCATAGCCAAGAGGGTCTATGAATTCTACTCTAGGTTCTACTACTTCAATGAATGTAAAGTCAGTATCAACCATGAAACATATCTCATTCTTATATTTCTCAACTAAGGACTTTGGAATCCTTGATCTATTTTTCATTAAATTCTAAAATATTTTGATTACCAATACTGCACTCTCATTGACCTTGTCAATAAGATGTCTCCTGAATATTGTGTTTATCCTTTCCATTGTGGTCTTTCCATCATTCCAATCATCACCAATTGTAAATGGAAATCTTCTTAACAAATGAAAAAACATATAAGTGATCAATGATGAGAATCTAAACTGGGAGTTCTTGGTCTTTTTTATCTTCTCCAAGTTCTCAAATAACTGAATTCTCAAAATTTCACACATGTCAACTTGAGCTTTGTCAACACACATTAAGTAGGCTACATGTATCATTCCTGCTACCATGTCATCTTCTCTAGAGTTAGCACAAAACTTAGCTGTAAGGATCTTGCACAAATATCTAACATCATCCTGTTGTATCTTGCTAATCACTATGCCTCTGCCATTGTAAGATGATTTTGTGTCGTCTAATACTATTTTTCTCATGTTCTTCTCATTCAATGGAATGACTCTAGTTTTAGATAAACTGGTTATTTCATGAATTAGGTTAGCTGTGATATCTATCACTCTGTCATCTAACCAAAACTTTCCATTGTGAATTTTTCTCAGGATTATCTTAGTGCATTCTTCATCATCAAACTCATATTGTGAGGAATACTTTATGATCTCATTATCTTTCAAGTGTTCAAACCCTACTTTGAATGACATATCTTGATTGTAAATATTTTCATATTCTTTGGTAAAATCACTATCACTGAGGGTTTCAAGCTTGCATCCCAAATAACTTCTAACATTCTCTAAGTGTAGAACTCTATCTAGTACAGATGATAAAGCTAATTTAGGGTCCTCCTCCAAGGGTTTTACTGGTTCCCTTTTGATCTTAGGTCTATTCTTATCTCTTACATTATGAATCAATGAAACATCCATGACTACTACAAATTCTTTAACTGATTTATAGATCTTCTTAGTAAAATACCTCGATTTTGCAATTTAGGGCTTGCGTAGATTCGACACAAAAATCCTTCACCAAATCCTTGCAAAATGCTTTCAATCATTTCTCTTTGATCTCCTTAGCACTTGTATTCATCTTAATGATCAAATAATAACGATCATAACCTTTTAACCTTTCAATCTAGCAAAATCTGACATCGCATTCAATTCCTTTGCCACTTCTTTCCAAAAGGTTGTTTCTACTTACCTGCAAAACTTAAAACTTCTTGCGATCTTGCATAACATAATATTATCCTATGTTCTCTTAACCATAGCATCAATACATCATATACTGCCTCACATTAACTACACATGACTCAATTCATCCTATACTAACTTCTATACTATCCTAAGTTCCTATTGTACTGTATTTTTCATGAGTTAAGTACTTTGAGATGGGTTAGGTAGAGATTCACTCTTACCATTAGATACTTCACCTTTCTGATTACCTTCAGTGCTGAATATATCTCCTTGATCTGTGGCTTTAGCAAACTTCACTTCTTCTGAATTACTACAACATCCTCTTTGACTGATACTTGCATTTTCATTTCTCCTTGCATGACTTCTAGGGTTAGGGTTAGGATGAGAAACCCTATTATTCATTCTGCAAAACCTTGTTGTATGTCCAATCATGTTACATATTTGACAAACTATTCCATTGTTTCCATATCTTGGTCTTGACTGGTTGATTTGTGATCTGCAATTTCTAGCAATGTGTCCAACTTTGTTGCATCTATAACATACTACTCCATTTTTTCTGTTCATATCTTCAGTAGGTCTCTTATCTGCATGGTTAGTATTTCTAAACATTCTACTACTATTATTGTTCTCAACAAATTTAGGTTTTCTACATTCAATAGCTCTATGTCCAAAACCATGACAATTATAACAATAACCATTAAGAGGTTTAAATTTCTTACCAGTACAATCTTTCTTCATATGACCAAAAGTATTACAAGCAAAAAATCTACCTTTAAATTCTCTTTGTGTACCTTTAGGTGACTCTTCTTGTTTAGGTGGTTCTTCTTGTTTAGGTGTATCTTCAGATTTGTCAACTTCATCAGACTTCTTTTCTTCTATGCTTTCAGAAAATTTTAGATCTGGTTTCTTTCTCTCTTTACTCTCTTTAGATGAGTTAAATCCAAGACCAATTTTATCATAGAATGGTTTTTGATAAGACAATTGTTCATCAATCTTCTCACTTGTTGAATATAGTCTCTCAAGTTGCTTCTTAGATTGAGTTAGTTCACCTTTCACAATTGTATTGTACTTCTCAAGCTCAACATACTACAATTTGGTTTTCTCAAGTTCAGATGTCACTTCACAAAGTTTAGATTTTAGATCTTCTTTCTCAGATTTTAGATTTTCATTCTCAGATTTTAGATTTGCTTCATTCTTGCTATTTCCATCTTTCAAATTCAACTTCAGATGTACTAACTTCAGTTCATGTTTAAGGATCTCATTTTATTTTTCTAGGTTGTCATCACAATCTTCAATTTGAATTGTAGATTTCTTTTCTGATTTCAGATCTTCCAACTTGTTTTTCAGTTTCTCAGTGAGGTTCTTTGCATCATCATATTTTCTTTTCAGAGTGTCTCTTTCTTTAGTAAGCATATCAATCTGTTCAAGAGCTTCGTCAAGATTCTTCTGTAGCTGATCAGTATCCATAGAGATCTTACTCAAGCTGCTAGGCTTTCCTTGAATGATTCTTTTCCAAGTAACTAGGCTCTGATATCAATTGTTAGAAATAGGGAATACTGAGAGGGGGGGTGAATTAGTATTCTACAAACTTATACTTTTTCCCAATTATGGATATAACATATTAACTTGATATAAGGATAACATAGTAAACTAAAGAATATGCATAACAGTAAAGCAAATAAACTCATAACACATTATTTGTTCTCGAAGAAACCCTGGCCAAGGGAAAACTCTGGTGGGGATGGTACCCACAAAGATCCACTAATCAAAAGTATCTTGTTAAGGATGTTGACCTTGTTAGGAGCCTATTACATGCATATAGTGTCTCAGTCCTGATTAAGGGACTTTAGGCCGTGTTAGAAGCCTCAATCCTGCTAAGAGTTGGTAGTACAAAATATGATTACTAGATGAGCCCACTGCCCAAACAAGTAATGTACAATGATTACTGATTACAAAATATGGCAAGGTACATAACCTTATACTACTTGCTTGCTTTCACAACTTCACATCAATATCTCTTCGCTATATGTTCACTATACCATCTATATCATTACAATTTCTTGTCTCTTTCGCATTTACAAATGCCTCATATTTATACAAGTTGTTAAGGCTAATAACTCTTACAGTTGGCTTAACAAAAGCATTATAAAAAATACATATTTACCCAAGGGTTAACATCTAGGACGTCATCCCTTTATATTGTTAGGACATTATTTTGATAAAAAAAATAATCCCTTAACTCTTTACCAATTCTGTCTTCATATACTGTCCTGTCGGCTTAACACCGTCTTAAGTAAAACCATCATAAATTCTTATGTACATGCCATACTAACTTGCGCTCTTAGGTGAGTCTTCTATAGTCATCATAGTATCTATGTTCAAGTGCTCAAGCATTGAACTTACTCCAATCATCATCGCTGATCAAAACTGTCTCCAGGTACACTAGAAAAATATTGTCTCATACTTAGACAATTTTGCTTTGTGCTCTAACATACTTGATCTCTATCATATGTGATCTTTATGTAGATCATATGTTTCCATAATGACAACATCTAACTATCTAACTCAGCCAAATTGCCAATAGATGATACCCACAATTTGTCCACTAATCAAAAGATATCCGTTTAAGGATGTTGACCTTGTTAGGAGTCTGTTACATACATATAGTGTCTCTATCCTGATTAAAGGACTTTATGTCTTATTAGAAGCCTCAACCCTGTTAGGAGTTTCTATTACAAAAAAAATGTTTGCAAGATGAGCTCACTACCCGAAAATGCAATATACAATAACAACTTTTGATACAAAGGTAAAGTACAAAACCTTTACTGCTGCCGAATAACTTTGCTATTCTGATTTAGCTTTGTAGGATCTTCACTTTTACATACAGCTATTACTTTCTTTCTTCTTACAATATAAAAATTTGCATCATATGTCAACTTATTACAATCACTATATGTTACTTGTATATATTTCACATTACATAATTCTTACATATATACAAGTTATTACAATTAATAACTTCCAGTCGACTTACAATACATAAACTCTTCTCAAAATATAAAATAAATTTATGCTAGCTTAGGGTTAACATCTAGGATGTCATCCCTACATGGTTAAGTCATTATTTTGATAAACAAAATAATCCCTTAACTTAATGTGATCATATTCTATCTTCCGCTCTGTTAAGGTCATCTCAACACTGTCTCTATAAATCTTTAATATCTTCTTTTGTACATGCCGTACAAACTTGCAATTTCATATGTGGCTTTGATAGACATAGAATGATCCATGTTCAAGTGCACATGCACTGAACTTTCTTCTTTGAACATCGCTAATCAAAACTATCTCTGATTAGATTGGTAAATACTGTTGTACTTAGATAATTTTCTAGTACACTCATACAAGACTGCTTTCTTCGATTATGCTATCTTCATGTTGAGTATATGTTGCCATAATGACAACATTCTGATATCCTACTTAGCCAAATTGCCAACATAGAGATCTTGTGTATTTTCAAGATCTTATATAGCACATTGTGATGGAGAGAGGATGATGACTAAGGCACCAGACCAAGATTGTGAGGAGCGTAGGACTACACTGACCCCCAAATAGACAGGTAGGGTATCTAACTTGGCTTCATGATTTTTTTTGTCTTTTTTTTCTAATTAAATTTAGTTTGCAAAAGCATGATCTCATAGGTGTGGGTTTGGTGGGATCACCCTCGGGTCTAGTGGGATCGCGATCACACAAAAAAATGCAAGGGATCTGGGTCAGGGTAGAAAGAAATGGGATTTTCTTTGGGATCGCCAAAATGGGTTGGGTTTTGGGTTCAGTCAGAGGAATACGATTTTGTGATGAATTTTTGGTGGGATCGTGTTCTTAGAATAAAAGGCTTGGGGGGATATAAAATTATGTAATCCCACAAGGGATAACGGTGTTGGACTAAGTATGCAAAGGCAAGTACTGAGAGGGGAGGGATGAATTAGTACTTTAAAATGCTTTTAAAAAAATTAAACTTTCCTTTCTAACCATTTATTGATTCCTTAACATTTTCATGCATCACATAAAACATATAAAAAATTCAATAAATAACTCATAACACAAATATTTGGTATCACATAAATCCTTATTAGAGGATAAAAAATGTGGTGGGGATGACACCCACAAGAATTCATTACTGCAAAATAATCTCTTCAAGCGGTGCTACCATTGGTTACTCCTCCAATGCATATTTCATGTTTTATTCTCATTGGTAGATCTCACCTCATAATTATATGTAATCATCATGTTCCAATCTCCAATGTTCTTTTATACGATCTCCTTGAGATTAGTAAACCATTTTCTATTCAGTGTCTAGACTTAATGTACTTAAAGATTCTTCTAGTGTCGATCTGCTATGCTCAGTAACACGTTTTCCTTAACTTGGTAATGTTGGAAACTACAATTGAAATAATTCTTATATTGTCATTGATGTCAAATCTTAATTGGTGAGACACTTTCTATCTAGTAGAGTACCATATCATTTATTTGATGAAGAGGATTTTAAAAGAGGAGATAACAAGAAGACCTAGTGGAAAGGTTGAGTTATGAGAAACTACAATGGGTACTTGATTAGTTGGCACATTGGCAAGGTAATGTGTTGTTTATCTATAACACTAAGTGAAGAAGTCAGTTGGTTTGAAGCATGGAATAAATGAGAAAAGAAAGTATGCAAGCATAGGCTTGATCGAGCAAAAGAGCATAAGATTAAGGAAACTTAAGTATAATTTGAGTGATGCTAGTGTTGACCAAATTCCAGTATAAGTCAAGAAAAGTCAGTGTTGACCGAGCATTAGTAATTACTAAGTATCAGATAATAACCAAGTGAAGATAGTGATTGCCGAGAAGAAGAGGTTTAGCGATGACCAAGCTATCCAGTGAAGATAGAGCAGAAGAACACAATGATGATCAAGAGTCAATATTTTATAGTTTATGAAGGGATTAAGATTTTTGGGTGACATAGTTGAATTCTTGGAATATGAAAAATGTGTTGAAGATAAGGATGAATGACTTGGAGTACTTAATACATGGTAAAAAAATGTTATGCATGGATTCAATGAGAAGTTTTGAGAAGTATCTAGAAGGATAAGAAGGCGAATGAAATGTTGGAAGGATTCAATGAATCTAACCTAAACCTAAGATCTATGGAGATGATTAAGCGAAAAAAGCTTAAAGTACATAATTAAGGAGGTATAAGGATGACCTAATTGTAGGTTATGCAAGAGGTTGATTATGTTGATTGGAGAACCTAAGTAGAAGGCTGAGAAGAGCTATTAAAAGATGAGAAGAGTTGTGGTAATTTCTTGAAGGGTTTCCAAGTAGATCAAAGATGAAGATGATAATGAAGGCTAGTTAATAGATCAACATATGAGCTACATTGGATCTATATTTAAAAAGTGAGTTGTATGTTTTAGATCAACACCTACTGTTACTTTCTAACCATTGTATAAGTTGAAATATTTTAATCAAGGTTGACCTAATTAACAGTCATTTGTAAATCTTTTAATCAAGGTGACATTATAATGGGATGTTCTTAAGTCCTCTAACAATTCCACTCCTAATAGGATGATTAGATCCTTTAACAGGGTCACACCTAACAATGTGTATTGTAACATTTAACAAGGTTGGATCCTCATAGAGCTCACTTCAGAAGAGTGACAATTTGGTATCATGTTACTGGTGCTTTTTCCTAAATTAGGTTTTCATGTTAAATCTTGGTGTCGTACTTGTGTGATTGTTATTTGAAGTGTTTTACAGTTAAGAATTTTATATTATGCAAGTTTATTACATTTGGACAATGGATTGCAAGTTTATCTTACTAGTTATATGTTATAGAGACTAAGTGGATTGTTGAATAGATCTAAGTTGGTTGAAGTTTTTAAAAGTTCAATTGGTACATCTGGACCTGAGGATAATTGATTCACCCCCCTCTCGGTTATTTTAAAATCATTCTAACAATTGGTGTCAGATCTTGTGGTGCTTGTAAGGAAATTTTTTGAAGGTACTTAGAGCTAAAGATCAAGATGTACAAAAAGGAGGTACCAAAGTTGAACAAGGTGAAATTCCCTACATGACAAAGTTTGATGAAGCTACACCTGGCTGGAATTGGACATGTAGAAAAATACAATGTGGAGCATGAATACATACTAGTATCAACACCTTTGACAACTCAGCAGATGAAGGAAAAGAAAGAACACAATTAGACAATGTTAGAGATTGTATCATCCCTAAGTTATCTTGAATTTGAAGACATCAAGGACTGTACCAATGCAAAGAAAATGTGGGACACACTAACAACTATCTATGGTGGAGATAAAAATTAATGCAGGAGCATCTTGGGTCCTTGGCAATCATGTGTCACCAAAAAAATGTTTGAAGTTTTCTATGTTGCTCGGTTCCTTCTTTGACTGAGTTGGTTCAGTGTTGCTCGGATTCCTTTGTTTATTGGTGTTGGTCGGTTATCTCTTTGGTGCTCGGTAATGCTTGTCTGGCGCTTGGTTTTATTTCTTATCGAGTTGTTTATTTTGGATTTCTGTTGAGGCCAACTTGTGCATTTGATTTGGGTCACATATTTAATGTTGGTATCTATCATTGGGAAGCATGTGGACCTAGATCTGGTCATTACTTCTATTGATGGTGGATCTGAAGGCCGACTTGATTTGGTAGCCTCTTGTATATATGTAGTTGTTTGGTTAGAGTTTAGAAGTAAGTTTTTTGAATAGAAGATAGAAGATAGAAAATTAGAGATCGTTGGCAGATCCTCACATGTTGGACTTGTGTACTTGATTGTAATATCTGGCCTAAACTGAGAAGACCTTACAACTTGGCATGTATGAATCAAATTGAAGTAATATATGAATGTACCTACATTCTCTCTCTCTCTCTCTCTCTATTATGTCTTGTTGCTTCCATGTGTGATATCTGCAAGGTAGATCTAGTTAGGGTGTGCCTTTGGCCCCTCTCCCCATTCCCTTTCATTAGGTGGTATCAGAGCGAGGTGAGATTTGGATCTACATTTGAGAATCTAGGTTTGAAGGTTCCTTCTTGTCAAACCCTAGTTGAATTGTTGTGGAGTAGCAGATTGTGATCTGGCCTACAATTGTAGAGGGTTTCAAGATGGTTTGTGGGAGGTGAGATGTGGATCTAGGATTGGCAGACATGTTGAGACAAATTGCTGGTAGATTAGAAGCTGTTGAAACAACCTAGAGAAGAGGAAGACATCTTGAAGATGTTAGTGATGAAGAAATTGAGGAAGAACAAGGTGATGTAGAACCTGCACCGATGATGGATCAAGGTGAGGAAAGATTTGACAAATTTGAAGTGTACACCACACTTTAATCCTCTTGAGTATGGTGGGAAATTGGATTATGATGAATTTATGGATTGGATCACCGAGATGGAAAAGTATTTTGAATATGAAAAATGTATGTAAGGAAAATAAGGTGAAAATTGTAAGCACAAAGTTGAAAAGTCATGCATCCTTGTGGTGGGAACATCTGCAGCTGGACAAAAAGAGGAAAGGCAAAGAAAAAATCAAGGTATGGAATAAAATGGTGAATAAATTGAAAGGCAAGTTCTTACCTTGTGATTATCAGATTAACCTAGTTAGGCAAATGCAAAGTTTAAAGTAGAAATATAGCTCAGTAAAAGAATATACTAAGGAATTCTATAGACTAGATATCAGATGTGGACATGATGAATATGATGTGGAAATAATTTGTAGATACCTAAATGGTTTGAGAGTTTCCATCCAAGAAGAAATCAGTTTGGTCAAATTGGAGAACATTGGAGAGGCTTATCAATTTACATTGTAAGCTGAGGAGAAATTGAACAAGAGACATGAGAAAAGCCAAATAGGTAGAGGTGGTAGATTCCCTAGGGGAAGAGGTAGATCTTATGGTGAAAATACTAGATTTGAACCTAAAAAGACAACTCTGGATAAAGGCAAGATCGAGTGGAAAGGTGAAAGTTCATCTAGAAGCAGAGGCAGTAACTATCGAGGTGGTTTCTGAGGAACCTCTTACAATTGTGGAGAATGACATAGATCATTTGAGTGTACACATACAATTAAGAAGGTCGGTAATAATATAAATGATTTGGTGCAAGAAGAGTCACCGAATGAACCTGAGAAGGTAAATAACTTGATGGTAAGGAGAGCACTTTGGAGTGAAAGTAATAAGGAAGATCCAGTAAGGAAAAGTTTGTTCAAAACCAGATGTAGAGTTTCTAATGAATTTTGGAAGGTAATCATTGATAGTGGTATCTTGAAGAATCTGGCATCTAAGGAAATGGTCACAAATTTGTAGTTGAAAAGGTTGGAACATCTGAGGCCCTATCAGATTTTATGGATCAAAGATGAACATACACTCTTGGTAAGTGAACAATGTTATGTGAATTTGAAAATTGAAAAGTACTATGATAAGGTGCTATGTGATATCATGCCTATGGATTGTTGTCATATTTTGTTGGGTAGACCTTCACAATATGATAGACATGCTATATATGATGGGAGATTGCATAAATATATTATTTGGGCTGATGGGAGAAGATAAATCTTGTTACCTTTGATTGAAGAACTTGTTAGTAATGTTTGCACATCTATGAAAGTTTTCTTGATGGAAGGAAGAAAGTTTGTTAAGGATTTAAAGAATAATGATGTATGTTTTGCTGTGATTCCTAATAAACCGAGTAAGAAAACATAGGATAGTGTCTCTGAGGAGATTGATAAGTTACTCACCAAGTACAGTGAAATTATTTTTGATAATGTACCTGATGGTTTTCCACCGAAGAGAAGCATTGATCATTGCATGGATCTTATTCCTAGAGCTAGCTTACTGAATAAGGCACCACATCGGTTGACACCTACCAAGAATTAGGAATTGAACTGACAAATTCAAGAATTGTTGCAGAAAGTTTTGATCAGAGAAAGTTTGAGTCCTTGTGTAGTACCTGCTGTATTGGAACCTAAGAAGAATGGAGAATGGTGAATGTGTACTGATTCCAGATCAATTAACAAGATAAAAGTGAAATATAGGTTTCCTATACCAAGAATGGATGACATAATGGACAGTTTGACTGGAGCAAAGTATTTTACAAAAATTGATTTAAAAGTGGATATCATCAGATCAGAATCAGAGAAAGTGATGAATGGAAGACTTCTTTCAAGACAAAAGAAGGATTGTATGAGTGGTTGGTTATGCATTTTGGTTTAACTAATGCACCAATTACTTTTATGAGATTGATGAATGAAGTTTTGAAGAAATTCTTGGGTAATTTTTTGATTGTATATCTTGATGATATTCTGATATTCAATAAGAGCAGAGAAGAACATTTGTTGCATGTTAAACAAGTATTGCAGAGATTGAAAGAATAAAAGTTGCTGATAAATTTGAACAAGTGTTCATTCATGAAAGAGGAGATTGTGTATTTGGGATTTGTGATTTTAGTTGATGGTTTGAAAATGGATCGTAAGAAGGTTGAAGCTATTTTGAATTGGCCTACACCTAAGAATGCTAGTGAGGTAAGATCATTTCATGATTTGACAAGTTTTTACTGAAAGTTCATTAGGGATTTTAGTTCAATATGTAATGCTATGATTGAGACTATGAGAGGAGATAAAAGAGAATTCAAGTGGACACATGGAGCTGATAAATTTTTTGAGACTTTGAAGTAGAAGGTTGTTGAATTGCCTATTTTGGCATTGCTTGATTTCAATAAGGTATTTCAAGTAGAATGTGATGCAAGTGGTAGTGCAATTGGAGCTGTGTTGAGTCAAGAAGGTAAACATATTGCTTTCTTTAGTGAAAAGTTGAAAGATGCAAAAAGGAAATATTCTGTGTATGATCAAGAAGTCTATGCTATTGTTCAAGCACTGAAGAAATGGAGACATTATTTGATACCAAGTGAATTTGTGTTGTATACTGATCATAAGGCTTTACAGTATTTGGCTAGTCAGAATAAGTTGAATCAGAGACATATGAAATGGGTCAAGTATTTATAGAGTTATACATTTTTGATAAAGCATAAGAGTCGAGTCACTAACCGAGTTGCTGATGCATTGAGTAGAAGGAGATCTTTGATGACCGCGATGAAAATTGAAGTTGTTGGCTTTGATGACATGAGAAATTCTTATGAATTTGATCCTAATTTTTTCTGAGCCATGGAGAAAGTGTAGAGCACCTATTCAAGATCAACCAAGTACTAAATGAGATGAATATTTTATGCAAGGAGGTATGTTGTTTAAAGGGTATTTAGTTGTGTATACCGAGAGGAGCAATGTGAACTAATTTGATAAAGGAGAAACATAGTAGTGGTTTGGCTGGACATTTTGGTGTTGATAAAACATTGAATTTGCTTAAGGAGAAATACTTTTGGCCACAATTGTATAAAGATGTTCAAAAATTTGTGAAAAGTTGTGGAATTTATCAAGTTGCAAAAGGAGTAAGTCAGAATACTAGATTGTATACACTGATTTTTATTCCTGAAAAACCTTGGATTGACATCAGTATGGATTTTTTTCTTGGCTTACCAAAGACAGTAAGAGGTAATGATTCTATATTTTTTTTTGTGGATAGATTTTCTAAAATGGCACATTTTATACCTTGTAGAAAGATATCAGATATAGTACATATAGCATATCTTTTCTTTAAGGAAATTGTCAAATTGGATGGATTACCAAGGAGTATTATCTTTGACCAAGAAAGTAAATTTGTTGGATACTTTTGGAAGACCCTTTGGAGAAAGTTTAGCACCGAGTTGAAATATAGTTCTACATTTCACCCACAAACCGATGGACATACATAAGTTGTGAATAGAAGTTTTGGAAATCTTTTGAGGTGTTTAGTTGGAGACACACCAAGTAATTGAGATTATGTGTTCACACAAGAAGAGTTTTCATACAATAATTAAGTGAATAGGAGTACAGGAAAAACACCTTTTGAGATTGTAAATGACATACAACCAAGAGGTATATCTGATTTGAGGGATATTGCTGATGAAAGAAAGAGAAGTCTTGAAGGAGTAAAGTTTTCTGAGTACATGAAGATGTGAAAAATAAGTTGGAAGTAAGTAATAAAAAATACAAAGACAAAGCTGATAGGTCAAGAAGACACAAGACTTTTACAATCGATGATGAAGTAATGGTTCATTTGAGGAAAGACCGATTTCCTGTTGGAACATATGGGAAGTTGAAAATGAAGAAGTTTGGACCTTGCAAGATACTGAGGAAATTTGACAGTGGAAATGCATATAAGATTGAGTTACCTGATGACATGGATATATCACCTATATTCAACATTACTGATTTGTATGAGTATCATGAACCTAATGACGACATGATAGTACCGATGGATTATCCTAAGAAACAGATGGAAGAAGTTGAGTAGATTTTTGAACAAAGAATTGGCAGAAGTACAAGAGGAAAATAGTATATGGAATATTTGGTAACGTAGAAGAATAGACCGATTGAAGATAGTGCATGGATTTCACAATCTAAGTTGGATGTAGCTTAGATTATACCTATTTCATGATTCAAAGAATCATTTCAAATAACCCCAGGTGTCTAATGCAGGAGCATCTTGGGTCCTTGGCAATCCTGTGTCACCAAAAAGATGTTTGAAGTTTTTTGTGTTGCTCGGTTCCTTCTTTGATTGAGTTGGTTTAGTGTTGCTCAGTTTCCTTTGTTTACCAGTGTTGGTTAGTTATCTCTTTGGCACTCAATGAATTTCCCTGACACTTGGTGATGCTTTTCTGGTGCTCGGTTTCCTTTCTTACCGACTCATTTATTTTAGATTTTTGTTGAGGCCAACTTGTGCATTTAATTTGGGTCATAGATTTAATGTTGGTATCTATCATTGGGAAGTGTGTGGACCTAGATCTAGTCATTCCTTCCATTGATGGTAGATATGAAGGTCGACTTGATTTAGTAGCCTCATGTATAAATGTAGTTGTTTGGTTAGAGTTTTGGAGTAAGTTTTTGGAATAGAAGATAGAAGATAGAAAATTAGATATTGTTGGCAGATCCTCACATGTTGGAGGACTTCTATACTTGATTGTAATATTTGGCCTAAACCAAGAAGGCCTTACAACCCAACATGTATGAATTAAATTGAAGTAATATATGAATGTACCTGCATTCTCTCTCTCACTATTGTGTGTTGTTACTTTTGCATGTGATCTATGCAACGTGGATTTGGTTAGGGTGTACCTTTGGCCCCTCTCCCCATCCTCCCTTGCGTAAAAAATGTACTAAGAGCCAAATCTAAAAGTTTGAGAGGTAAGTTTGATGAAATGATAATGTTAGAAGGTGAGACTATTGTTTAATATTGTGCCCAAGTTAAAAAGGTTGTGAATGCTATTAGAGGAGATAATGGAAATATTGATGATGAAACTATTATTAGCAAGGTATTGAGAACCCTACTTCCTATTTATGCTATTAGATTTTCTCCAATACAAGAACTGAGATGTTCTCCTAGTAATAATTTAATTTTGAAAGGTCTAGTTGGTAGACTTACTATTTTTGAATTGTCAAATTTTGATAATTTCACTACTCATAATATTGAATCTGCATTCAAATCTCAATTGGTTCTTTAAAAGTATAAGAAAGAAAAAGAAAGATGTGTGAATAGTGACAGTGACACCTCTGAAGATGATCTTGATGATCTTGAGACACTTATGGCTAAAATACTACCAAGAGGAAAAGGAAAATTTAAAAGTAAAGTTCCTATAATCTATTTCTCATGTAATAAAGTTGGTCATATTGCAACAAGATGTCCTGATAGGAATGACAAGGATGAAAGAAGGGAAAGAAAGTACAAAGACAAAAGGGATGACATAGATTACAGAAGGTATAAGGACTACAAGGATAAAGGTAAGAAATCTTGTTATATTGTTGAAGAAGAAACTGATAGTGAATCTAATGAGTTTGATGATCATGATGTAGAAGTTTTTTATGTTGCTATGAAAGGTGATTCTGATTCTGATGAGAAAAATAAACTTATTTCATATGTGAGTAAAGGTGATAGATGGATAATTGATAGTGGTTTCTCAAATCATATGACTGGTGATAAAAGTAATTTTGAAATTTTAAATCATTACAAAGGTAGTAGTGTTAAGTTTGGTAATGATGCACCATGTCTTGTAAAATGAAAAGGATCAATAAGATTGACTGATAAGATTAGATGTGATAATGTTTATTAGGTTGAAGGACTTAACTATAAATTATTGAGTGTTTCATAGTTGAACATCAAGATGAATTCAATCATAAAATGCTAAGATATTTGATGCCACTGGTGAACTAATTGGAAGTGGTGCATAGATAAGAGGTAATTTATTCTATCTAGACATATCTGATGAGACATGTTTGTTTGCACAATTCGAGGATGTATGGTTATGTCATAAGAGGTTGTGTCATGTGAACATTGATAATTTGGTAAGAATTAGTAAGATGAAAAGAGTAAGAAGGTTACCAAGATTGAAGAAACCTGATGATGTGATATGTAAGAAATGTTAATTGGGAAAAATAACAAAGTCTAGTTTCAAGAGAAAAACCTATACTTCTAATGATATTTTGGAATTGTTTCATACTGACCTTTGTGGACCTATTGGAGTGAAAAGCTATTGTGGTGATAAATATCTTATTCTATTTGTTGATGATTATTCTAGAATGATGATTGTGATGTTTCTTAAAGAAAAATTTTATTCCTTTTAGTTGTTTAAGTGGTATTTGGAAAAGGTTGAAAAAGAAATAGGTAAAAACTTGAAAAATCTAAAATTTGAGAGAGGAGGAGAGTTTATATCTAATGATTTCAACATATTCTGCAATGATAGAGGAATTAAGAAGATGTCTACACCAAGGAGCCCTCCACATAATGGTATAGAAGAAAGAATAAATAGATCAATCATGGATTGTGCTAGAACATTGATGATAGAGAGAAATGTTGCACAAAAATATTGGAGAGAAGTTGTAAGTACAACTGTCTATACCTTGAACTGAGTACAAGTCAAGAAAGGTACAAATGCTACATCTTTTGAGTTATGGTATGGCTATGTACCTAATGTGAAATAATTTAAAGTCTTTGGAAGGAAATGTTATATATTAAAAGATAATAGGAATGGAAACATTGATGCTTTAAGTTATGAAGGCATATTCCTAAGTTATTACACTAAGAGAAAACATTATAAGTGTTTGAATTCTAACAGTAACAAAGTTGTGGAAAGTGAAATTGTTAGAGTTGATGAATGTGCAGAAAAGAATGAAATTGAATGCAAGAAGGAACCTAAAGATTACAGATCATTCGTATACATGAATGAAGGAGAGCCTATAAATTTACTTGAACCAGATAACAAAGCTACTGAGTGACAACAATAATTTGCCGAGTTGCAGCAAGAACATGCTGAGCATCAAGAGGAAACTGTCGAGAAATCAGAAGAGAAAGCATATATACAAAATGAACTTGAAACTTGAAGAGAAACAACAAGAATAAAGGAGACTAGATCCTACATTAGCACAGTATGTGAGAAGATATCATAAACCAGATCAAATCATTAGAAAAAAAGATTCAGGAGTCATGACAAGAAGCAAGTTGAAAAACCAAACATGCTTGTTATGTGAATTTGAGCCTAAAATAGTGATATTCTTTAGAGAATGAATATTGGATTCAAGCCATGAATGAAGAAATTGAGAAAATAGAAAAGAACAAAACCTAGACACTAGTTCCTAGACCAAAAGACAAGATTTTTATTGGAACCAAGTGGGTGTTCAGAAATAAGCTGAATGAACATGGAGAAGTCACAAGGAACAAGAATAGATTGGTATGAAAAGGATATGCACAAGAAGAAGGTAGACTATGGGGAAACATTTTCTCCAGTTTCTAGATTGGAAGGAGTTAGAAATCTACTTGCATATGCATCTTACAAAGGATTCAAAGTGTATTGAATGGATGTCAAATCTGCATTTCTGAATGGAATATTGGAATAAGTATACATTGAACAACCAAAAGGATTATTTGATCGAAGAAAAAGGAACATGGTTTGTAAGCTACACAAAATATTGTATGGATTGAAACAAGCCCCTAGAGCATGGTATGTGAGATTGCATAATTACTTGGTCAAAATTGGATTTGCAAGAATAAATGACAAGAACAATCTGTACTTGAAACTGAAAAAGGTAAAGGGATATTGTTAGCTAAATTTTTTTTTGATGATATCATATTTTGAGGACAAGATGCACTATGCCAAACATTTGCAAATGAGATGCAAATTGAATTTGAGATGTCTATGTTTGGAGAGATCAATTCATTGTTGGTTTTTAAGTTTATCAGATGAAGAAAGGTATCTACATTACTCAATCTAAGTATATCAAGGAGATACTTAAAACCTTTGGCATGGACTCTAGACCAGTAAGTACACCCATGGATACTGGACATAAACTATCAAATAATGATGAAACTACAGAAGTGAATCAAACCTTGTATAGGTCAATGATTGGAAAGATACAATATGTTGTTCACAACAGACCAAATATTGCATTAACAATTTGGATTGTTGCAAGATTTTCTCCAAATCTTAAGGAGAATCACATCATCAAAATGAAAAGGATATTGAGATATCTAAAAAGAACAAAGGATTATGGATTGTACTACAAGAAAAATGATAAATTTGAACTGAAAGTTTATACTGATGTAGATTGGGTAGGAAATGTGGATGATAGAAAGAGTACAAGTGGTGGAACATTCTTTCTAGGAAAGAGGTTAGTCCCATGGAAAAGAAAGAAAAAGAATTGCATTTCTCAATCTACATCAGAAGCTAAATATGTAGCAACAATAGTTAAATGTTCAAAGATAGGGTGGATCAAGCAATTGTTCAAAGGTATGAAAGAAGAAATCACTAAGCCACTTGTTATTTTCTATGATAACACAAGTGCTATCAATATATCAAAGAATCCTGTGATGCACACTAAAACCAAGCATATTGCTATCAAGTATCATGACTTGAGAGAGTTAGTTCAATCCAAAGAAGTGAGATTGGAGTTTTTTAATATGTTAGCAGATATATTCACTAAAGCTTTACCTAAGGATGCACATGACTACCTAAGAGGTAAATTAGGGGTGATACCCCTAACTAAGGCTACCTAGAATCAAATAGGAGTATTGCATCAAATATATTAATCATAATATCTAAAAAATTGATGCAAGGAGGTCACACTTTAGGAGTTGCCTAAAGTTGTGAAGAGTAAAGCACAAAATGTTAATCAGTCATAAGAAAGATGACAGAGGGATTATACATTTTAGAGAACTGACATGAAGATATCTACATGGTGAAGATGAATGAGAAAGTTGAAAGTGTCTTTGGCATTGTTGTCAAAGAGGGAGAGATTCAATAATTTTGTGGAGAGATTAAAATTGACCATGAATAGTTGAGGGAGAGTTTTTGAGTAGATAAGGGAAAAATTCATAGATGAGGGAGAGATTCAGTCAAACTGATGCATAGAAAAAAAGAAGAAGAGAGAGAGATCTATCCAAGAGGAAGCTGATGGGATGAGAATCAGAATGAAGCTAAGGATATTAATGACAAAAGTTGCTTCAATACATATTTTTTGGATTGTATGGAAACTATGCATATGGTATTGCCATCAATACCAAAGAGGGATATTGTTGGAAACTACAATTGAAACAATTTTTATATTGTCATTGATGTCAAACCTTAACTGGTGAGATAGTTTCTATCTAGTAGAGTACCATATCATTTGATTGATGAAGAGGATTTGAAAAGAGGAGATAACAAAAAGGCCTAGTGGAAAGGTTGAGTTATGAGAAACTACAATGGGTACTTGATTAGTTGGAAAATTAAAAGGGTAATGTATTGTTTATCTATAACACTAAGTGAAGAAGTCAGTTGGTTTGAAGATTGGAACAAATGAGAAAAGAAAGTTTGCAAGTATAGGGTTGACCGAGAAAAAGAGCAGAAGATTAAGGAAACTTAATTATAAGGTGAGTGATGCTAGTGTTGAACAAGCGCCAGTATAAGCCAAGAAAATTTAGTGTCGACCGAGCATCACTAATTATCGAGTATCAGATAATAACCAAGAGAAGACATTAATTGCCTAGAACAGTTTTAGCGATGACCAAGCTATCCAGTGAAGACCAAGAAGAAGATCATAGTGATGATCAAGTGTCAGTATTTTACAGTATATGAAGGGATTGAGATTCCCAGTCGACATAGTTGAATTTTTGGAATATGTAAAACATGTCGAAGATAAGGATGAATGACCTAGAGTATTTAATACATGGTAAACCATTTTTATGTGTGGATTCAAGGAGACGTTTTGAGATGTATCTATAAGGATAAGAAGGAGAACAAAATGTTGGAAGGATTCGATGAATCTGACCTAAACCTAAGATCTACATAGATGATTAAGTGGAAAAATATTAAACTAACTAATTAAGGAGGTATAAGGATGACCTAATTGTAGGTTATGCAAGAGGTTGATTCTGTTGATTGGAAAACTTAAGCAAAAGGATGAGAAGAGTTGTGGTAATTGATTGAAGGGTTTCCAAGTAGATCAAAGATGGAGATGATAATGAAGGCCAGTTAGTAGATCAACACATGAGCTACATTGGATATATATTTGCAAAATGAGTTGTATGTTTTAGATCAAAACCTACTGTTACTTTCTAACCATTGTATTAGTTGAAATCCTTTAATCAAGGTTGACCTAAAAGCCATTTGTAAATCCTTTAATCAAGGTGACATTCTAATGGGATGTTCTTAAGTCCTCTAACAAGGACACTTCTAATAAGGTGATTAAATCCTTTAATAGGGTCACACCTAACAGTGTGTATTTTAACCTTTAACAGGGTTGGATCCTCACAAAGCTCACTTTAAAAGAGTGAAAATTTGGTAGCAAGTTACCAGTGGTTTTTCCCAAATTGGGTTTCCACATTAAATCTTGGTGTCATTCTTGTGTGAATGCTATTTGATGTGTTTTATAGTTAAGATTTTCATACTTTGCAAGTTTATTACTTTTGGATAGTGGACTGCAAGTTTATGTTACTAGTTATATGTTCTAGAGACCAAGTGGATTCTTGAATAGATTTGAGTTGGTTGAAGTGTTTAAATGTTCAATTGGTACATATGGACCTGAGGATAATTGATTGACCCCCCCTCTCAATTATTATAAAATAATTCTAACAATAGGTATCTGAGCTTCTGGTGCTTGTAAGAAAAAAAATGAAGGTACTTGGAGCTAAAGATCAAGATGTACAAAAAGGAGGTATTGAAGCTGAAGAAGGAGAGCTTCCTTGCATGGAAATGTTTGATGAAGGTACACCTATCTGGAATTGGAGATGCAACAAAATACTATGTGAAACATAAATATATACCAGTATTGACACCTTTGACAACTCAATAGATGAAGGAAAAACAAGAACACAATCAAACAATGTTGGAGATTGCATCAACCCTAAGTTATCCTAAATTTGAAGACATCAAGGACTGTACCAATGCAAAGATAATGTGGGACACACTGATAGCTATCTATGGTAGAGACACAAATGCGTTAAGAGCCAAATCTGTAATCTTGAGAGGTAAGTTTGATGAAATGAGAATGTTAGAAGGTGAGACTATTGTTCAATATTATGCCCAAGTTAAAGAGGTTGTGAATGCTATTAGAGGAACTAATGGAAATATTGATGATGAAACTATTATTAGCAAGGTATTGAGAACCCCACTTCCTATTTATGCTATTAGAGTTTCTCCAATACAAGAACTGAGATTTTCTCCTGGTAATAACTTAACTTTGGAAGGTCTAGTTGGTAGACTTACTACTTTTGAGTTGTCAAATTTTGATAATTTCACTACTCATAATATTGAATCTGCATTCAAATCTCAATTGGTTCTTCAAAAGTCTAAGAAGGAAAAAGAAAGATGTGTTAATAGTGACAATGATACCTCTGATGATGATCTTGATGATCTTGAGGCACTTATGGCTAGAAGAATACCAAGAGGAAAAGGAAAATTCAAAGGTAAACTTCCTATACTCCATTTCTCATGTAATCAAGTTGGTCATATTGTAGCAAGATGTCCTGACATGAATGACAAGGATGAGATAAGGGAAATAAAGTACAAAGAAAAAAGGGATGAAAAATATTACAAAAGGTATAAGGACTACAAGGACAAAGGTAAGAAATCTTGTTATATTTCTGAAGAAGAAACTAACAGTGAATCTGATGAGTTTGATGATCATGATGTAGAAGCTTTTTATGCTGATATGAAAGATAATTCTGATGAAGATGAGAAAACTGCACTTATTTCAAATGTGAGTAAAAGTGTTAGATGGATAATTGATAGTGGTTTCTCACATCATATGACTGGTGATAAAAGTAATTTTGAAATCTTAAATCATTAAAAAGGTAGCAATGTTAAGTTTGGTAATGATGCACCATGTCTTGTGAAATGAAAAGGATCAATAAGATTGACTGATAAGATTAGATGTGATAATGATTATTGGGTTGAAGGATTTAAAAATAACTTATTGAGTGTTGCAAAGTTGAACAATTATGGTTACCGAGTTGAATTCCATCACAAAAAGGCTAAGATCTTTGATGCCACTCGTGAAATAATTGGAAGTGTTGAACAGACAAGAAGTAATTTTTTCTATTTAGACCTATTTGATGAGACATGTTTGTTTGCACAATTTGATGATTTATGGTTATGGCATAAGAGGTTGTGTCATGTGAAATTTGATAATTTGGTAAGCATTCGTAAGATGAAAAGAGTAAGAGGGTTACCAAGATTGAAGAAACTTGATAATGTGATATGTAAGCAATGTCAATTGGGCAAAATGACAAAGTCTAGTTTCAAGAGCAAAACCTATACTTCTGATGATATTTTGAAATTGGTTCATATTGACCTTTGTGGACCTATTAGATTCCAAAGCTACTGTGGTGATAAATATTTTATTCTATTTGTTGATGATTACTCTAGAATGATGACTGTGATGTTTCTTAAAGAAAAATTTGATGCCTTTCAGTTGTTTATGTGGTATTTGGAAAAGGTTGAAAAAGAAATAGGTAAAAGCTTGAAATGTATGAGATCTGATAGAGGAGGAGAGTTCATATCTAATGAGCTCAACATATTCTATAATGATAGAGGAATTAAGAGAAAGATTTCTGCACCAAGGACCCCTCCACAGAAGGTATAACATAAATAAGGAATAAATCAATCATGGATTGTGCTAGAACATTGATCATAGAGAAAAATGTTGCACAAAAATAATGGAGAGAAGCTGTAAGTACAACTATCTATACCTTGAATTGAGTACAAGCCAAGAAAGGTACAAATGCTACACCTTTTGAGTTATGCTATGGTTATGCACCTAATGTGTGATGAGCTACAACTAATTGACTATCTAGATGAACTGATGGAACAGTGATTAGAGATCACCGAGCTACTAAAGTGATATGTAAGATGATTAAATCAGTCAATATGTTGTCATTGATGTCAACTAGTTTTGACTATACTTATCATGATAGTTACAAACATTTGAATATCTGTAGAAGGAATAAAAGGAGAAGAAATGAGATATCTACATGAAGAAAATATGGATATGACAGATAAGGATAAGGTATACATTGGGTAACATATTGATGAGTCTATGGCTTTATATTGTTGACTTGAGCATGTTACATTAATCTATTACGAAGAAGAGTTTTGAATTGAATAAGTTAATGTGGTCAATAATTGAAGACTTATGTAAACACCGAGCCTGTGCAGTGTATACCGAGTGATAGTAATAACTGAGTTAGTTATCACTGATGTATTCAGTATTAACCGAGTATGGATGAAAACATTAAATGCTAAGAACAACTGACTGAAATTGATGAGCTGGAAATTGTTATGATTTTGAGGTAAAGGATGAAGTTAGTTATAAGATCCATGACTGACATAGTTTAGAGATGATCTAAAGGATGAGATTAAAATGTGTTATGGACACATCTACCAAGGAAGGTTTAAGTGGAAAAATGGACGAAGGAGATTAAGAGGAAAAATTCAATGGCTGATATGAAAACAATTTACTTGTCTATAAATAAGAGACATAAGTTTTATTGTTGAAACATGCCGGACAAAAAATAGACTGCAAAAATTTTGCGTGAAGACTTGATTCATGCATTCCTGATCAAACTGGTTATAGAAAGAACCGAGTTGCAGTCATTACTAAGTGTCAGAGAACTATACACCGAGTAAAGTAAGGTGGGGAAATATTGAGGAAGTGAATTGTTTAATGATTAGATGAGTTTTATGAGCATAGTATAGATCTAAATATTTGAAATTGAGTTGTATTTGAATCAAATCAGAACTGTATTAGTTTAACTATTGATTTAGCAAAATCTCTTAACCGAGTGGACTTAACAGTCTTATTGTATTTCCATATGACATTCAAGGAATGTTAATCATTATCTTGTTGACCCCATAGTGAATGCTGGTCAAGAGTTAACTGTTAGTGATAAATCCTCTAACCAGGTCACACCTAACAGTGTGCATTGTAAGCTTTAACATGGTTGGCTCCTAACCAAGCTCACTTCAGAAGAGTGAAATATTTTGGGTTACTGGTCCTAGGTGGTTTTTCCCTTAGCAGGGTTTCCATGTTAAATCATTGTGTTATGTGTTATTTGTTATGATTTTTTTGCTATCATACTTTACATACTGCATAGTTGATTTAATCTGTAATCACAGTTTGGATAATTACAGGTATTCGGTAAATGAATAGATAGATTGATATTTTATCTGACCGAGTTGCATAAATTATTGAAATAGTATTGAAAAGTACATCTGAGAGATTGGGACTATATAATAACTAATTTAACTAATTCACCCCCCCTCTTAGTTATTCTAACAATTGGTATCAGAGCATATTGGTTGCTTGGAGGAAAGTTTCAAGGACTTAAGAAAAAGATCACAAGATGTATAAGAGGGAAGTACCTAAGCTAAACAAAGACAACTTCACCACATGGAAAAGTAGGATGAGGCTGCACATATCTAGAATTAGAGAATCTTCTATCACTCTACTAGACAATGGCTAC
Source organism: Chamaecyparis obtusa (assembly GCA_027943335.1). NCBI lineage: Eukaryota > Viridiplantae > Streptophyta > Pinopsida > Cupressales > Cupressaceae > Chamaecyparis > Chamaecyparis obtusa. The sequence goes on from BSBK01004144.1 coordinate 630,097, forward strand.
ATAAAACCAAATATTGGACCTTTGGCAGTTGATCAATTGAGAGACAGACATGAGCACAACATAAATATGATAGAGATTGCTACTACTCTAAAACCAAATATTGGACCTTTGACAGTTGATCAGTTGAGAGACATACATTAGCACAACATAACTATGATAGAGATTTCTACTGCTCTAACTGATGCTGATTTGAATATGTCAAAGCATGCACTATAGAGAAACAAATATGGGATAAACTTGCACTAGTTCATGGTGCTGATATAAATGTTATGAGAGCTAGAGTTGAAAGCTTAAGAGGTAGATTTGATGACATGAATGATGAACTAAAACTAATTGAATACCTGAATGACTTGAAGATCAGTGATTAGAGATCATCGAGTACTGAAATGATATGTAAGATAATTAAATCATTCATTATGTTGTCATTGATGTCAACTAGTTTTGACAGTACTTATCATGATAGTTGCAAATATCTAAACATCTATAAAGAGGAGAAAAGATGAAGAACTGAGATATCTACATGGAGGAAGATGGATATGATAGATGAGGATAATGAATACTCTTGGTAACTTATTGATGAGTCTATGACTTCATATGGTTGACTTGATTATGCTACATTAATTTGTTATGAAGTTGGAAGAAAAACTTAACAAAGAAGTGTGGTTGGTAAATGAAGCACTTCAGTATACACCGAGCTAGTGTAGTGTATACTGAGAGACAATATTAATTGAGCTTGTGTTTGCCGACGTATTTCTTCGTTAACCGAGTATGGATGAAAGAACTAAATGTTTAGTTTAGCGGACATAAATTGATGAGCTGGAATGTGTATGATTTTGAGGTTGAAGACAAAGTTTGTTATGAGATCCATGGCTAACAAAATTTGAAGAAGATCTAAAGGATGGAATTGAAACAAGTTATTGACACATCTGCCGAGGAAGGTTTAAGCAGAAAAATCAATGAAGGAGATTAAGTAGAAAAATCTGATGGATGAAAAGAAAATGATTTACTTATCTATATAATAGACATTGGTTTAATTGTTGAAACTATGTCGGAAGAAGGAGACTGCAGAGATTTTGCATGAACATAGCTTCATGCATGCCTGATCAAACTGGTTGAAGGAGAACCAAACTACAAAGTTAACCGAGCATCAAAGAGTTTTTATCGAGGGACATGAAGTTATTGAATATTGAAGAAATGAATTGAAATATTGATCAAAGGATTTTTATGGGGTTAGAATAGATCTGAACATCTACAAAATCAAGTTGTATTGTAATTAGATCACCTACTATTTCAGTTTAATGATTGTAACAAAAAAATCTCTTAACCGAGTGTACTTAACCGTCTTATAATATACCTTATGTCATTCATAGAATGTACATTGTTATCCTATCAACCCCATAGTGAATGTTGGTTGGATGATAACTATTAGTCTTAAATCCTCTAACAAGGTCACACCTTACAATGTGTTTTGTAACCTTTAACAGGGTTGGCTCTTCACAAAGCTCACTTCAAAAGAGTGAAAAATATTTTGGGTTACCGTTCCAAGGTTTTTTTTCCCTTAACAGGGTTTCCACGTTAAATCTTTGTGTTATGTGTTTATGTGATGATTGATTTATTTTCATACTTTACATATTGCATATTTGATTTGGTCAGTAATCACAATGAGTAATTAACTGGTAATCGGTAAAGACATAGACAATTTAGTATTTTATGTTACCGAGCTGTAGATATTTTTTGAATTTGTTTTAAGAGATACATTTTGTAATTGGGACTATTGGATAACTGATCTAACTGATTCACCCTCCTCTTAGTTATTCTAACAATGAAGATGAAGGAATGAGAGAAAATCACAAAATACTCAAACCAAATCAAAGAGGTAGTCAATGCTATTCGAGGAGCAGGAGGTATTATTTCTGAAGATACTGTTGTAAGTAAAATACTGAGAACCTTGTTGCCTATCTATGCAATTAGAATATCTACAATTCATGAAATGAGGTATGCACCTGGTAGTACTCTTACACTTGATTGTCTGATTGGAAAGTTAACTACTTATGAGTTGAATAATTATGATAATAGTTTTGTACCAAGTTTTGAGTCTACTTGTATGTCATCCCTGAAGATTGGTAAATCTAGCAGTAAGCATAATATAAATAATGAAAGTGGTAGTGAAAACAAAGATGAGCTTGATGAGCTTGAAGCACCTATGGCCCAGAGACTGCAAAAAGGTAAAGGAAGGTATAAGGGGAAAGTTACCTTTAGCTTATTTTAATTGTAAAGAGATTGGCCATATTGCTACTAGATGTCCTAACAGGAAAGAAAAAGATAAAGACAATGACTGATCTGGTGATGGGAAGTTTGGAAAAAGAGATAATAGAGGAAACTAACACTATGATAGAAGAAACAACTGAGATTACAAAGAAAAAAGTAAGAAGGCATGTTACCTTGTTGGAGAAGATGAGAATGACACTGACACCAACACTGATGATGAAATTGAAGTGGTATTTATTGCAATGAAAGATGATTCGGAAGAAGAGGAAAGGTATGTAGAAACAACCCTTATTTCTAAAGTTAGCAAGAATGATAATTGGATCATTGATATTGGCTGTACACATCACATGACTGGTGATGAAGATAAATTTAAATATTTTGAACACTATAATGGAGGATCATTGAAAATGGGAAATGATACACCCTGTCAAGTAAAAGGAAAAGGGTCTATCTTATTGAATGATATGATTAGATGTGATAATGCATATTGGGTAAAAGGATTTAACTACAATTTGTTGAGTGTAGCACAAATGAATAACTCAGGTCAACAAGTTGCGTTTGAGAGAAAGAAAGTGAAAATCTATGATGAAACTGGAAAACTGGTCGGTACTGGAGGACAATCAAAACGTAATTTATTATATCTTAACAATGCTGAAAATTCTTATTTATTGGCAAAGAATAAAAATGTATGGTTATGGCATAAGAGAATGTGTCATGTAAACTTTGATAAGATGATTAAGATTAGTAAAAAGAGAAGAGTTAGAGGTTTATTGAGTCTAACCAAACCTGATCATGTTATGTGCATTCAATGTCAGAAAGGAAAGATGACCAAATCTAGTTTTAAAAGTAAAGACTATTCATCTAAAAGTATTTTAGAGTTGGTACATACCGACTTATGTGGTCCTATGAGAACTCAAAGATATTATGGTGAAAAATCTTTTATTTTATTTATTGTTGACTACTCTAGGATGATGACAGTCACATTCTTAAAATAAAAATATGAAGCATTCAAATTGTTTAAGTGGTATAAGGCTAAAGTTGAAAAAGAAACTGGGAAAGACTTAAAATGCTTAAGATTTGATAGAGGAGGTGAGCTTATTTCTGATGAATTCACTAATTTTTGTAATGAGCATGGAATCAAAAGATATGTTTATACACCAAGGACACCTCAGGGGAATGGGATTGCTGAAAGGAGGAACCGATCTATTGTTGATTGTGCTAGAACATTGATGATTGAGAAAAATGTTGCACAAATGTTTGGAGAGATTAAATTCTTTCTAAGTTTGCAGATTATACAATAGAATGATGGGATTTTCATCACTCAATCAAAATACATTAAAGAAGTGTTAAGAGTTTTGGCATGGAAGATTCAAAATTGGTAGGAACACTGATGGTAACAAGATGTAAGTTGACAAAAGGATGATGAATCTACAAAGGTAAATTAGACATTGTACAAATCAATGATTGGAAAATTGATGTATGTTGTACATAGTAGGCCTGATATAACACATGTAGTTGGGATTGTGGCAAGATTTTCTACCAATCCTAAAGATTCACATATGGTTGCTATTAAAGGGATTCTGAGATACTTGAAGAAGACTGAAGACTATGGTTTATGGTACATAAAAGAAGGAAAATTTGAACTCTGAGTTTACACTGATGCAGCTTGGGCTGGAAACATTGATGACTGGAAGAGCACAAATGATGGAGCATTCTTTTTAGGAGACATGCTTTTGACTTGGATAAGCAAGAAACAAGCATGCATTTCTCAGTCTACTATTGAAGAAAAGTATGTTGTTGCTGCTGCAAATTTATCAAATATTGCTTTGATAAAACAAGTGTTGGAAGGAATGAATGAGGTGATCACTGACCCAGTGATTATATATTGTGACAACACTAGTGTTATAAACATTTCCAAGAATCCAGTGATGCATTAAAAAACAAAGCACATATCTATTAAGTATCACTACTTAAGGGAACAAGTTCAAGATAAGCAGGTGAAACTAGAATATGTGAAATCTATAAAACAACTTGCTGATATTTTTACCAAGCCCTTACCAAATGACACATTTGAGTATTTAAGGACTAGACTAGGGGTTCATCCCCTGTCTATCAGTCATTAAGGTGATCAGGGGGTTGCATCAACCTATACTTTATCAGAAAATTATTCATGTTGATGCACATAGCTCACACTTTAGGATTCCTAAGGTTGTGAAAGATTGTAGAAGCTGGAACAGAGAATTGTATATCACTACATGAAGGTACTTGATCTAGACCGAATAACAGAGAGTAATTTGGCTATTGAAGAGCTATTTATTTTCTTTGGCATTGTTGTCAGAGGGAGAGGAACTTCATATGAAATATCTATTAATGAGAACATGGAAGAGAGAAAGAATCAGAGAGCTGAAAAGATCAAATCCACAGGGAGAGTCTGAATGAAATGCTATTTGTAGTGATTAAACATATAAAATATCAAGCTAGGGAAAGCTTACTAAGCTACATCATTTAATTATATAGTTGTAGAACATATGTTTGGTATGTGTATGGCATATTTCATATTGTTTGTGTTTCCATCAATGCCAAAGGGAAAGATTTATGACCTACAACTAATTGAATATCTAGATGAACTGATGGAACAATGATTAGAGATCACCAAGATACTAAAGTGATATGTAAGATGATTAAATCAGTCAATATGTTAGCTTTGATGTCAAATAGTTTTGACTATACTTATCATGATAGTTACAAAAATCTAAATATCTGTAGAAGGAAGAAATGAGATAACTACATAAAGAAAAAATGTATATGATAGATAAGGATACAGTATACATTGGGTAGCTTATTGATGAGTCTATGGCTTTATATTCTTGACTTGAGCATGTTACATTAATCTATTATGAAGAAGAGATTTGAATTGAACAAGTTAATGTGGTTGGTAATTGAAGACTTCTATATACACCGAGCCAGTGCAATGTATATCAAGTGACAGTAATAACCAAGTTAGTTATCACCGACGCATTGAGTATTAACCGAGTATGGATGAAAACATTAAATGCTAAGAACAACTGACTGAAATTGATGAGCTAGAAATTGTTATGATTTCGAGGTAAAGGATGAAGTTAGTTATAAGATCCATGGCTGACATAATTCAGAGATGATCTAAAGGATGAGATTGAAACGTGTTATGGACACATCTATTGAGGAAGGTTTAAGCGAAAAAATAGATGGAGATTAAGAGGCAAAATATGAAGGTTGATATGAAAATGGTTTACTTGTCTATTTAAGAGACAAGAGTTTCATTGTTGAAACATGACAAAAAAAAATAGACTGCAGAAGATTTCGTGTGAAGACTTTATTCATGCATTCTTGATCAAACTGGTTATAGAAAGAATTGGGCTGTAGGCATTACCAAGTGTCAGAGAACTGTACACCAAGTAAAGTAAGTTGGGGAAATATTGAGGAAGTGAATTATTCAATGATTAGATGATTTTTATGAGCATAGCATAGATCTAAATATTTTCAATTGATTTGTATTTGAATTAGATCAAAATTGTATCAGTTTAACCATTGATTCAGCAAAATATCTTAACCGAGTGGACTTAATAGTCTTATTGTATTTCCATATGACATTCAAGGAATGTTAATTGTTATCTTGTTGACCCCATAGTGAATGCTGGTCAAGAGTTAACTATTAGTGATAAATCTCTAACCAAGTCACACCTAACAGTGTGGATTGTAACCTTTAACAAGGTTTTCTCCTAACCGAGCTCACTTCAGAAGAGTGAAATATTTTGGGTTACCGGTCGCAGGTGGTTTTTCCCTTAGCATGGTTTCCACGTTAAATCATTGTGTTATGTGTTATTTTTTATGATTAGTTTTCTATCATACTTTATATACTGTATAGTTGATTTAATCGGTAATCACAGTTTGGATAATTATTGGTATTTAGTAAATGAATAGACAAATTGATATTTTATCTTACCGAGTTGCATAAATTATTGAAATATTATTGAAAAGTACATCTAAGAGATTGGGACTGTAGGATAAATGATTTAACTGATTCAGCCCCCCTCTCAGTTATTCTAACAATGTGAAATACTTTAAAGTCTTTAGAAGAAAATGTTATATACTAAAGGAGAATAGGAATGGAAAACTTGATGCTAAAAGTCATGAAGGCATATGTTATTGAATGGTGTAATGAATGCAAGAGAACTAAATGATTTAATGAATTAACAATGCAAGATAATGGAAACAATTTAATAATCCAAGCTAATTGAAATGATTTTATAATGCAAGCTAAAATGATTTATTAATGCAAACTAAAATGAGTTATTAATGTAAGATTATATTAAATACTCACTTAAAATGAATGCAAAACTATACTAAATGAAATTAAAATGAGGAAACTAATCATGAGATAATGAACTAGATCTAGAATGTGTTGGAAACTCCAATTGTTGTATTGTCATTGATGTCAAACCTTAACTAGTAAGACTGTTGCTATCTAAGAAAGTACTATATCTATTGAGTGATGAGAAGGATTAGGGTAAGGGTGATAACAATAGAACCTAGACAAAGGTTTAGTTATTTGATACTTCAATGAGTACTTGATTATGTGGCACAATGATAAGATAATGTATTGTTTATTTAAGTAAGAAGTAAGACTAAACAAGTAGGCTTAACCGAGTAAAAATGAAAAAATCTAGTTTAAGCCGAGTGATGTTAGTGTCGATCGAGCTAGTGTATGCCGAGTAAATTCAGTGTTGACCAAACATCAGTGTATTACTAAGGGAGACAACATTAGCTAGGGAAAAAGTTTGAAGAGATGACCGAGCTACGCAGTGATGACCGAGGAGTTGAAAATAGTATTGAACGAGCGTTAATAATTTACATTTGAGGAAGAATTCAGATTCCTAGCCAACATGTTTGAATTCTTGGATTATGTAAATCATGATGACTTTATTAATTAACTGTATGGAGCATTTAATGCACAATAAACCATTTTATTATGATACCAATAAAGAGATTAAAGATGTGTCTAGAAGGATGGATGGAAAGCATAATGTTGGAAGGATTCAATGAATTTGACCTAACCCTAAGATCTACAGAGGAGATTAAGTGAAAACAGATGGATCTACCTATCGAAGAGGTATTAAGGAAAACCTAAGTGAGAGGTTGAGAGAGATGCTGGAGTTGTTGATGTTATTGATGGAAAAATTAGAAAGGCTAAAGGTCAAGGAGTTGATCAAAGTTGTGATTGCTTGAAGGGATTTCCGAGCAGATCAGTGATGGAGATGGAAATGGAACTCAGTTAGTAAGCCAACATATATGTAAGAATTGGATCTATTTTTTACAAAGTGAGTTGTATGTTTTTAGATCAAATATTACTATTACTTTCTAATCATTGTATATGTCAAAATCCTTTAATCAAGGTTGACCTAACAATCATTGTATAAATCCTTTAATCAAGGTTTCATTCTAATGGAATGTACTTAATTCCTCTAACAAGGTGCACTCCTAATAGGGTGGTTGAAATCCTTTAATAGGGTCACACCTAGCAGTGTGTTTGTAAACCTTTGACAGGGTTGGCTTTTCATAGAGCTCACTTTAGAAGAGTGAAAATATCAGTAACATGTTACAAAGTGGGTTTTCCCAAATTGGGTTTCCATTATAAATCCTAGTGTCAATATTTGTGTGAATGTTTTGGTTTGAACATTTCTATGTTTTTCAAGTTAAATACTATTGGATAGTGGACTGCACTACTATATGTTTCTTATATAGATTCTGTAATGAATGAGTAGTGTTGATTGCTGGATCTGAGCAGTTGAAGTGTTTAAAAGTGTAATTGATACATCTGAACCTGAGAACAACTGATTCACCCCCCTCTTTGTTGTTCTAAATCATATTAACAATTGGTATCAGAGCTATTGGTACTTATAGAGAACAAGTTTAAAGGTACTTGAAGTAAATGATCAAGATGTATAAGAAGAAGGTACCGAAGTTGAATAAGGAGAACTTCCCTGCATGGCAGAGTTTGATGAAACTGCATGTAGCTAGTATTGGTGACTCAACAAAATATTATGTTGAACATGACCATGTTACACCTGCTGCACCTTTGACTACCAAGGAGATGAGAGCTAAACAAGAATACAATCAAGCAATGTTAGAGATTGCATCTGCCTTAAGCTATCTTGAATTTGAAGACATTAAAGATTTCACTAATGCAAAGAAAATGTGGGACACTTGCAAACATCTATGGTGGTGACATAAATGTACTAAGGGAAAAAGATGAAATCCTGAGAGGTAAGTTTGATGAAATGAAAATGAAAGAAGGTGAGAATATTGCTAACTATTGTGGTAGGATAAAGGAGTTTGTAAATGCTATTAGAGGAGCTAATGGAACTATTGATGATGAGACTATTATTGGAAAGGTATTGAGAACTTTTCATCCTATATATGCCATCAAAATTTCAGCAATTCAAGAATCTAGATGTAACCTTGGTAATGCTCTAACACTGGAAAGTCTTGTTGGTAAGCTTACTGCTTTTGAGCTTTCTAATTATGATAACTTCACTGTTGCTAATATTGAATCTGCATTCAAGTCACAAATGGTTTTGCACAAGTCTAAAAAGGAAAAAGAAAGATGTATCAGTGAAAGTGAAATTGATAGTGACACTTCTGATGAGGAACTAGAGGATCTTGAAGCTCTTATGGCCAGAAGATTGAAAAGAGGAAAAGGAAAGTATAAAGGTAAACTTCCTATCGTATGTTTCTCATGTAAAAAAATTGGCCATATAGTTGCAAGATGTCCTGACAGGGATGACAAGGATGAAGAAAGAGAAAGAAAGTACAAGGACAAGAGAGAAAACAAAGGTTACCGAAGGTACAAGGACTACAAGGACAAAGGTAAGAAATCCTATTACATTGCTGAAGAAGAAACTGACATTGATAATGATGATTTTGAAATTGAAGTAGTCTATGTTGCTATGAAAGACGAGTCTGATGAAGATGAGAAAAATGCACTTGTTTCTTATGTGAGAAAAGGTGATAAATGGATTATTGATAGTGGTTGTATACACTTAAAAATGGCTTCATTAATTGATTAAATATTTATTATTTAATTAATATTGACTTGATAAATTAATTAAATATTTATTATTTAATTAATAATTATTCCTCTATTTGTTAAATAAATTATTCAATTTATTTAGTAAATTCACTATAGTTTATTCCTCTATCCTAAGTCTTCTGATTAGTCTTATTAAAGTGTATAATTAAATACACAATCACCTAGATATGACTAAGCTCCCTAGTCCACCTCACCTACCTAGTCACCTGACACATCACTTTGGCTAAAATAAATAATAATTATTAATTATTTATTAGTAATTATCCTCACCCACACATGTCCTATTCTTAAGGGCTATGTGGCCTTATAGGACTTGGTCTCATGACCACATGTCCTCTCTTAAACCAAGTTAAGAGACATGCCCTATTCCTAAGGGGCTTCTCAAGCCACCTCTAAGGGTCAAAGGTGACTCATGGGACACTTGTGCAAAGAGTCCTCATGAGGAAAAGGTCTCTCCCTCTTTCTCTCTTGAGTCTTTGAGAGACACTTGACATGTGTCTTTCCCTTCCACCTTGTTCTCCTTCATGTCAATGTGAGAGAAACATCATTCCTATTCTCCCTCTCACATTCCAACTACATCCCCCTTTCTCTCAACTCCTTCAACCAATCCAATCCTAGCCCTAGGATCTTCCACCTTTCATTCTCCACTGTAGGATTGTGCCACCTAGGCCTAGATCCTCCAAAAATCTATAAAAAGAGCCTCATTTCCCCTTTGTGAGCTAATAGGTATTTTTGTAATAGGCATTCAAGAAATCAAGCATCCAAGCATCCAAGCATCCATTAGTTGCATAATCAAGCTTTAAGCTTCCTTGCATCCATCATTAAATCTCCACACTTTGGTAGCATCTTGGGAGAAGGCTTCATTTGGAAATTTGAGAGCTCAACATCTTCAAGAAATCAAGGCTAGGAGAGCAATGGAGATAAGCTACATGGTAGGTGAAGGTAAAATGTTATTTTAGCTTCATTTTGATTGTATTCTTCATTGTAGTTTGCTAATTAGATAGATTTATTAATCTTACAATAGTTAATTTATCATTTAGAATAGTATTCACCTAATTTTGCATACATTTTTGGTGCCCACCATGGGGCAACCCACATTTTTCACTTTCAATTTTTAGTTTTCTGTGTGCAGGTTTTTTCTACAGGTTATTTCTGCGCATTCATCCACGATTCCTGTGCATCTGTTCATTTCTGCTGCGCATCCATTTCTTGACACCACAGTCTCAATTTCCCATTTTCTGTCAACTTGCTGTGCATTCATTCAACTATTTTGCGCATACATAATTTTTTGCTACGCATCCATCTTTACTGCGCATTCATTCAATATTTTTGTGCATTCATTAACTGTTATTGCACATTTGTTTTATATAGTAGATACATAAAGTTTTTCAAAGTTATTTGGATTTTTTCTAATCTTTAACAAGTGTCTGTTTGTTCTGGTAGTGTTTTAGGCTAATTTGTAGGATGTTATTTTGAAGACCCCATTTGCTAAGAAAAATCTTTCTAACAATTTGATTGCAAATTGCCAAGGGGTTTGCAAAATAAACTACAATCTCATTTGGGCTTAAAAAAAGACATGTTTTTTCTTTGTGTGTCTTCTTTAGAATAGAATCAAGTGTTTATCATATTTTTCTTTTAAGCTATCTGTCATCCCAAAATTATAACAATGTATCCTCTCCCCTCGCCATTTGTGGATCTTGGGTGTAAGAGAAATTGTTATAATTTTTAGAGGGCGGTCTTTGGTGGGAAAAGAGGTACTCACCCCAAGGAACGACCCAACTAGTAACAGGCTAAAGCCAAGCCCTTCCAAATCGGTATATAAAAAATGCTAGTGTGATTAGTCTCACATTAGACAGGTGTGAATTTGTTATGGCAACCAAAATCTCCTCCAATACCCTAGTGGTGCATTAAAGTCCTACTTAGTAGAGGTGAAAGCCTTGCTTTGAAAGGATTGGGAGAGCCCTCTTAATTGGGAAAATGACTTGATCACAACCACCTGAATGAATGTCGTTACTAAAAGATTTTGTATAGTGGCCAAAAACCTTCTATTTGCTGGCTCAAGGAGTCATACAAGCTCGTGAAGACACCCCCACATTACTCACGGTTCATAGTAGAGATAGTAGTTCTTTGGGAAGTAATGACCCATTGAATTTAGAACTTGGTGTGCCTGAGAAGTGAGTGCACTGTAAGGAGGAGCCTATGCCTCCAAGTTCCTAGGCTACCCACTGTGAATTTGCGTGGCTGGATTTTATTATCCTAGTGGGGATTCAGCAAATATCATCCTTGCCAACCATAGGATTGTAAGTGTGTTTGTGCATTCATATTAGACTAGTTAGATTAAAATCATTTCTATCTTGCGTGTGTGTGTTTATGCATTTTTCATTTGCCAAAAATTAGAAAACATCAGAAAAATCAAACCAAATTCACAATCTTGCTATTCAAATCAATCAGAAACAAAAACCTACACATTCATAACAATTTGTTGCGCATACATTAAACTGTTTTGCACATTTGATAATTTTTACATGCATCGGTCACAACTTGCTGTGCATTTGTCTCATTTTATTGCGCATATATCAATCTGTCTTGCGCATTTATTGTTGCACATATATAATAGTGAGCATTTCCACAAACTTTGAAATTTTCAAAATCACTTTTTCAGATACCCATTTTCGTCCTTAGTAAGATTCTAGAAAAACATTCGAGATACATAGACCTCTGATCTTTAGTTTGACCATTTTCATCACTTTTCATCAATTTTCATCAACCTTTCTTCACCAAAAATCATCAAATCATTTCTTCTAATCCTCTAAAATTCTAAATCTAGTGTTGAAACATTTACCTTATCTATCAGATTTTAATCTTTGTGAGTTTATCCTATCAGGATCTATCATCCTCAATCAAACTTACCTAGGTTATTATCTCTTGATTTTCTTTGTCATATCATAGTGAACTCTATACTTCCTATTGACTTAGATTTTATCAAGTTGTCTTATCATTTTTCAACACCTTTTCACTATCTTTTCTATACACCATTTCTATATCTTTTCATCAAACATCTTTCATTCCACAAATCAATTTTTCCATTTTATGGTTCAAACTCAATCTCAAAAATTAAAGTAACCCGTTGATTCAGAATCCCTAGACAAAATGGAAGGAAACAAAAGTAATGATGAGAATCCTTGGCCCGAAGCTCCTAAGAAAACTTCACTTTTTACATCCGAAGAGGAACCCACAGATCAAGAACTTAGGGATGCTACACAAGATCCTCGATTTTATCATGTCATGGAAAGACTCCTATACCTAGATAGGGAGATCTATTTCCTCATGCTTGCTCAACAAGGAGCCAAACTACCAAGTGATTTTGATATCTCTCATCTTAGAGAACTGACTATTGTAACCAATCAAGACATTCCTAGTAGTTCTCAAGATACTCATGGAGCAAAAGAAACCAAGCAACCATTTGATGCTTCTCAAAATGATTAGCAAAACCATGCTTCCCAAAATCATGTTTCACAAAACAATGCTTCCCACAACAATGTTTCCCAAAACACTCAAGGAAACACGTTATCTTTGGATCCCATTCTACAACAAATCCAGATGCTTCAACAACAAATCTGTGACATCCAAACTGGATCATCAACTAAGAAGTATTCCTTGGATGATATATGTCCTTATCCTTTTGATAAGAATTTAGCAATGATTCCATTCCCTCCTCATTTTGAGGTACCAAAATTTGACAAATACAAAGGGAATTCGGATCTGTAATACCCCAAAAATGGGCTATAAGTTCATTAATCTTCTCTATCAACATATCCAATGAAATTGACATCGAAGTCCTAACCTAAGGCACATCTAAACATCATCGATCCTAATTGATTATCATAAATTCTGCATCGGGGAATATTCTTAGTAATATTTCTAATTATCCTAATTATCTTTAATTTAATGATTATTTGGCAATAAATCACATTTATCCTAAAGTTAATTAATTGAATATGATGAATATTTAATTAATTGATTTAATTCTACCACTTAATTATTTAATTGAATTTAATTATATTTATTCCTAAGTATTATCGTTTAAATTTGACAATAAATCAAAATTCCTATCATTAATTGATTAAATTCTTATTTAATTAATTAAAGCAAGTTGTCATATTTGATGATATTATTTTTGAATAGAAGTTTGATTAAATAGTTGATTAACCCATAAATCAATTGTTTTATTTTTCAAAATTAGTTAAGTTGAGAATAAATCACTTTATTTATTTATTAATTCATAATTATCCATGTGCACAATCAAAGAGCAGTTAAACTCCAAATCAGAAAATCAATGCAAGTTATTGACTTTTTGGAACTCAACATCATTTTTGAGTTTTAAAGTTGATCTAAACTTCTAATTTGAGTTAAAAAGCTATTTTCACATGATTTGCATATTTTTGTGAGTTAAATATCCTTTATTTTCAGATAACTCAAAAATCAAGCTGAGTTTATCTGAGTGATTTATGGCTTTTTCCATTCATCCTCAAAGCCCTGGATTTCTATAAAATCAAGGCTCAACTCTTCTCAAATCATCTCATAATCGTGCAAACTTATGCTGGTGAATTGCTATCTGGAGAATTGGAGCTTCTTTGTGAATCAACCACATTTTGTGAGATTACTTTTGTTTTCATTTGTTAGATCATCATAGCATATCAATTTTTTTTTACATATCATAGATTCATATCAAGTTTTCATCATATTATTGCATCTAAAATCCAAAAAAAATAGATTAACTACATTCATATTTCATATCAGTTTTGCATTCAAATCCTTCATTTAGGTGTCATCAAGCTCACTGATCTCGATATAATATGAGAACATCATACTCACACCTATTAGAAGGCAGTAAATTGCCTGGTTAGTTTAGCTTTCAATTCATTGCATGATTTCAATTTTTGCTAACCTCTAATGTTTTACTGAAGTGTTGTGTCTATAGATTAGGTACAAAATTCACACACACATTTCTGGCGCCCACCGTGGGGCCCTAAAATGGGTTTCCAATTCAATTTCTATCAATTTCTATCTTTTTCTCAGTTTCTGTGCAAAACTACAATTTTTAATTTCTGTCCGTACAATCTTCGTACGAGTTTCTGACAAAAGTCATTTTGCACTGTACCCACTGTCATATGACAGTCTATCGAATTGAGGATCATGTCGTACTACATACACTATCATTTGAAAGTTCAACTATCATTTCACAGAACACCCAGTGTCGTATGAGTTTCTGGACTGTTGTCTGGGAGCATACCCACTGTCGTACGAGTTTTAGCATCAGATTTCAACTGTCATTTCATTTTTCAGGGCAGTTTGTCATATTTGGTTTTTAGATTTTGACTAACGGCTAATCTTAACAATTGAAATTCTCTATTTTTGATTGACTCCTGTTGGTTTTGATTGAAAAAAAAAAGAAGTGCAAGAATTGCTAAAAGTAGCTAAACATCTACTAAGCGCGTTGTGAGGATTCCAGGTATTCTCCTTAATCTAATAACATTTCAATTTGGATCCTAAAATGAATCTCTCATGTGTTTGGCTTGAGTGTTTTCTTTGCATGCTTTTCTTCAAATTTGCATAATTGAATATTAGGTTGTAACACCTTAAGTATTGATAAGCAGTCTTAGGATATTTTTGATTGATCTTATTAGCGAAATTGGGATATTGGACTCGCTTATTCTTACTCACCCCTCATTTCACCCCGTGGTTGCAAGGTCAACACCATATTCAGGGGAGGGGTCTACTTAGAAAGAGCATTAATTATTCCACCAGTTCTTTCCCATTTTGTGCTTTTTGGATCTCATTAGTATTCTAGGGTGTGGACTTGCTTTTAAATTTGTGTGAGGAGTTAAATGCACCACTTTGTGGACTCACCTCACATTTATTTGGAGCATTAAGTGTACCACCTTTTGTGCTTTTGAATGCTTTTGGATAGATTCTCTTTCTGATATATCTGTGAAAACATAGTAATTAGGCCCTATGAACACTATTTGTGGTTCTTGAGAGATTGGATTCCCAATGAAATCCTTCTTGACAATAGAATCCTTGTAGGTAGGGAGGATACTTAGTGCATCTCATGTTCTACTTGGTCTGTGCATCTTCCCTTATTGATTGATACATTCTCTCTCCAGAGAGGTTGATAGATCACGTGGGGTTGATATGAGATAATCTTTGTCTTAGCGTGTCAGATTTATCTACCTGCTTTGTTTGGGTTAAAATTGAAAAGGCGTCAAACCCTTGGATCTGGAGCCAAGTCCCCTTGTGGTATACTATTGTGAGTCACCTTTAGAGAGGGTTAACTATAGCGGACACTCCCTTCACAAGGCAAATTGCGTTGACGGAACCTCGAGCGATAATAGCCATTTTTACCATGGTAGTGACAACCACTATATAAATGTCCTTGTGGAAGAAATCTTCATAGGTGTGGTTCATTGTTGGGTTGTCAGATCTCCCTAGCAGCTCCTGATTGATTAAATTCTCAGACTATGTCAAAACCCTGGTGCACCGGGATTGGAGTTCACCCCTTTGGATCATAAAATTTGCAGAGTCAAACCATTACTAAAAACCCTAGAGAGGCCAAATTTTCATTTTTCTAGGGTATATGTGTGTTATTGCAAAACATTTTGGAACATACACAATTAGCGCTTCTGAGGATTAGAACGAATAAAATCACTTGATTGTCCATGCACAAGGTTGCTTTTTCCCTTGTTCATTATTTTCAGACATGCTTGAAATCACTTGCTTGCTATTTTGCATGTTTGTTTATCTATCTAGTTACTAAAAATAAACAAATCTGTTACAATCCTCGAATTTGGACAGTACAATTTGCAACCAATCTGAAACTGAAAACCCTACATTTGTAAAATTTGAAGTGAAATTCCTTTCTGAAGTCAAAAGTCATCTCAGGAGGTCAGAAAGTCATATGAGTTTTTGTTAAATGTCTTTTCACCACTACACAACTGTCGTATGGTAAGGAACCCAATGTCGTATGAGTCTTTCTGCCAGTTAAATTCAAAAAAGTCAAATCCTGCAAGCAACTATCGTACGAGCTTTTCAACTGTCATTTCATAGCATACCCACTATCGTACAAGCTTTTCAACTATCATTTCATAGCATACCCACTATCATATGAGTATGTAGAGTGTCATTTGGGAAAATTTTGAAAAGTTGTAAAAAATTGTCAGAATTGCCAGATACTTAGCTTTTTCAGCCTATTTCCAGAACCTGTCGAACAAATCACTATGTTAGGAATAGAGCATTAGCTATTGAGAATCCTATCATTTTCCAAAAGTGGCCTTTTGAATCTGATCCAACCTTTTGTTTAATCAATTTGAGTCTTTATCATCTTGTGTCAAAACCTTGTCATAACTATCAATCTTCTATCAAATCTTCAAAAATAGACTAAGTGTTGCGAACTCATGTCCGCTATCTTTTGGGCAATCTACCCATACATCCAGGGCATAGTATCCTTCACCCATGTCTAATTGAATCTTCAAATCAATCAAACCTTGACAAGGTTGCGTCATCTGATCATCTTGATTCAATTCATTCTTCGGTTATTTGGATCTTATTCTTTTGTTTCACTCAAAGTTAATGGTGGAAACTAGAGCTTCCTCACACAAGAAATCTGGAGAAGCATCCTAGACCTTACCTATAACTACTACCAGGGGTCCAACTTTTGAGCAACTCCATGATTCTGGTCTTTACAAAGAGGACGATGCTGGCAACCTTCGATTAAAAACTGGTTACATTCCTCCTTCATCAACTCACGGAGGTACCCAACAAACCCCACATCAATCTATTCCAGGGAGTCCACAAACTCCTACCATGTCTCAAGCAGGGACAAAATTTGGCTCTCAAAGAGCTCAATCTCAACATGGTGCAGATCAGGAACCCACACCTGAAGAAATTGCTCAATATCAAAATGATGATAACTTCAAATGAATGAGAAGCATTTCTTGAAAGAAGATAGAGAGGCATACTTTTTACAATTAGCTCATCAAGGAGCTAAACTTCCTCCCAAATTTAATGTTGAAGATATCACTACACATGAGGAAGAAACTCCACTCACAACTATGATGAAACAAATGCATGCCATGCAAGTCAAACTTAACAACCTTGAAAAAGAAAAGGAACCCAGGGAGTTCTCCATGGAAGCCCTATGTCCTTTTCCATTTGACAAAGACTTGTACATGCGGCCATTTCCAAAAAGAGTGGAGATGCTGAAGTATGATAAGTATGATGGACACTCAGATCCTCAAGATCATGTCAGAGAATTCTGTACACAATCAATGGAGTTCATGCATGAACCAACCTATCTGATGCGTCTCTTCCCTCAATCTCTGGGAGGAGCATCCATTCAATGGTTCTCTTGATTACCTTCTACTATCAAAACTTTTGAGGAGTTGATCAAATTGTTTTATCAGCAATACTCCTACAATATTCAACATCCAGTCACCATGATTGATATCTGTAATCTCAAGCAATATACAGGGGAACCATTCCTAACATTTCTCAAGAGATGGAGGAAGAGGTTCCCTCTATATGCCAGACCTATTCCTGAAACAGAAAAATTGGAAATCTTCATCAATAACCTTGTTCCAAAAATCAATTATCCTCTACAAATGCAAGATCATACATCTTTTGACAAGATGGTGGACAATGCTATCAAAATTGAAAAAGTGCTTGTGAAAAAAGGAGAAATCACACTTCAAAAAGACAAGTACGAATCAAGATCTAGTTCCAAAGATAAGAACAAAAATTGGAACAAGAACAAAGGCATTGTCACAGATGGTGATGTGGACACTATCCGTGCCCCATCAAAGGCACTAGCCTACAACCTAACTCTTGGTTCCCAAGCCATTAAAGCTTTAGAACAAAAGTCATCTGAACCATTTCAAAAGAAGCCAACATACAAATCTTGGGATAAACAGCGAAAGTTCACTCCTCTTGGAGAATCTTTAGAATCAGCTATGAAAACTCTACTAGCTGATGACATCATCTCTTTGCTAGCGATCCAACCACCTGATTCTGAGCCTAAGCCAAAATGGTGGAGAGAAAACAAATTTTGTGATTTCCATCAAGGTAAAGGTCACAAAACTAATAATTGCTTATGGTTGAAACACACCATTCAAGATCTGATTGATAGTGGAGACATCACAGTTGACAATCATAAGAGAAATATCAATCATATAGCATTCACAAAACCATTTCCGCAACATGCTCAGGGAGTTTCAACTTCTCAGCCTAATATGGGGGCAAAAGTCAATTATGCCCACCCTGGAAATAATGTTGTCATCAATATGGTTGAACAATGTATCTCTGAAAGTTGCAATGTCATCACAATTGTACGAAGAGAAAGAGATCATTCCTTAACTAATGTAGTTACTTGATCACAAGCTCAAGCACATTTGAAAGGAAAACTCCCAGATTCATCTAATGTCCCTAAGATACCCTTCAATCTTTCATCTACTTCCAAACAGAAGTCTGCTTCCAAATCTTCCAATCCAAATGATACAAGGCCTACATCTTATAGCATTGTTCAAAAACTCTAGCACACTAATGCCAAAATCTCCATGTTTGAGTTGCTTTGAATATCTCTAGCTCATAGAGCCATACTCAACAAAGCTTTTCTCGATTTCAATGTTCCTGATGACCTTGTCAGACTATGGTTGGAGATCTTACATCTCCGCAATATATCTCCTTTTTAGAGGAAGATGACAAATCCTTGAGTCACCCACATAATCAGCCTTTGCATATAGAAGTCTTGATCCAGAATTGTAGAGTCAAACATGTGTTGATAGATGGAGGCACTGGCCTAAACATTTGTTCTTACAGCTTGATCACACAATTGGGATTTTCAGAATTGGCTATTGATCCTAGAAAGAAAATAACTATCAAAGCCTATGATGAACAAGAAAGATCTTCTAAAGGCACCATTGTCTTAGCTATCAGAGTAGGTCTAGTTATCAAAGATACCATCTGTCAAGTGCTTGATCTACCTTTGGCTTACAACATTCTTCTAGGGAGACCATGGATACATGAAATGCAAGCTATTCCTTCTACATACCATCAATGTTTAAAGTTTCCTTATGAAGGACTAGAGGTTACTATCCCCACCGATTTGAATAAAACTTGCAATACATTGAAGGAAAGTGCAGATAAGCTTGTGCCTAATAATAGAGAATCTTCCATTGAATCAACTAAAGAAGCATCCACATCTAAAATGGAAGATCTTGCAAAAAAGGTTAATATCAAAGAAAATAGTATGGGAGAATATACTATGGACCCAGTCTTATCTTTGACATCTCTCCCTATCTCACCTAAGTCTTATGGAAAATCTTTGAAACAATCCAAACTAGAATCTAAAGAACCTCTTGAGGCATATAAATTTTTTTTTGTAGCAGAACAAGTATCCAAGAAAGAGTTTGAAGAGGATGAAGATGTGCTATCATGGTTATACAAAGACGAACCTGAATCCCCAGTTGTCCAAACTCATGATTCTACAATATCCAAAGATCCTTCTAAGTCATATGGCCTAGGAGATAAATTAATATCTAAGATGGGATATTCAGGTAAGGGACCTCTAGGAGTCAGAGGAAAAGGTCTCGAGGTACCTCTCCCACATACTGGTAGAGAAAATAAAGACAAAATTGGCTTAGGATTTAAAAAGAAACCCTTTCACCTCAAAGGTAATTGTTCTCATGTCATAGAGAAGATCACACTAGGTGAACCTCTTCTTAAAAAGGAAGAAACAAAACCATCAGATAATGATTCAGACAGCTCATAACTCATCCCCTATGAAAAATTGCCTGAGGAGATCAAAGACCTTCTTGATGATAAAGATGATCCAATCAAAAGAATTAATGTAGTAGAAACACAAGAACCTACTACCCATCAAGAGATAGTTGCAACACAAGAACTAGCTAATCTTGAAAACAATCAAGAAGAAGGAGGTGGTAGTGATACTGAGACAGATTCCCATGAGTATGAATTCAAATCAAAATTTGAGGGTAACCCTTCTTGGGGTATTCACCCTGACTTTACTCATGTTCTAAGATTTCCTAGAGATCCTGAATCAAATGACTATGAATGGGGAGCCATTCCAGAACCAGATGAAGATGAGCTTATTACAGAGAAACATGTTGATGTTATTCACCAATATGCACCTCAACCCAATGTAAGTCTAGAGCGAAATGATGAACCTATTGAGTCTGATCCACCTATGGCTGAATTGGACTCCCATGATGACATTGAGCCTATTCATGAATTGAATGTCTTAAGTTGTAATATCACCTTTGAACTTGAGTGTCAGGTTAGGACCAATGATGACAGATCCATATCCGTAAACACTATCTCCCAATCTTTCCCCACTTTGACTATCCAATATCCAGAACTTATTGATCAAACCTCCACAAATCTGAGCCATGGTATTTATACCTTCCCGAATGACTATGCCCTTGCTTGCTACCTAAATGTAGTTGAGCCTATGAGGACTTCCATCAGTGAACTGAGCATCAGCATGACTGAGTCGAACATCAAATATCTTAGTTAGAAAAATAAGAATAAGAAGAAAAAGAAAAAGAATTCTAAGGGTGAAAACCACTTTGTGGTAGTCTCAGAACCTACAAAAGTAAAAATAAAAGACATATCCGAAGTTGAAAACCTCTCTGAGGCACCTAAGGATGAGATATTTGATGTCCTTCTGAGTCATTTACAAGATAGATCTCCAGTTCTAATTGAGCCCACTCAATCTATCAATTTGGGTACAACAGAGGAACCACAATTGGTACATGTAGCACAATCTTTATCAGAAGAAGAGAAGCAAAAATTTACAACATTCCTAAAAGAGAAGAAGATCAATTTTTCATAGAAATATTCAGATATGCCAGGGTTGGATCCTAATCTTATCATGCACCATTTATCCATAGCTCCTAATGTAAAACTTGTCAAGAAAAAGTTGAGAAAGATGCATCCTCATGTTGCACTCTTGGTAAAAGCTAGATTCATCCAAGTTATTGACTATGCAAAGTGGATCTCCAATATTGTACCTATTTCTAAACTAGATGGTTCAATTAGAGTGTGCACAGACTTTAGAGATGTGAATAGAGCATGCCCTAAGGATGATTTTCCACTACCTAACATTGATATGATAGTGGACATGATTGCAGGTTTTGAGATGTATTCCTTAATGGATGGTTTCTCTGGATATAACCAAATAAAAATTTCTCCAGAGGATCAAGAGAAAACTACTTTCACATGTGCATGGGGTACCTTCTGTTGGAATGTCATGCCATTTGGGCTTAAAAATGCTGGTGCTACATATCAAAGAGCCATGCCATCTATTTTCCATGACATGATGCATCGAACCATGGAAGATTATGTTGATGATACTTTAGCAAAATCTATGATTAGAACTAAACATCTAAAGGACTTGAGCATGATCCTAGACAAAATGGAAAAGTTTAGTTTCTGACTAAATCCTAAGAAGTGTGCTTTTGGTGTCACTTTTGGAAAGCTCTTAGGATACATAGTTTCAAATAAGGGCATTGAAGTTGATCCAGCTAAAGTAAAGGCTATAATGGAGATGCAACCCCCTATGAATATCAGTTAGATGAGGACATTGCAAGGAAGAGTTCAATCTATCAGAAGATTCATATCACAGCTAGCGGACATATCACAGCCTTTTACAAAAAACATTACATAAAGGTGTGACCTTCACATGGAATGAAGAATGTGAAAACAACTTTAACCATATCAAGAAGTATCTATCAAATCCACCTATCTTGATGCCTCCTATTCATGGAAAGCCATTAATCTTATATGTCTCCCCTATAGATACATCACTAGGGGCATTGCTAGCACAGCATGATGAGAACAAAAAGGAAAGAGCTATATACTATATCAGTAGGACATTGGTTGCATATGAAAAGAATTATTCAATGATTGAGAAAGCTTGTCTAGTTGTGATCTTCACATCATAGAAATTGAGACACTACATGTTAGCTCATACCACTCAATTGGTAGCCAAGATTAATCCACTAAAGTACCTACTAAGTAAAGCTTCCCTCACAGGTAGATTAGCTAAATGGGTCATGCTATTGAGTGAATTTGACATTGAATATGTTGATTGAAAAGCTGTAAAAGGACAATTCATTGCTGATCAATTGGCTGAAGCACCATTGTTTGATGACACACCACTACAAATGGAATTTCCAGATTCCTCTATCATGACTCTTTCTTCTAGAGAATGACAGTTATTCTTTGATGGCTCCTATACACAGAATGGATCCAGAGCAGGCATATTGTTCATAACTCCTCAAGGATACTCAATCCCAAAAGAATTTAGATTAAAATTTCCTTGCACAAATAATATTGTGGAATATGAAGCCCTTTTGAATGGTATGAAACTAGCAATTGAGTGGAGAGTGACAAAGCTACACATTCATGGAGACTCTCAACTTGTTATTCATCAAGTCAATGATGTGTACCAAACTAAAGATGAAAAGTTCATTCCTTACAAGAGAATGGTAGATGATTTAAAGAAGTATTTCATATCTGTCCCATTTGAGCAAATTCCTAGAATAGAGAATAAGGTTGCCGATGCAATGGCTACACTATCTGCTTTATTACAACAGCCTAAACATGAGCTACGCTATGAGTTCCTAGTGGAAGCACTATCTTATCCTGCATATGACTCCCCTGAAACCCGCATGATTTGCACTGTTGTAGGTCAGATTCATCCAGATACAAAAACCTATTTTCCTATGTCCAAGACCAAATCATTCCCGATACCTTCAACCACCATGAAAAGAGATACCTTATCCGTAATGCCTCCCGATATGTCATCATTAGTCATGATCTGTACAAACGAGGTCTAGATGGTACACTACTTAGATTTTTAGAATGAGAAGAGTCTCAACATGCGTTAGAGGAAGTCCATGATGGTATTTTTGGGTGACACTCGAATGGTTTAACACTAGCTCAAAAAATTATTAGGGCTGGGTACTATTGGCCTGAGATGGAGAAAGAGTCTATCAAATTTGCTAAGAATTGTCAAAAATGCCAAGTGCATGGCAACTTAATTCATGCTCTAGGGAGAGATCTAATTCCCTTTACTACACAATGGCCTTTTCACCAATGGGCCTTTGATCTTATAGGAGCTATACATCCTCATTCTTCTAATGGACATACCCATATAATCACAACTATAGATTATTTTACAAAATGGGTAGAAGCAATCCCTTTGACACAAACAACTGGAAAGAAAATATCTATGTTCATATTGAACTATATCATATGCAAATATGGGATACCTCATTCCATAATCATAGATAATGGTGGACAATTCAAGAACAAAGACCTAGATGATCTATGTGCTAAATTCAAGATCACACAACATTGGTCTTCTATCTACTATCCTCAAGGGAATGGACAAGCATAGGCTTCTAATAAGAATCTATTGAAAATCTTGCATTGTATAATGAATAAAATAGGAAGAGACTGGCATCTCATGATCAATCTAGCTCTCTGGGCCTACAGAACAAGTATCAGAACATCTATAGGGGCTACACCTTTCACTTTAGTTTATGGGTCTGAAGCGGTACTACCTATTGAGGTTGAAATCCCATCACTAAGAATCAGAATGCATGGTCTAGTAACTGATGATGACTATAGAGTGTCTAGGTTGAAAGAACTTGAACTATTTGATGAGCGCAGACAAGCAGCATATGATCATCTCAGAGTATATCATAAGAGAATGTCTCAAGGTTACAACAAGAAAGTTAGACACAGAGAATTTTAGGTTGGTGATCTAGTCTTGAGAGAAAATCCTAAAAATCAATCACATCGAGAACGCAAGGGGAAGTTTGAACCCAACTGGCTGGGTCCCTTTGTAATCACTGCTACTTTTGGCTCTGGTGCCTATCAACTCTCAATGACTGAAGGAGAACAGCTCTGAGAATCAATCAACGTTCTCCATCTGAAGAAATTCTATGCCTAAGGCGTTCAGTCTATGGTAAAATGTCCTGGAAAAAATCATAAAAGTTTGAAAAAGTCCTAAAAAAATGAACATCCTGGTGAAAACCTAGCAATAGGCACCTTGATGATTCACAAAAAAATTGAAAAAATATCAAAAGTACAAAAAAATTAAAAAAAAGAAAAATACAAAAAAATGAGAAAAAGAAAAAGTGCCTTGGTGAAAACCTGGAAACAGGCGCCTTGGTAGCAAAAATAGAATCTCTGCCAAGATGGTGAAAACTCAGCAAATGGGCACCACTTATTTCAAAACGCTCCATCTATCAACGCAATCTTGGTCTTTCCCAGCTTTTAGTCTTGCTTTAGTTTGTACATATCTCCCAGTTTGTTTCTGCATTCTTGTTTTCAATAAGTCGGTCTGTACACCAATTAGCTCAAGCGTCTGTATCCTATCAATGCTTAAACTCGGGGGCAATCAATGTCATATCCTATGGCCTCCAATGTATCTTAGACATATCATATCCAGTCAGAGTCCTTCGAAGCTTCATCCGAGTCAGTTAGTCAGTCTTGTCTCCAGAAAGGATTTTGCATCTACAACAACACAATCAAACATCAAACACAAACTAAAAACAATCTATGCTTTTTACATGCTTTTATCTCCTTGTATGCTTACTGATTCGTATTGAGATTTTTGCATATTATGTCCCTTTGAGCTCTTCGATGATGTCCTTTACAGGATTTAGAGAGTGATGAATGGGGGCATAATATTTTTTTTGTTTTCTTCTTGTATGTGAAAATCTAACAACTTTGGAAATTCTTGATTGAAATGGTGTCTGACTGTAAGAGCCTCTATCTCAAATTGGATGGCCATGTGTACCTCGACCATTGATACCTAGAAAATTCAAGGAATTTTGATGTAACTATTGTCTTTTTGAGTGAGTTCTTTCTCCTATTGTGACACAGGATCTTACCTAAGGATGTGAATGATAAAGGGTCACTACGGGTAATTCACATTGGATTTAGAATGATCTCTTGATTATTTGATGTGTATGTTAAATGTAAGGCATATTCAGGTCATCACGACGTTTATGTTTTGATGCTTATAAAAATTGCTATATCAAAATGGACATGATATTCAGGTCATCCTGGTGTTTGTGCCTTGGTGCTTATATCTAATCTGACATTCTGAAAACAAAATCAATATTCATATATCCATGGTTGTTGACCAGTGGGTGTTGTATTGATTCTTGCGCATACAAATTGATATTCATATGTCTATGGTTTCATAGATAGTGGGCATTGTATTGATTTATCCGGTTACCTAAAAGTTCAATGATGATAAAAAATTGACATATGATCAGTGAGTAGGTCCTAGGTCTTAGGTTGCATTTCATTCTGCATCTTTGCATGATCTCACAATGATTAAACAAACTTCAATACTTAAACAATTCTTCATATCAATTCTTCACATCTAACAAGAGCTGAGTCTCACTCGAAGGTCTCTTCACCGAATTGCAAGTAGTAAATCTCCTGGGTTAAATATCCTTTTGACATAAGACTGAGTACTTGTCTTCATCAACCTGCAAAAGCATATCATGTGTATTTCTGCATTTACATCTCATATAATTACCAGTTGTTGCATTACATTACATCTAGTGCATAAGCATAAAACATACATACATCTTCTTATAATCAATTACATTTTCATAACATCCATACATATGAAAGAAATCATTGCATTGCATTGATCCATACATACATTCTACACTACTCATAGCATAAGCATAGCATGATATCATCATAAATCCAAACATGACAAGTACAAATGAAGTCACGATCCAAAATATCGATCTCATATATATCATCAACTCAAAATGTGTTAGGGGTGCACTACTGGCACAATATACAAAACAATGAGCTCCAGAGAGCTATCAGAGTCAAAATAGTATATTAGTGATAAAAAAGAATAGAGTATATCAAAACATAAGCACATGAATCAACTATCGGCATGCTCCTTAGTATCTGGTGGAGGAGGGGGTGGTACATCTAGTATAGCCTCTACTCTCGGTGCCCTGGCTCCCTCTGAGGCTGCCATATAATCTGAATACATGGGAACTCTCTACATAGCAGGGACAACAACATAATATGCAGACACATAATACGAAGCCCATGAGGTCTGATGAGTCACCTCTATTTGTAGTCTCTGAACCTCTACACGAAGCTCTATACGCTGCCTATCTGCCTCTAGATACCTCTCCTCCCACCTAGCACTCTGTACCTTTAGGTCTCAGACCTGAGCTCTGAGATGTCTAATAGTCTTTGATGAAGTAAGAGGAACAATTGGATCTACCTCAGTTGCTGGCATCTTTGTGTCCTGTGCTGGCTGGTCTAGCTACTGGTTAGTGGTATCTGCTCTATGTGCCTTGTGGCATCTAACCTCAGCTCCTAGATCAAAAGTGGTATCTTCCTGTAAGGGATCTACATCACCACCTACAAACTGCTCAGCTACTATGACATCATCTACAGAACCAACACCACCTAATGTACCACTCTCACCCCTGGTCCGTCTCTATGAACTTGTAGATGTACTTGTTGAAGAAGTAGAAGGATGAGGGGGCCTCATATGTCCTGATGGTCTCTGTAGTGGAGCTGTTGCTCTTTGTTTGGGTGGTGTAGGATGTACTAGCTGAGGTCTCGGGCCCTATCCGATGGGAGCACCTGTAACATCCATTGCCTCCTCCATGGAGGGTATCAACTCAGTGGGATCCGAGAATCTATGAATGGGGTGATCAGCATGCCAAGAAATGTATCCATCTGTGACCCCTACATCAACAACCTATGGATGGTAGTCCTAGTCTCTACCTATGATAGCACTGTACTCCTCTGAACATAAAGAATAAGTGAGCCTCTATGTCCATCTGAGCCCAATCTCACAAACAATGTGAGCATATGCAGTATACTCCTGTGGGGCATCTTGTCTATGTCCATATTGATGCCACACTCTAGTAATCAAGAATCTCTCCAAAACGGTGGGAGACCGGCCAATAAGTACCCGACTCTAAAAAAGAAAACTATACTGCTCCCTTGCAGTAGGCCATGCCTCTATCTGCAAGTAGGGTCTCCAATGCACAAATGTCATATCATCCAAACATCATCTGAAATACTCAGTATGACCCATGTGGACCTGTGTGACATAACCAACATATGTATATATCACTGGCTCCTGTGGCTGACACTGTGTCTGAAAAACTAGGATATGCTCCCAGGCCCATATCTATAACACAAGAGCTCCAGAAGCAAAACTCTTGCAATCCTGATACACAATTTCGTGCATCTCTGAAAACATATGTGCCAAAAGACACTGACTCCAAGCAAGCTTAGTGGGCGTCACCATAAGCAGTGCCACCATTGGGGCCCATCCCATCAAGAAGTCATTCTGCTGACGGCCTGGCATGATGAGCTCATCGATCATCCCAACAATAATGCACTCTAAGCGGTGCGTTTGACCATATCTCTGTACAAGGGTCTCCTAGGAAATGGACCTTGTCAACTGTGTATCATCACCAAACAGATGCCTAAACACATGAAGACCTGTCTGGCTGGAACTCACATACTCAGGACGCCGACTGCTATGGAAGGGGATGCGTAATATCCTATAAATGTCCTCTAGAGTCATAGTGATCTCTCCAGTCAGTAAATGGAATGTCTGTGTCTCTGAATGGAATCGCTCAATCAGTGCAGTCAAAAGGCCATGATTTACCCTAATATCGGGTAAATGGATCAAATAATCAAACCCACATGCAGCAAGATGAACCCTCATAGGGTCAGGAAGCGAGACACATAATCTCTAGGTCACCGGGTATGAATGTCGGACATGAACATCTGGATATGTGACCATCATACAAAAATAGGGAATTCTATCAAAAATTGGGTTCAACAATAGGCTAATCATGCAGAAATTGAACGGTTTGGTATTTTAGACAGTAGGTCAAAGAGTCAGCAATCAGGCAGAACAATCAGAAAAGTCAAAATTTGGCCCTAAATATCAGTTTTAAGCTCACTGTATTTCATATGACAGTCTAGACTGGCATTGAAAGTCATACGACACTCCACAATAGACCATACAACAATCCATGGTCATACGACACTGGATTTAGTATCATACGAGTTTCCAGGGACCTGATGAAATGTCGTACGACACATGGGTCCCCTTCATATGACACTGAGTAATGCATGAAATGACAAAGTAAATGGAATTCAAATGTTGTACGAGTCTGGGTTGGGACTCATACGAGTTTTCATACATGTGAAATTCAAAAAGAAAAACACATACGAAAAAATTCTAAAATGCTATAAAACATGAAAAATTTGCATTTTCAGAGGGGCACAGAGGTCCACCTACTGGATGTCCATACTGTCGAGGTCTGTCATGTCTCTGACTGCGCTTAAATCGATGCGAACTCACAGGTACCTTTGGTTCTCACTTTTCTACCATTTTCTTGCTAAGAGGGCTCCACAAGATCTCAAAGGTCAAATGGTTGAAATGATTTGAAAATGACCCTTCTGGCCTTTATATAGTTTTTGACCTAATTTTCAAAAGTGCTCCGTTTTCCATGAAAATTGCACCCTTGGCTAATTTCGACGTTCTGAATCCATTTTCGGGATCAAAATTCAAATATGAGATTATTTATTATGTCAAAATCATGATTTAAAATTTTTGGGCCCAGGACGGTCTACTGCTTGCATAATCGACCTTCACTCGTCACAGAAATCTAGTATTCAACTTAACTAATTATCTTACATCAAACTATTGAAATTTCAACTTGGTCAACCATGGTCAACTCATGGTCAAACCTGGTCAAACTTGGTCTCCAAGACCTCCAAATGATGCAGAATGCATTTTCGAACATGTTTAACCACTTCTCAAATCAATTGACATGCTTCTAAACCATTTAACGCTGACTTTTCTTGTCAGATTTCAATTTTCATCCCGAAGGGGGCATGGTATTGCATATCATTCAAAGTCTGTAATCATATCTTTCCTCAGTAATCAAGACAACAACCATGTCTAGTTGCTGATTCATCAAAAGTCCTCATTTCTCGGGGCAAATCTATCATCGCTTGGGGCATATCAGATTCATCAAGATCCATATCAATCTAGTGTTCTCCTAATCTTGTAAATTGTATCAGTTTTTGCAACTATCAGTTCAAATGTGTTATTTCCTTGGTTCTTCGGTAACTGAAGGGTTCAGATGTGATACCTATATGATTCTTAAGGAGAATCGGGTCTGGAATCGGTCACTCACTTCTTCGCAATCATAAGGTTTGAAATCAGGCATTTTGACACTTTTGTTTCATTGGTTCATCGCTGTTATAGTTAACATTATCTTTGGTCATTCAGGACCTATTATCTGCATATCAAATCTTTCAATCAGCTTCTGTCTCATATCAATTATCAATTTCGAATCAATTTCATATCTCTAGTCATTCATGACCTATTATCTTCATATCGACTTCAATCAATTTCTGTCTCATATCAATTTCAATTTCAAACATCAGTTTCATATCTTCATCAAACACAGACTGTCTTTGAACCATTGTGCTTCACACAACAATTCAAAGAGGGGCAAAATGTAATACCTCAAAAATGGGCTATAAGTTCATTAATCTTCTCTACCAACATATCGAACGAAATCGACATCAAAGTCCTAACCTAAGGCACATCTAAACATCATCGAATCCTAATTGATTATCATAAATTCTGCATCGGGGAATATTCCTAGTAATATTCCTAATTATCCTAATTATCTTTAATTTAATGATTATTTGGTGATAAATCACATTTATCCTAAAGTTAATTAATTGAATATGATGAATATTTAATTAATTGATTTAATTCTGCCACTTAATTATTTAATTGAATTTAATTGTATTTATTCCTAAGTATTATCATTTAAATTTGACAATAAATCAAAATTCATATCATTAATTGATTAAATTCTTATTTAATTAATTAAAGCAAGTTGTCATATTTGATGATATTATTTTTGAATAGAAGTTTGATTAAATAGTTGATTAACCCATAAATCAATTGTTTTATTTTTCAAAATCAGTTAAGTTGAGAATAAATCACTTTATTTATTTATTAATTCATAATTATCCATGTGCACAATCAAAGAGCAGTTAAACTCCAAATTATAAAATCAATGCAAGTTATTGACTTTTTGGAACTCAACATCATTTTTGAGTTTTAAAGTTGATCTAAACTTCTAATTTGAGTTAAAAAGTTGTTTTCACATGATTTGCATGTTTTTGTGAGTTAAATATCTTTTATTTTCAGATAACTCAAAATCAAGCTGAGTTTATCTGAGTGATTTATGGCTTTTTCCATGCATCCTCAAAGCCCTAGATTTCTATAAAATCAAGGCTCAGCTCTTCTCAAATCATCTCATAATTGTGCAAACTTATGCTGGTGAATTGCTATCTAGAGAATCGGAGCTTCTTTGCGAATCAACTATGTTTTGTGAGATCACTTTTGTTTTCATTTGTTAGATCATCATAGCATATCAATTTTTTTTTACATATCATAGATTCATATCAAGTTTTCATCATATTATTGCATCTAAAATCCAAAAAAAATAGATTAATTGAATTCATATTTCATATCAGTTTTGCATTCAAATCCTTCATTTAGGTGTCGTCAAGGTCACTGATCTCAATACAATTTGAGAACATCATACTCGCACCTATTAGAAGGCAGTAAATCACCTGGTTAGTTTAGCTTTCAATTCATTGCACGATTTTGATTTTTGCTAACCTCTAATGTTTTACTGAAGTGTTGTGTCTACAGATCAAGTACAAAATTCACACACACAGGATCCACAAGACCATATTCGTGAGTTTTGTGCTGCTTGTATTCAAGTTTCTCACAGTGACACTTATCTTATGTGACTATTTCCATGAAGTTTAGGAGGACAAGCCATGGAATGGTTCTCCAAACTACCCCTAGGCATCAAATCTTTCAATGAGCTTCTTGACAAATTTGTGACTCATTATTCCTATAACATCAAACATGAAGTCACTATGCTTGATCTTTGCAATGCACATCAAAAGAATGGAGAACCTTTCCTTACTTTTTTGCAAAGATGACATCAATTTTTTGCCAAATATCCATGAATAATTCTTGAACAAGAAAAGATGGATATTTTTGTGCATAACCTTACACTAGAAATGAGTTATAGGTTACAATTGCAATGTCCACCAAACTTCAATAAGCTCATAGAAAATGGTATCAAGATTGAGGAAGCCATGGTCTGAAAAGGTGAGATAAAACTTTATTCTAAAGACAATGTTGGATCCTCAAATTCCAATTACAACAACTACAACAATGACAAATCAAAATTATGGAATAAAAACAAAAACATTGTCAATGATGGGATTGTTGATAATTGTAAAGTCAAACCAACACAAACCCTTCTCAATCTCACAAGTCAGGCCAATGCTACTCAAGGAACCTACAACAATCAATCCTCAAATCAAAACACCAACAAAGATTCATCTAAACCAAGATTTCCTTTTATGTCACCTCGAAGAAATTTTACTCCTTTAGGGGAATCCCTCGAATCAGCATTATGAAAGTTAATCATGAAGAAACTCATTATGCTTCCTGAAATGAAAGACTATGAACCTAGAGTAAAACCTTCTTGGTGGAATGCAAATGATTATTGTGAGTTTCACAGAGGGAAAGGACATAAAACTAGTGACTACCTAAGACTCAAAAATGTAGTTCAAGATCTAATTGAAAGTGGAGAAATTAGTATTGACGGACATACCTCAAATGAATCACATACGGCTTTCAAAGATCCACTTCTTGAGCATGAAAAAGGAGGTTCTTCCAACACTAAGAGTGACAATCAGGCCAATTATAATTCCA
The DNA here is from genome assembly GCA_027943335.1 of Chamaecyparis obtusa. Classification (NCBI taxonomy): domain Eukaryota; kingdom Viridiplantae; phylum Streptophyta; class Pinopsida; order Cupressales; family Cupressaceae; genus Chamaecyparis; species Chamaecyparis obtusa. The sequence continues at coordinate 662,439 of BSBK01004144.1, forward strand.
CTCCCTATTGATATGTTGGTAACATTTCTGAATGTCATCCTTCTAAGTATTATGCCAATGTCATTACCATCAAAGGAAGATCAGAGAGTCAACCCGTTCATGTTACTACTCGTGCTCAATCCAAGGTTACTCTCCAAGGAGTCCAGTCTAAACCAAATGCACCTCAAAACAAGTCTATTTATGTCCCAAAGTCTACACCCAATATTTCCAACCAATACAACCTTTTGGAAGAACTCAAGAAAACACTTGCCCAGATATCCATCTTAGAGCTTTTGTGTCTATCCCCATCTCACAAAGATATCCTTGAAAAAGCTCTCTTAGAAACCCAGGTCCCCACAAATCTAGATCATGATCAATTTCAAGCTATGGTGGGCCACTTAACAACCCCACATTACATATCATTCACTAAAAATGGTGATTTATCTATTACCCAACCTCATAATGCTCCCTTACATATCAAAGTTCTTGTCCAAAGTCACAAAATCAAATGAGTACTAATAGATGGAGGAGATGGCTTAAATATCTGTCATTGAAACAAGCCCTTGCATTGGGATTCTCTGAAAATGCTATTGATCCCAAGACGAAAATCATGATAAAAGCTTATGATGAGGAAGAGTGGTCATCCAAGGGGTCTATTGTTTTACCAATCAGAGTAGGTCCTATAATCAAAGATGTACCTTGCCAAGTTCTAGATATGGATCTTGCTTATAACATTCTCTTGGGAAGACCATGGATTCATTCCATGCAAGCTATACCATCAACTTATCATCAATGCTTGAAATTGGCTCATAATGGTTAGGAGGTCACTATCAAAGGAGACACTAATCCATTCTAGTATTGTAGCTCTATGAAGATATCTGACTCTTTGATACCTTATAACTATATTGGATCTTCTACAACTACACCCCGTGATCCTAGTAATATAGCATCAACTTCAAAATCAAATGGGATCAAGATATAAAAGAAAGAAGTATGGGAGAATACACTTTAGGTCAAGCTCTTTGCATCATAGAGTTACCTTTATCTCCTAGATCATATGGTAGATCTTTGATCACTAAACAACAATCATAACCCCCTTCAACACTTGTTTATGACACATTTATAAGTGGGGGCACAATATCCAAAGAGGTAGCTAAGAGAAATGCTAATCATTTGCTTAAGTCATAGAAAAATGAAGAGGATGTCAAACATGAATATATATCACCTGATGTCTATGGTAAAGGGTACACTTTGCTACAAAAGATGGGATACCAAGGTGCCGGACCTATAGGATTACAAAGAGAAGGTGTTATCAAACCAATCTTGCAAAATCCAAACTATCAAAGAGACACTACAGGATTAGGATACAAAGGAGAAGGACCAAAAGAACCAAAAGGAAAAGAAAAGGTCACACCTTTTCATGAGATATCTAAAGCTCCTACCTTACAATTCAGAAAGAATGGTATGTATGTAGATCCAGAGAAACAAAGGATAGCACAGAGAATCATTGATAGACTTGGGGATAATGATGATTCTGACTCAAATGATTATGAATGGGATTCATTATCTAATTGTACTAAAGAAATAGGAGTTGATGTTGTCCATCACTATAGTAATGATTACCATGAAGGAGAGAATTCAAAGATTGACTCACTAGGATTGGTCCCATGTGATACTACTTTTGTCGATTGTGAGGAAAGTGACCTTTATCTTGCAATAGATGAATTGGATGAGAGTATGGAAATAGACCTCACTAATACCATCATAAACCTTGACAACTTTTCCATCAATACCATCTCTACCTTTGAAACTAACCCGAATTATCCAATGCCCCTTGTACATCCTGAGCTTATCGATTGGGATTCTCCCGATCATCCAGAACTTGATGTATTCCATAATGATGATGCAATCATTAACTATCTTTGAATTAGAGGCCATTTACCACCAGGAGATCACAAGTCAGGATTTTTGATAGAACTCAATGACATGGCCTACTTTGGTGAGAGTGCCAATCCTATCAGTCATAAAAATATAAAAATAATCAACAGATCTAATGGTGAAAACCACTTAGTGGCAGTATTAGATCCAAAAATAGTAAAAAAAAATGATGCATCTGATGGTGAAAACCTCTCTGAGGTGCCTGACGATGGAAGGATTGACACTCTTCCCAACTATCTATATCAAGAGCAATCTGCTATTCTTATAGAACCAACAGTACCTCATAACATTGGAACAGAAGAGTCTCCACACATCCTCAAAGTAGCAACATCCTTGACAGAATCAGAGAAAGAAGATTTTGCAAAATTTTTCAAAGAAAGAAAAATCAACTTTGCCTGGTCCTATGCTGATATGCTTGTCCTGGATCCAAATCTCATTATGCATCATTTATCTATCAAACCAGGTATAAAACTAGTTAAGAAGAAGCTCCACAAGATGCATCCCCACATTGCACTAATGGTTAAAGTAGAATTGAAGAAACTCCTAGATGTTGGATTCATTCGAGCTATTGATTATGCTAAGTGGATTTCAAATATTGTCCCCATCTCAAAACTAGACAAGTCCATCAAGATTTGTATTGATTTTCAAGATCTTAATAAAGCTTGTCTGAAAGATGACTTTCCTCTGCCAAATATTGACATTATTGTTGATCTGACAGCTGGGCATGAGATGTTATCATTAATGGATGGATTTTTTGGCTATAACCAAATCAAGATTGCACCAGAAGACCAAGAGAAGAATGCTTTTACTTGTCCATGGGGTACATACTGCTGGATTGTGATGCCTTTTGGCCTCAAAAATGCTGGAGCAACTTACCAAAGAGCAATGACCACAATCTTTCATGATATGATGCACACCATTATGGAAGATTATGTTGACGACATTTTAGAAAAATCCAAAGATAGAGCTGGTCATTTGAGAGTGTTGGATTGAATATTCACTTAGATGGAAAAGTATCAGATTTGACTCAATCCAAAGAAATGTGCATTTAGAGTCACATCTGATAAACTGTTAGGGTACATTGTCTTAGCCAAAGGAATCAAAGTAGATCCAGAAAAATTTAAAGCAATAATGGAGATGGCTTCCCCCACTAACATCAGTCAGTTAAGATCCTTGCAGGGATGTCTCCAATCCATCCAAAGATTTTTTTCTCAACTAGCAGATTGAAGTTATCCCTTTCAACATTTGTTGCATAAAAATATCTTATTCCAATGGGATGACCAGTGTGAAGAAGCTTTCAATAAAATCAAGCAATATCTAGTGAATCCTCCAACTTTGATGTCACCAATTTCAGGCAAGTCACTCTTGCTCTACATTTCTGCTATGGCAGTTTCACTAGGTGCTCTATTGGCTCAGTAAGATCATGAAGGAAAAGAAAAAGCCATCTATTATATCAGTCGCACCCTAGTGGGATATGAGCTAAACTATTCTCCTATAGAAAGAGCATGTCTAGCCATTGTTTTTGCATCATAGAAGTGGTGACATTACATGTTGTCACATTCAATCCAGCTCATCACAAAGATTGATCCTTTAAAGTATCTATTAAGCAAAACAACATTTATAGGTGGATTGGCTAAGTGGGTCATGCTACTTAGTGAATTTGATATTGAATATGTAGACAGGAAGGCTATCAAAGGTCAAGTGATAGCAGATCAGCTAGTAGATGCTCCATTAATGGATGACCAACCTATACACATAGATTTTCTTGATGCACACATCTTAGCTTTATCTACACAAACATGGCAACTATATTTTGATGGATCCTATACTCAATAGGGTTCAGGAGCTGGTATTCTCTTTGTCACACCACAAGGATACACAATTCTAAAATCTTACAAGCTGCTCTTTCCTTGCACCAACAATGTAGTAGAATATGAAGCCTTGCTAATTGGGTTAAAGATGGCTTTACAATGGAAAGTAACTAAAATAAATGTCTATGGGGATTCTTAGTTGATTATAAACTAGGTTAATGATGATTATGAAACTAAAGATGATAAGTTATTACCATATAAATGTATGGTTGATGAATTTAAACAATATTTCTCAATCATCACTTTTGAGCAGATCCCTCGGCATGATAACAAGGCTGTCAATGCAATGGCAATGATTGCTTCTTTGTTTGATACAGAAGATACCAAGGTCCATTTTGAGTTCTTGGTGGAATCCTTGACTTGTCCTGCATATGATGATCCTGATACGAGTATTATATGTCATCTAATTGGACATGACTCCCCAATCTATGGAAAAATTTATTCCTATCTAAAAAATGACATCCTACCCCCTGACCTGTCTTGAAATTAAAAATGAACTTTTCTCCACCAAGCCTCCTGCTATGTCCTAATACCTGATACCCTTTATCAACAAGGTCTTGACGGTACTCTCCTACGATGTCTCGAGCATGATGAAGCTCAAACTGCCTGGCAAGATGTACATGAGGGTATTTGTGGGACACATTCAAGTGGTCCCTCTTTGGCTAAGAAACTCATGCATATGGGTTATTATTGGCCTACCATGGAAACAAATTCCTTTCATTTTTCTAGGGCATGCAAGAAATGTCAGATACATGGAAACCTTATTCATGCTCCAGCACAAGAGTTACATCCTTTTACAGCTACCTTGCCATTCAGTCAGTGGGGGCTCGACCTCGTGGGCACTATCAACCCTCCATCTTCCAACAGCCACAAATGGATTCTCACTATGACATAATATTTTACTAAATGGATTGAGGCCATTCCATTGATTACTGCCACAGGGAAATAGATATCCATGTTTATCTTAAATTATATCATTTGTAGATATGGTATACCTATGTATCTCATTACTGATCATGGGAAATAGTTTCAAAATTAGGACATGGATGAACTATGTGCAAAATTCCATATTACCCATAACTATTCCACCATATACTATCCCCAAGGAAATGGCCAAGCTGAGGCCTCAAATAAAACTATTGTTAAAATCCTACAAAAGACTGTCAATGATGCTGGCCATGACTGGCATATCCAACTGAATCCAGCCTTATGGGCTTACCGTACCTCCATCTATACTCCTATTGGAGCCACCCCATATTCCCTTCTCTATGGATCTGAAGCAGTCCTACCCCTTGAGGTCGAGTTACCTTCACTTCGTGTCACTCTCAAAGATTTGATTCCTGATGAAGACTATAGAGTTGCACGGTTGACTGAACTAGAACTGCTGGATGAACACCAACAAAGAGCTTATGATCATTTGAAAGTCTATTAGCAGCGTATGTCTCATCAATATAACAACAAGGTAAAGATCAAAGACTTTTAGCTGGGTGACTTAGTCCTTCATGAAAATCCAAAGAATCAATTGCATCATTAGAAGAAGGGCAAGTTCAAACCCAATTGGTTAGGTCCTTTTGTAGTTACAATATTTTATGGTTCTGGGGCTTATCAATTGTCCACACCTAAGGGACATCCTTGGATGAACCTCTTAACAGTATCCATCTCAAGAAGTTCTATCCTTGAAATCCCAATGTAAGGGCTATGTATATATTTTGTAAATACAAAAAATTATAAAAATCCAAAAAAATAAAAAAATCAAAAGAAAATTGCAATAAAAGCATGTGGTGAAAACCTGGAAACAGGCACCATGTGTATCAAGTTAGCTCCTTTATCTATTAGGATTCTTCTAGTTTGTCCATTCATTGTATATATCCATAATAAAATGGCTAGTCAATTTCCATACCCGCCATGTACATATCATAATAAAATGGCTAGTTCATACACCATCCATTGTATCTACCCATAATAAAACTCCATCATAGCTTGATCATTTTTCATGGTCTTCATTCTAGTGTTGTTGCATCTTTCTTCATCCATAATAAGTCAGTCCATCACCTAGCTGGGGGCATGTCCTTGACCTAGTTCAGGAAGTGGATCTATGATAGTCATGACTCTTAGAGGACACAATGGAGTATTTTCACCAGAAAAAGAAAACACATCAAATGTTCTTTCACAATGATATCTTTATGATGAATCAGAATCTATGATCTATCCTTCAAAACATAACTATTTATCTATCGAATCTTGACTATACATCATCACTTGAACTGATCACTATATCTTACACTATCTTTTGGAAAAATAAATGTATATTCATGACAGGCATGTTAGAATGATTTTTGTAGATTATGCATTCATATCTGGATTTCATTGTTATCATGTTTCTTATGCTATTCCATGATATCTTTGACATGAGTTTGCAAATCTAATATGTCATTGATTAGGATAGCCATGATGGGGCATGGTATTTTCTTTGATTGCTATTTGTGGGATATTTTTTGATGAAATCAAAGGAACAAATAATTGGGGTGTCTGCGCATAAGTGCCTTCATCCATTTAATAGTATTGACAACATCCAAATCATGTTTCTCTACATATGCTATTTATGGTGATACACTAGCACATACCTCGACACCAAATATTTGTTCCCTAATGGAGGAGGGAAATATTCCTTGTCTGTTATGCAAATGAAACTTAGGTCATCTCGGTTCAATTATACCTAGATGCTTGTCAAGTTTGCTACATTAAACTCCATGCAAGAGGTGCTTAGGTCATCCTAGTTTAATTATACCATGATGCTTGCATTTTCTTGCAACATAACAAGCTCAATGATGAAAATAAAGTTCCAGTTATTATGAAGTTCTAAGATGTTACCTAAAGTTGTGGAGATACATTCATTTCATATTGCATTTCATTTAAATAGTTCATGACTTACATATCAGTGCTCCTTTTATAGAAATTTGTAGGTTACCTTTCTTATTAGGTTATCTATTCTCCTAGTCCATTCTTCTTGTGTCAGATACATTATTATTTAAGTTGAGGACATTTGGACAACAAAAACATTGAGTTTTATTTTGCATTTTACAAACATCAAAATCATTTAGGCCATGCATTATATTTATTTGTTATGTTCATTTTTATATTATCCATCTATATTACATGCATGATTCATGTGTTTTTTTGTTATAGTTGTCATTCACATTTCCTTATCTTTTCATTAAAGTGAATATTGTATATTAGTCATCTTATGATCATTTCCATTCATTACATATTATATGCATTCTACATCATTTATTATCATTCATTCATTTATTAACCATTATATGCATTTTATATCATTCATTTATTATCCATCACATGTATTTCAAATTATCATTCATTTATATCATTTATTCATTGTTCATTTATTGTCCATTATCCACATTGTTCATTACATCATTTCATTAATCATCACATATGCATTTGTATAGTGTAAACTCATTTAAGACATGCATTTATATCAACATCATATGATTAACCATTAAGCATCAAATATATCCAATAGAATATAAAACATTTTGCATTCTAAGACATACATTCTATGCATATTAAAGTAAATCATCACATCCTACATATGTTAGTATGCACATGTATATAAAACATCAAAGTAAATCATGATAGAACTGCATCATTGTATATATAGAGTCCATCATATAGAGTCAATCATACAATGTCCATAAGAATACAATAAAACTATCCAACTATCCAATGATATAAAGCAATATAACAATATATCCAATGTCTGTGTCCATCAAGTCAAAAATATAATGATACAATGATAAAATGGTACAACAGTGTATACAATGATCTCACAAATCTATGAGCCCCTGCCTTGAGACTCTGTCTGTCGCTGTCTACAAGATGCAATGTGGCCCTATGCTTCTGAACTACCTGATGATGAGGATCCACCCTGATCTCCCGAACCTATCAATGCTCTAGGAGGGCATGATGATACACCTCCTCCACTAGCTGGTGCCTCTCTATCATGAACTACAATCCTAATATCCACTAAGCTCTCTCTGTAGCTCCCAATCCACTGATCCCTTGGGACTGCCTGTCTGTAAGCCTCTCACCAATAGGATATCTCCTTCCTGGCATGTATCATGGCTCTAATGCTATCTCCATGGGGACCCAAATCCTTTGTGTTTTGTAGCTCATCTAGTAACATCTTTGACTCCTCAAGTCTCTCAAGGGCTACATCACACTCATGCCTAAGTAGCCCCATCTAGCTCTCCAACCTCTCAATCCACTGTTCTAGACCAGGAACATGGTCTGCCTGCACCTGTGTCATTGCTAGTTAGACTAGCAATTAGTCTATATTAGGATCCTCCTCCTTTGTAGCATCTCTTTGTAAGTAGGGATCCTATCCCCAGATATCCATCTCTATTGCCTGCTCCTGAGCATCTACATCCACATCCTCCATAGGGGCATCCTACTCATCCAATCCATCACCAGGGATCTATCCACCTTGTACTACTATGCCCTGAGCTAATAGAACATCTGCCTCATCCTATGCTGGTATAGCTAGTCCCTGTACTGGGGTAGCTGGTATCTATACCTACACTACTAGAACCTATAGTGGAGCTCCTGTAGCTGGCTGTGCTGGAGGCTATCTCTATCCCTATCTAGCTAGGGGTGGCATTAATCCCTTTTGTCTCACACCGCCTCCTCTCATCCGAGGACCAACCCTATCACCTCTCCCCCCATCTCCTCCATCACCTCCTCCATCACCTCCTCCATCACCTCCTCCACCATCACCGCCATCACCTCTCCCTTGTCCCTGCCTATCTCTCCCTTGGTGTCTCCCATGGAGTCTATCTGCTAGATCTCTCTCTGGTGGCCTAGCAGCTGGATCAGTCAATCATGGAACTAGAAAGTCTCTAAGGAACTGCTCTAGCTTAGAAGTCATCCTAGGGTCTACAACACCCTATCTCATAGTCCATGCCTGGAATGGCATGTCCAAAAACTCCTATTGGGCCACATCAAAAGATGTGATAGGTCCCCAATCTCATCTCTCCTGATGAGTCCTAGCGAACTCTGTCACTCCTTGGGGCATGCCCTGGATCCTACCAAACTAGTGAAGAACCCAGCTCACTACCTATCTCTCTAATATAAAGGGTGTCCACCCTATCAGCCATCATGACTCAAAACAAAAACCCAGCTACCACTCATCATCCCAGGGCTCACATCCTAGGTAAGGCCTCCATGTCACTATATCCAAAGTATCAAAGGTGTACCACCAAAACTCCAAGTGTCCCAACTTTTCCTGAGACAAAACTGATGAATACAGATGGATATACAGCTATCTTGTACCGCTAAATCTAATAGCTACAGGCTGTGTCATTGCAATATGCTCCCATGCCCAAACATGGAGTAATGTGATGCTTGTTGATAGTGATGCTCCTCTATGATACACCACCTGATGCAGATCATGATATAAGTGTGCTAATAAACAAACCCCCCAAAGAAAAATGGGTCCCATCCATCATCCACTATAGAGTGCGGCCCCATCCAACTAAAAATCCATGTGATCTACGATCAGGGCAAATGAAACCCCCAATCGCTCCAGCTAGTACCACCGGTAGAGGCTCATATAAATCCACCATGTCCTCCTAGCTGATCTCCCCCTCATCGATGTCATCATCTCCAAAGATGGCTCTGCACTCTATCACTCTACTATGTCGATCATAATGTACTAACTCCCCTATGATAGGAAGCCAGAGGATGCGATATACATCCTCTAGTGTAACAGTCATTTCCCCTATCGAAAGATGGAAGGTACTCATCTCTGAGTGCCACCACTCTGCTAGTGTCATCATCATACTCTGGTTCACCCTAATCTCGGGCATGTAAATCACATGATATAACCCAGATGCACCAATCAAGAGTTTGTCAGTCTCTAATAGTGCTGGTCTCAGATTCTGTGTGATGAGATATCTCTCCCGTGACATCAGAATATCAGTAATGTCCTCCTATACAAATCAAATAAAATCAAGCTATCAAATTTTGATAAACTGATCTATAACATCTATCTATCCTATCATATCAACTAAAAACATGTTCTATCATGTGTTTTAATAGATGATTTTATCAATCATCTAGTATCAAGACTGGTTAACTAGCAACCATGCTACAATGTTGCCTATCTTGACCTAATTGATCAAATTTAACTACCGACGGATCAAATCAGCTTATCAAAAATCTAGTTTGACCTATTTGACTTTCTAATTTGACCAAATTCTATCCATAAAACAAATGCACATCACAAAAAAATGCATGCGCCATAACTTTTCACATTTGCGTAGGAAATCATGTATGCGCCATTTTGTTGCACATTTGTGCCATAATTCATAACTAATGCACTGACAGAACCAATGGGCACTTTTAATATACATTTGTGCGGACAAAATTATATTCTAGCATGAATGTGCCATTTCCCTAAATGAGTGCGTAGAACTTTTGAGTTTCTACGCAAATGTTGCTAATTATTGCGCATTCATGTGCCGCAATGATGCATTCATCTTCCGGGTAAGAACAATTTTTTTTTCTAATCTAAACCTAAGATTAGATCTAACCTAACATGCTCCAAATCTACTATAAATCATTCAAAAGCATCGAATTGACAAAGAGGATTGAATCACCTACCAGCTCACCCGAATCGAGTGGTCGCTGGAAGCATCTGACCCTCTCGAAGCAGTGATCTGACAATGGGAATGGCATCCTGGTGGCTCTTCTCTTCTCTCTCTTGCGCTCTGATCTCCAAATGACAAGTGTGCACAATGAGCTTATTGTGGACCCCTTAGCCCTATTTATGGCCTGTGGACCCTATGTGCTTGGTGTGTGGACCCTACCTCCCATTTTTATTCTATTTCATCCCATTTTCACCCATCTTTTCTCCTATTTCTTTCATGAGATTGATTATCCAACATCAAAAAACAAAAAAATAATAATCTAAAAAAAAAAAACATGAAATAATATTTTTTGTTAATCAATCTCTCGAGGGGGCATGCTTAGGTCATCTTAGACATTGTCTGGGGTAGGGGCAAAATACTTGAAATTTTTTGAAACAATGTGGCATGCACATTATTTCAAAGAGGGGTAAAATGTATACACTTAAAAATGGTTTCATTAATTGATTAAATATTTATTATTTAATTAATATTGACTTGATAAATTAATTAAATATTTATTATTTAATTAATAATTATTCCTCTATTTTTAAAATAAATTATTCAATTTATTTAGTAAATTCACTATAGTTTATTCCTCTATCCTAAGTCTTCTGATTAGTCTTATTAAAGTGTATAATTAAATACACAATCACCTAGATATGACTAAGTTCCCTAGTCCACCTCACCTACCTAGTCACCTGACACATCACTTTGGCTAAAATAAATAATTATTATTAATTATTTATTAGTAATTATCCTCACCCACACATGTCCTATTCTTAAGGGCTATGTGGCCTTATAGGACTTGGTTTCATGACCACATGTCCTCTCTTAAACCAAGTTAAGAGACATTCCCTATTCCTAAGGGGCTTCTCAAGCCACCTCTAAGGGTCAAAGGTGACTCATGGGACACTTGTGCAAAAAGTCCTCATGAGGAAAATGTCTCTCCCTCTTTCTCTCTTGAGTCTTTGAGAGACACTTGACATGTGTCTTTCCCTTCCACCTTGCTCTCCTCCATGTCAATGTGAGAGGAACATCATCCCTATTCTCCCTCTCACATTCCAACTACATCCCCCTTTCTCTCAACTCCTTCAACCAATCCAATCCTAACCCTAGGATCTTCCACCTTTCATTCTCCACTATAGGATTGTGCCACCTAGGCCTAGATCCTCCAAAAATCTATAAAAGGAGCCTCATTTCCCCTTTGTGAGCTAATAGGTATTTTTGTAATAGGCATTCAAGCAATCAAGCATCCAAGCATCCAAGCATTTTGAAAGCATTCAAGCATCCATATTATCATCAAATCCATCTTACATTCCACCCATTAGTTGCATAATCAAGCTTTAAGCTTCCTTGCATTCATCATCAAATCTCCACACTTTGGTAACATCTTGGGAGAAGGCTTCATTTGGAAATCTGAGAGCTCAACATCTTCAAGAAATCAAGGTTAGGAGAGCAATGGAGACAAGCTACATGGTAGGTGAAGGTAAAATATTATTTTAGCTTCATTTTGATTGTATTCTTCATTTTAGTTTGCTAATTAGATAGATTTGTTAATCTTACAATAGTTAATTTATCATTTAGAATAGTATTCACCTAATTTTGCATACAATGGTTGCTCACACCACATGACTAGTGACAAAAGTAAATTTGATACCTAGATCATTACAAGGGTAGAAGTGTTAAGTTTGGTAATTATGCACCATGTCCTGTAAAGGGTAAAGGATTAATTAAGCTGACTGATAAGATCACTTGTGAAAATTATTATTGGGTTGAAGGTCTTAACTATAATTTTCTAAGTGTTGCACAAATTAATAGCACTGGTTATCGAGTGGAGTTTCATCATAGGAAGGATAAAATATTTGGTGCCACTGGTGAACTGATTGGGAGTGGAGAACACACAAGAGGTAATGTGTTCTATCTAGACCTATATCAAGAGACATGTTTGGTTGCACAACTTGATGATATATGGCTATGGCATAAGAGGCTATGTCATGTCAACTTTGACAATCTGGTAAATATTAGTAAAATGAAGAAAGTTAGAGGTTTTCCTAGATTGAAGAAACCTGATAATGTGATGTGCAAACAATGTCAATTGGGTAAAATTACAAACTCTAGTTTCAAGAGAAAGACTTTTACTTCTAAAAATGTTTTAGATCTGGTTCATACTGACCTTTTTGGACCTATGGGTGTACAAAGCTATTGTGGTGCTAAATAATTTATTCGGTTTGTTGATGATTACACTAGGATGATGAATGTAATGTTTTTAAAAGAAAAATCTAATGCATTTCAGTTGTTTAATTGGTATTTGTCTAAGGTTGAAAAGGAGACAGGTGGGAACTTGAAATGTCTGAGATCTGACCAAGGTGGAGAGTTTATATCAAATGAGTTCAATCTATTCTACAATGATAGAGGAATCAAGAGACAGATGTATGCACCTAGAACACCTCCACAGAATGGTATAGTAGAGAGAAGGAGCAAATCTATCATGGATTATGTAAGGAAACTAATGATTGAGAAGAATGTTGCACAAAAGTACTAGAAAGAAGCTATAAGTACACCTGTTTATACCTTAAACCAAGTACAAATAAAAAAAGGTAGAAATGTTACACCTTATGAACTATGTCACGGTTATGCAGCTAATGTAAAATACTTTAGAATTTTTGGGAGAAAATGCTATATGCTAAAAGATAATAGGAATGGAAAGTTTGATGCTAAAAGTGATGAGGGCATATTCCTAGGTTATTCCACAAAGAGTAAAGTTTACAAGTTTTTGAACTCTAACACTAACAAAATTGTGGAAAGTGTAAATGTGAAGGTTGATGAATATGCAGAGAAAAATGAATAGGAAAGCAAAAGAGAACTTGAAGATTATAGATATTTTGTCTATATAGAAGAAGGAGAGGCAAGTAACACACTTGCACCTGATGTAGAGTCTCAGGTAAGCAATGTCGAGCATCAAGAAGATATTGTCGAGCATTAGGAGGATGTTGTCAAGCAATAGGAGGATGTTTCCAAGCATCAAGAAGAGGTTTCCAAGAAATTAGAGGCTAAATCTAATAATCTTATTGATGAGCCTGAAGAGAAAGGAGAAAAGAAAGCTGAACCTATTTTGGCCTAGTATGTAAGGAAACATCACAAGTCTGAGAAAATCATTGGAGATAAAGAAATTGGAGTTCTGACTAGAGGCAAGTTAAGAGATCCTACATGTTTATTGTGTGAATTTGAGCCTAAGACAACAAGGGAGGCATTAGAAAATGAAGACTAGATTCAAGCTATGAATGAGGAGATATACCAAATAGAAAAGAATGATACCTGGACTTTGGTGCTTAGACCAGAAAACAAAAATGTCATTGGAACAAAATGTGTATTTAGAAATAAGCTTAATGAACATGGACAAATAACAAGGAATAAAGAAGGGTTGGTATGTAAGGGTTATGCACAAGAATAAGGAATAGACTATGGGGAGACATTTTCCCCTATAGCAAGATTAGAAGGAGTGAGAACTCTACTTTCATATCCTGCCTACAGAGATTTCAAGGTATACCAAATGGATGTTAAGTCTACATTTTTAAATGGTATATTAGAAGAAGAAGTGTACATTGAGCAACCTAAAGGATTTGTTGATCTAAAAAAGAGACACATGGTTTGCAAACTGAACAAGGCACTCTATGAATTGAAGCAAGCCCCTAGAGCATGGTATGAGAGGTTGCACAATTACTTGATACAGATTGGATTCTCAAGTACAAATGACACCAATAATCTATACATGAAAGATGAAGAAGGTAAAGGGATATTGTTAGCTAAGTTTTTTGTAGATGATATCATATTTGGAGGACAAGATGCCCTGTGTAAGAAATTTTCAAATGAGATGCAAACTAAGTTTGAAATGTCTATGTTTGGTGAGATAAAATTCTTTTTTGATTTGCAAGTATATCAAATGTAGAAAGGTATTTTTATCACATAGTCTAAATATGTCAAAGATGTTAGAAAGTAAAGTCCACCAAGATAACTAAGAGGGGGGGGGGTGAATCAGTTATCAGATAATTATAAATTTTATCAACTTCAACAACATTTAACCATGTAAGCAATATAATTACCAACCATAGAAAGATATTCATACATAATGACACAATAACACTAGATATGTTGACTAGGGAACCTCTTGATCAAAGAGTAAACCCTGGTGGGAATGATGCCCATAAAAGATGCACTAATATGAATATTCCTTGTGAAAGGATGGATTCTATTAGGATTCTTATGAAATACATTCAATACATATAAATCCCTGTTAGGAGATTTTGAATCCCTGTTAAAAGATTCTAACCTTGTTAGGAGTTATGGAAGACAGAAGGACCCACTACCTAAATAGCTTCAAGGTAAGATCACTAAACTCATTGTCCAAATAATCTTTTCATTATTCAATAGAATAATGTGTTACCTCTTCTCTAACTATGCCAAACCTCACTCACTGCTACATCAGATCTCTGTACTTCACATGTCTTCCTTCACAATTTCGCTCTCATACTTAGCTCTTTTCTTCACTTCATGCATACCACATCACACATAAACAACTCAATATATCAATAAGGAAAAAAATTCCTTCCTTTATACCATACTCAAATAATTACAAATGAGTCAACACACAATTAAAAAATAAAAGTTTCCACACGCTACATCAAAATTACACAAAATGGTCAGCTTCCAGATATAAAAAATCTTCACTCGTGCAACCTTGAAGTTTGTGCTATGAACCACATTACTAAAAATGTGTCTCAAACTTCCCTTTAACTACACAAAACTAGATTTCATCCCAATTAGGAGACATCATCTGATTTCCAAAAACCGCTACTTAGGAACACTGCTTGAATATTGCTTCCACCAAAATGCCCATAACTTTCATGAATAAAATAATTACTATCTGTGCTCTTAACCATAGACATATAACATATCAAAGAGTATAACCTCAACATCACATATCTCCAACCACAATATCCCATGTGCGCTAATCAAAACATTGTCTGCTTCTCTGTAAGTCTCCAGAAGATCACTGTGTTGACATCAATGACAATCATAGTCATGAATGCAACAACAACTGCTATAGAATGACTGCCAAGCATTCAACATTCATTCCTAACAATCTCCCCCATTGGCATTGATGGCAACATAGATGAAAAAATCCAATGTTCCAAAAATCTAATACTACAACACTGCTTCTTCAAATCCTCTTCATCAATCAAATCTTGCTTCGTTATCCTGTTCATTTCTCTCCAATAGATGGTACAAGTGGTTTTTCATGTACACTTCTCCCCCATTGACATCAATGATAGAAATTTCATCACTATGTCAACAACAACTCAATGTCAAAAGACACTGTTCAGAAAATACATTCACAAGAGTCCTCATGACTCAATTTAGATACACATACTCCCCCATAGAGGAAGTACCAACATCCAATCTAGAAGAAAGATAGGGCTCATATACCACTAGATGGATGCAACCAACTACATCATTACTCATAAGTAGGCTAGGGCATAACCCCAAGCATACCTCTCAAATACTCAAATGTATCCTTAGGCAAAGGCTTAGTAAATATGTTTGCTATCTATTCCTTTGTGCTTATGTACTCCAGTCTGACTTCTTTCTCAGCAACTTTCTCTCTTACAACATGATATTTGATCTCTATATGATTTTTCTTAGAATGTAATATAGGATTCTTAGACATACTAACTATGCTGGTGTTGTCACAATGTATGACAACAGGCTCAACAAACTTAATTCTAATATCCTTTAGCATTTGCTTCATCCAAATTATCTGGTTACAATTGTTTGCTGCTGCTACATACTCTGCTTCTGCTATGCTCTGTGAAATACAATTTTGCTTCTTGCTTAGCCATGAAACTAATGTTCCTCCAAGAAAAAAGGCTCCACCACTGGTGCTTTTTTTTTCATCAACACTACCTCCCCAATCAACATCTGTATATGAACATAAGGTAAAATCATCATATTTTTCATACCACAATCTATAATCCATTGTGCCTCTTAAATATCTCAGTATCCTCTTTACTGCTGCATAATGTGACTCTCTAGGTTCAGCTTGAAATCTTGCTACCATTCCAACTGAATGTTGTATATCTAGTCTAGTGTGTGTTAAGTACTGCAATCCTCCAATCATGGATTTGTATTTCTTTTTCTCAACTGCCGGTGTTTCATCTTCGCTAGATAGTTTGTGTCTTGTAACCATAGGTGTTCCAACTGGTTTACAATTCTCCATTCCAAATATTTTCAGTAAATCATTTAAGTACTTTGTCTAACATACAAAGATACCATCATTATTCTATGTTATCTATAATCCTAAAAAGTATTTCATCTCACCAATCATACTCATTTCAAATTCGGTCTTCATTTCATCAGCAAATTTGTCACTAGCTTCATCTTCTCCTCCAAAGATAATGTCATCAACAAAAATAACTATAACCAACAAACCATTTTCAATTTCTTTTGTGTATAGATTGCTATCATCTATTCCTTTAGTAAATCCCAATTTCAACAAATACTTATCTAGTCTAGCATACCAAGTTCTAGGTGCTTGCTTTAATCCATATAATGCTTTCTTCAATTTACATACCATATCTCCTTCTTGAGTCAAAGGAAAACCTTCAGGCTGCTCAATTTAGACTTCTTCTTCCAATTCTCCATTCAGAAGTGTTGACTTCATATCCATTTGATACACTTTGAATTTCTTAAAAGATGCATAAGCCAAAAACATTCTTACTGCTTCAAGTCTTGCTATTGGTGCAAAAGTTTCTTCATAGTCAATTTCTTCTTACTGTGAGTATCCCTTACATACCAATCTTGCTTTGTTTCTTACCACTTCTCCTTGTTCATTCATCTTGTTTCTAAATACCCATTTAGTTCCAATCACATTCTTGTCTTTAGGTCCAGGGACCAATTCCCATGTCTCGTTCTTTTCAATTTGGTCTAGTTCTTCTTTCATAGCATTGATCCAATGTTCATCTTCACAAGCTTCACTAGTAGATTTAGGTTCAATTTGAGAAATCAAACATAAATATACCTTATTACGAGTCAGAACTCCTTTGTCCAAATTTCCAATAACTTGTTCAACAGGATGATGTCTTGATAGATACCTATTTGGTGTCATAGTCACAGATCTTGTTTCAACTGTAGATTCTTCTCTATATTCCTCTTTGGTTTCTTCTGCAAGATTCTCATTCAATAATTCACTATCAGTCTCATAGAATAATTTAGTAGATTTAGTGTTAGGCTAAGGATTGGCTTCTTCATCAAATTCATAATCAAGCATTCTTTCCTGAATTTTGAACTTCTCATCAACTTTAACATTTGTGCTCTCAACAATAGTTTTAGTTCTCTTATTGTAACATCTATATGCTTTGCTTTTCAAAGAATATCCAAGAAAAATTCCTTCATCACTTCTAGGATCAAACTTTCCAATATCATCATCTCTCTTTATATAACATTTGCTTCCAAACATTCTAAAATACTTAACTGAGGGTGCATGTCCAAACCATAATTCATAAGGTGTCTTGTTTGTGTCTGCTCTGATTTGTACTCTGCTCATTGTATATACTGATGTATTCACTGCTTCTCTCCAGAATGTCTTCACCAAATCATTCTCAAATAACATAGCTCTTGCTGCTTTAGTCACTGACCTGTTTCTTCTTTCTGCAATACCATTTTGTTCAGGTGTTCTAGGGGCTGAAAACTGTCTCTTAATACCATTCACTTCACAAAAAGTGTTAAACTCTCTAGAAGTAAATTCACCACCTCTATCAGATCTCAAATATTTAATCTTCATTCCAGATTCATTCTCAACTTTATTCTTAATGATCTTAAACTTATCAAATACTTCATATTTTTCTTTTAGAAATGCAATCCACATCATTCTTGTAAAATCATCAACAAGAATCATAAAATACCTTTCTCCATAGAATCCTCTAGTCCTGGTAGGACTACTCAAGTTTGTACAAACAATCTCCAACTTCTCTGCTGATGTGAACTTCTTACTAGGAAATGAACTTCTATTCTGCTTAGCCATCACACATTCTTTGCAAATCATGTTAGTAGGCTTCATAATTTTAGGCAAATCCCTTACTACAAGTTTAGTACTTACTTTCACAATGTTATCAAAGTTTATATGACAAAACCTTCTATGCCATAACCAACTGTCATCAATCTTAGTAATCAAATACATCATCTTAGTAGGATTCAACTAAAATATATTACCTCTGGTTCTAGATCTAGTTCCAATCAGATTTCCATCTTTATCCTTTATCACACAAGTTTTCTCAGTAAACCAAACTTGATATCCCTTATCAACTAACTGTCCAACACTCAAAAGATTATATTTCAATCCATCAACAAAGTAAACATCATCAGTATTAGTCTTTCCATCAAGAGTAATAGATCCTATACCTTTAATCAAACAAGGTGCATTATTACCAACTCTAACAACTCCTCCATCATAATTGTTAAACTTTATGAACTTTTTCATATCTCCAATCATATGATGTGAATAACCACTGTCTATAATCTAATCAGCTTTCTTTTCAACTTGGGAAACTAAGGATTTTTCTTCCTTAACATCAGATTCAGGATTCTCTTCTTTAATTGCTATAAATCCCATTTCATCATTGTTCTCAGTATCACTTTCACTCAAGGTTCTTTCAATACTAGCTTCAAGATCTTCATCATTAGCATAATAACATTCCTTAGATCTTCTTGGCTTGAAATTATTTCTATACTTCTTAACTCTCTTAGGACATTTAGATGCAAAATGACCATATTCTTAACAAGTCCAACATTAAAATTTTTTCTTACTATCTGGTTCTCTTTTCACAAGCAAGGCAATACCTTCTTCAATCTTCTTGTCTTCTTCATTTCTAGATCTTCTACTAGCATAATCTCCACTCACACTGGTACTTCTTGATAAAGTAAGATGAATACTAAGAGCACTGTATGTTGTCTCCATTATAGGTAAGTCTCCTAATACCCTTAGGTTCATTTCTGCTGCTTCAAATGTTCCAAGAAGAGTCTCTCTTGTAAATTTTGTAGTACAAGGTATAACTTGTTCAATCATTTGTGTTGTCTACTTAAATACAGGAGTCAATGTCCTCATAATTTTCCATATCACTTCATTCTCTATCTTTGATCCTCCACAAGATTTTATCCCTACAATAATTTCTAACATTCTACCAATATAGCTTCTAACAGATTCATCTTCCATCATTCTAATATCCTTAAATGCACATATCCAATTATGTAATCTAGCTCTCTTTGCATGTTCATCACCTTCAAAAGTAGATTGTAAAGCTTTCCAAATTTCATGAGATTTTTTAAAACATTTTAATTGACTGTATTCATTCTCCGGAAGTGCTATCAAGAGTGCTTCTCTTGCAAGTATGTTACACATGAATAGATCTACCTCATCTTTTGAACTTGATTCAATATTATCTTCTTCAATAATAGTCCTATCATTCTTTGTAATCAGATAATAGCTTGGTACTAAACACAATAGACGTGTCTTCATCTTTTATTTCCAGCCGTCAAAATTTACTCCATCAAACTTAGGGCTTTCTTTCCTGAAATTCGCCATGGATCTCCTTAAGCTGTTAAACTTTCCTTTTAAGGACCTGCTGCTCTGATACCAATTGTTAGAAAGTAAAGTCCACCAAGATAACTAAGAGGGGGGGGGGGGGGGGGGTGAATCAGTTATCAGATAATTATAAATTTTATCAACTTCAACAGCATTTAACCATGTAAGCAATATAATTACCAACCATAGAAAGATATTCATACACAATGACACAATAACATAAGATATGTTGACTAGGGAACCTCTTAATCAAAGAGTAAACCCCAGTGGGAATGATGCCCACAAAAGATTCACTAATATGAATATCCCTTGTAAAAGGATAGACTCTGTTAGGAGTCTTATGAAATACATTCAGTACATATAAATCCCTGTTAGGAGATTTTGAATCCTTGTTAAAAGATTCTAACCCTGTTAGGAGTTATGGAAGACAGAAGGACCCACTGCCCAAATAGCTTCAGGGTAAGATCACTGAACTCATTTTCCAAATAATCTTTTCATTATTCAATGGAATAATATGTTACCTCTTCTCTAACTGTGCCAAACCACACTCACTACTACATCAGATCTTTGTACTTTGCATGTCTTCCTTCACAATTTTGCTCTCATACTTAACTCTTTTCTTCACTTCATGCATACCGCATCACACATCAACAAATCAATATATCAACAAGGAAAAACATTCCTTCCTTTATACCATAATCAAATAATTATAAATGATTTGACACACAATTAAAAAATAAAAGTTTCCACACGCTACATAAAAATTACACAGAACTGTTGGCTTCTAGATATAATAACTCTTCACTCATGCAACCTCGAAGTTTGCACTATGAACCACATTACTAAAAATGTGTCTCAAACTTTTCTTTAACTACACAAAACTATATTCTATCTTGATTAGGAGATATCATTTGATTTCCAAAAACCACTACTCAGGAACACTGCCTGAATACTGCTTCCACCAAAATGCTCATAACTTTCATGAATAAAATAATTACTATTTGTGCTCTTAACCATAGACATATAACATATCAAAGAGTATAACCTCAACATCACATATCTCCAACTGCAATATCTCACGTGTGCTAATCAAAATATTGTATTTTTCTCTGCAAGTCTCTGGAAGATCATTGTGTTGACATCAATGACAATCATAGTCATGAATGCAACAACAACTACTACAGAATGATTGCCAAGCATTCAACATTCATTCCTAACAAAAGAGATACTAAAAACCTTTGGTATGGAGGATTCAAGGCTAGTAAGTACTCCCATGGCTACTGGACAGAAACTATCTAAAAATGATGATACTACTGAAGTAAACCAAACTTTGTATAGATCCATGATTAGAAAGCTACAATATGTTGTTCACAATAGACCAGATATTGCTCTAGCATTTGGGATTGTGGAAAGATTCTCTTCCAATCCTAAGTAAAGTCATATGATGGCTATGAAAAGAATAATGAGATATTTGAAAGGGACAAAAGACTATGGATTGTACTATAAGAAGCATTAGAGATTTGAACTGACAGTCTATACTGATGCAGATTGGGTAGGAAATGTGGATGAAAGAAAAAGTACTAGTGGTGGAGCTTTCTTTCTTGGAAAAAGATTAGTTTCCTGGACAAGAAAGAAACAAAATTGCATTTCCCAATCTACAATTGAAGCTGAGTATGTAGCAGCTGTAGTGAACTGTTCAAACCTGGTATGGATTAAGCAATTATTAAAAGGCATGAAAGAGAAGATCACAAAAATAGTTGTCATATACTATGACAACACAAGTTCTATCAACATATCAAGAATCCAGTGATGCAGACAAAGACCAAACATAGTTCCATCAAGTATCATTACTTGAGGGAATTGGTATAAGATAAAGAGGTGAGAATGGAATATGTGAATACAAAGGAACAACTAGCACACATATTCACAAAAGCCTTAACTAAGGAGGCTCATGAATATCTGAGAGGTAAATTAGGAGTTCTTCCCCTAATTGAGGCTACCTAGTCAAGCTAGGAGCACTGCATCAAATGTGCCGTAAAGAGTATATGACAAATTGATGCAGAAAAGGTCACACTTTAGGAGCAGCCTAGAGTTGTGAAAAGTATAGCAAAGCTATAATCAGTCATAAGCAAGATGACATAGGGAGAAATATTGTTACTGAACTGACAAGATGACATCTACATCTAAAAGATGCAAGTTTTAAATGCTACTTTGGCATTATTGTCAAATAAGAAGAGATTCAGAGATGAAAAAACAAGATGAGATGAAAACACATAAAAGAGGAAATCATTCAGAGAATCAGAGGTAGAGAGACACATAAAATATTTAGAGGGAGTAACTATGTGGATGATCAAGCTAAGAGGCTAAGAGATTTAGAATCATAATGAAGCTAAGGATATTACAAATGTTTCTGATGCAAAGACAAGTTTTGGATTGGTTGGTGAATCATGTGTTATTCATATGGTGTTGCCATCAATGCCAAAGAGGGAGATTGTTGGAAACTACAATTGAAGAAATTGATGTATTGTCATTGATGTCAAACCTTAACTGGTAAGACTATTGTTATCTAAGAAAGTGCTATATCTATTAAGTGATGAGAAGGATTAGGGTAAGGGTGATAACAATAGAACCTAGACAAAGGTTGAGTTATTTGATACTTCAATGAGTACTTGATTATGTGGCACAATGATAAGATAATGTATTTTTTATTTAAGTAAGAAGCAAGATTGAACAAGTAGGCTTAACTGAGAAAAAGTGAAGAAATATAGTTTAAGCCGAGTGATGTTAGTGTCGACCGAGCCAGTATATGCTGAGTAAATTCAGTGTTGATCGAACATCACTGTAGTACCGAGGGAGACAACATTAGCCAAGGGAAAAAGTTTGAAGAGATGACCGAGCTACATAGTGATGGCTGAGGAGTTGAACACAGTATTGACTAAGTGTCAATAATTTACATTTGAGGAAGAATTTAGATTTCTAGCCGACATGTTTGAATTATTGGATTATGTAAATAATGTTGACTTTATTAATTGAGTACATGGAGAATTTAATGCACATTAAACCATTTTATTGTGATTCCAATAAAGAGATTAAAGATGTTTCTAGAAGGATGGATGAAGAACATAATGTTGGAAGGATTCAATGAATTTGACCTAACCCTAAGATCTACAAAGGAGATTAAGCAGAAAAAGATGGATCTACCTATCAAAGAGGTATTAAGGAAAACCTAAGTGAGAGGTTGAGAGAGATGTTGGAGTTGTTGATGTTATTGGCTTAAAAAGAAGAAAGGCTGAAGGTGAAGGAGTTGATCAAAGTTGTGATTGCTTGGAGGGATTTCTAAGTAGATCAATGATGGAGATGGAAATATAACCCAGTTAGTAAGCCAACATATATGTAAGAATTGGATCTATTATTTGCAAAGTGAGTTGTATGTTTTCAGATCAAATATTACCGTTACTTTCTAATCATTGTATCAGTCAAAATCCTTTAATCAAGGTTGCATTCTAATGGAATGTACTTAAGTCCTCTAACAAGGTGCACTCCTAACAGGGTGGTTGAAATCCTTTAACAGGTTCACACCTAGCAGTGTGTTTGTAAACCTCTGACAAGGTTGGATTTTCACAGAGCTCACTTTAGAAGAGTGAAAATATTAGTAACATGTTACAAAGTGGTGTTTCCCAGATTAGGTTTCCACTATAAATCCTGGTCAATACTTGTGTGAATGTTTTGGGTTGAACATTTCTATGTTTTACAAGTTAAATACTATTAGATAGTGGACTACGGTGTTATATGTTTTGGATATACATTCTGTAATGACCGAGTAGTGTTGATTGCTAGATCTGAGTAGTTGAAGTGTTTAAAAGTTTAATTGATACATCTAGACCTAAGAACAATGCTAATTCATCCCCCCACTCTATTGTTCTAAATCATATTAATAGAATGAACGTACTAAATGCAGATAATGATTAATGAACTAATTAATGAGATGTTTAGAAGTCTAAAATCATTCAAAAAAATGCAACCTAAAATGAATGAACATTAGAATGATTTCCTACTAGAATGAATGCACACTAGAATGAATGCAAGAGAAAGTGAATGCAAGAAAAAATGAATGCGAATGAGATGGCAATGGGAATGAAAGTGCATAGGTGGGAGGCATATGCAACATATCATGGCCTGACTAAACCCTTGGTATGAGAGGCTAAGTAGGATTGAATGGGGGGGGGACATTTGCATAGTCAAAATGCATGGGTTCAAAATTTTTAAGTTTGCATTAGGATGAGGGGATGGATTCGAGGGAGATAGGTTTGTAGGTGATGATTGGATTGATGAGGATTTTTTCTATGGATTTGGATCTTTTGTGGATTATTAGAATTTCTTAGGATTTTGGATGAGATTTTAGCTAGGGGTTGATGGGGGGATTTTTATTGAAGCTTAATAATGAGATATTCTGGGATAAAATACCACCATGTAGTTTTGAGAACTTAGTTTGATTTAGAAACATTAGAGACTATTAATCTCTATTGAGCATTTTAGGTTGTCATTAGTATCAAAGGACAGTAAATAGGTCAGTCAGTTATTTACATTGAGACAGTTGGTAAATAGAAGTAAGACAGAGCAGTCGGTAAAGCCTTATACCGAGCATCACACAGTTAACTTAGCACTAGCGACATGGACATCGATGATCAGTAAACACCGAGCATCATAGTATACACTGAGAAGATTATACAGTGTTTACCAATGATCACAGTAAATGGCATAGTAATTTGAAATGGCACATTATTCTATGCAAATGGTTATAACAGATCATAAAGTAGTTTACCAAGATGGAGGAGCATTTATTGTAAAAAATATTCATTAAATGCAATGATTATCTTATTTGTATTAGTTGATCTAGGTTATCTTGCACTGTAGATCTTAGGGTTATGATTTTTCTTTGTAACCTAATTTTGCTTAAGCGGCAAAAATAGAACACTATATATTGTATATGTTCGCACCATTTTATGAGGTTGTTGAACTGATATATATGAATCATGGAGCACTTGAAGAAATTGCTTATCTTCAAGACAATCAATTTACCAAGCAGAAAAGAGTACAAAGGTTTTTAGATTAAACAGAATCAGACAAGGCTACCAAGTAGAATAGAGCAGAGAACCATCACAAATAAGGTGATATTTGATAAGCACTTATAGATCTGTTTCAAACAATTGAGTTTTCAACTAGCAGATAGTTACCTATTACTTTCTGACAATTGTGATAGAGTTTTTATGAAATCTCTTAATAGAGTAGAGTTAACAGTCTTTGTATAAATCTCTTAACCGAGTACACACTTCATATAGTGTTGTTAAATCCTATAACTAGGTAGATCTAGCTGATCTAATATGTTACTCCTAACAGGGTAAGATCACCAGAAGTGATCAAAACTTGTAGCCTTAACAAGAAAACCTTTTCTATCTATAGTAGTGAAGAATTTGTGGGTGTTATCCCCACCGTAGTTTTTACCTTCTAACAAGGGTTTCTGCATTACCAAAATACTTGTGTTATGTGATTGTCATATTGATTTCATATTGTTTTCTTTCTTAAGTTAACTAGATGATTGATTTATGCAATTAGATTCAAGTTATTTTGATTGGTTATCACAATATTTAGTAATAGATCAGAAAGGTTTTGCAACTAAAGTTTTGAAGGCATTGATTCACCCCTCCCCTCTTAGTACCTATCTCTCCTAATTCTAACAATTGGTATCAAAGCTCAGTTCTCTTGTTTAATAGTTTAACCACTAAAGGGAAAAGATCTAAGTCATGGAGAGATACAAACTTGATAAGACTATTGAGAATCAGAAGATACAAATGTAGATGTTTGTGGAACAGTATAAACAAGCCAAGGAAGAACTGAAGAAATTACTGGTAGAAAGAAAGAACCTTGCAATTCAGCAAAATGAAATAAGTTATCATGAAGAACCTATTTATGACATATTTGATCACATTGGATCAAGCTCTGGAAGCATCTCTGATGGATCTGAAAGCATAATCTCTAAGCTATCTAAAAAGAATCAGCATCTATCCGAGCAAGTGAAAGCACTTCAAATCGGTCATGAATCTCAAATGGCGAGAATGGTGGAAATCATGAACAACAGTAGACAAGCTAAACAAGATCAGAATCTAGCTATTGAAGATTGAAGACTGATGACTGAACAACTTCAAGCAAAAGAAAGTGAAATCTAGAGACTCAATGATCATCACTTCCAAGTATCAAATTACATGATGACAGTAAATCAAGAAATGAACCGAGTAAATGGAGAATTATCAAGAAGACTTGAAGATGTAGCAACACTTAGAGAAGATAATGAAAAACTAAGAAATGAATTAAAAACACAAAAGAAACACAATGAGATGATGAAGATAGCCGAGGACAACTCTAAAAAGATTGATGATTTTTTGACTAATCAGAGGAGATTCAGAAGCAAAGCCGGTATAGGCTACACCGGTGAAGGAGAATCATCACAACAAACTGAAGAAATCAACAACAATCAAAGTCAAAAACCTAAAGTGTTGACATGTTACCAGTATGGAAAACCATGACATACATCTAATGTGTGCAGAAGCAAAGCTCAAGGTAAACCTCCTGTCATTCCTAAGTTCAATGGATATTGCTATTACTAAGTTCAATGGATATTGCTATTACTGTGGTAAGTTTGGACATCCAGCTTATGAATGCAGAGCAAAGAAGAATGAAATTGCTAATAACACTACTAAGGAGAAAATATGCTATACTTGCAATAACTATGGACACACTGCAAGGGACTGTAAGGTGAAAATGAAGCAGTTCTGGACACCTAAAGAGAAACTACAGTGAAAGCCATATCAACCAAAGAGACAAGGTAACTCATATGTTTGGGATTATAATACATGGAATAATTGTATTGCATGTGGTTGGTATGGATACATTGCAGCAAACTATTACAGAAAGAGTTAGATTGGACAATCAAGTAACTGGACAAATGCAGGAATGGCATGTGTGCACTGTCACAAGATCGGTCATGTAAGCAAGAACTGTAGAGACTGAGCACCTGATGAAAACCATATATTTGAGAGTGGATATAACATTGCAAAAATTACAAAGTTAAGGAACACAATGTGGAAGAAGGCATCTAATGAGAATGTTGAGTCAAGTAACACTGTTGGTGAAACGTCATCCACTGGATTGGGTGACATTAGTACCTCCACTTAAGATGACAAAGGTATGTATGGAACTGACATTTTAAATGATCATATTTTACATACAGTTCCTTATATATGATGTACAAACACCAAATCTACATGAATGAAGATGCACTATGGGTTATACACTATAAGTTTTCAAATGACATCTGATCGGTAAAAAGGGAAATATGATTTGGTTACCTGTCGGTAATCAATATACAAGGTTAATCGACAATAGTTCAAACCGATGAAGAAAATTTATGTTAACCAAGTTGATAGCCATCTCATACTGAAAGTTAGGTCGTGCATTTAATGCATCAAAGTTTGAGCGGGAATATCAAAAAACCCTATATATATGTGGAAACAGAGTTCATTGCTACATCGCAATTTCAAAGAAAGGAGATTTTACAGAGAAGAGTTCGAGCTAAAATTTTTAGAATAGATTCAAAGCAACTAGATCGATCCGATGACAATTTCTTCAACGATAACAAGTAAGTTCATCTACCTACCGAACACTGGTTATCTATTTGTTTGTCGAAACCCTAGAAACAATTTATGGCATCATCTTTGACCGTGAACAAGTCATAGAATGTTGAGGAGGAAGTGGAATTAATTGTTAGGGCACACTTTTCCAAGGAGAAATTCAAACCTCATCCTAAGGTTGCAGCACAAATGGATGATATGGGTGCATTTTCCAGTATTCCAGATAAGGTTTTGTTAACATAAGATGTTAGGGCTTACATTCACTGCAAGATCGGTGAAGTATGTGACTTTGAGACTATAGAAGCTTATCAATAAGTCTGTGGACTAGATGGTAAGATCAAACCTGAGCTTAAGAAGATTGAGGAATCAGGGTTACAATGTTTTACATACTTCCCACAATCATTTCACAATGACTGGATATGAATCATGCTTAGTAGATTCCATGACGGAAAATTATGGCTAGACAAACCAATTGAGGTCACCAAGAAGATTATCAGTAGGGTTACTAGGTACCCTATGTAATACCCCAAAAATGGGCTATAAGTTCATTAATCTCTTACATCTTCATATCGAACGAAATCAACATCAAAGTCCTAATTTAAGGCCACCTGCACATCATCGAATCCTAATTGATTATCTTAAATTCTGCATCGGGGAATATTCCTAGTAATATTCCTAATCATCATAATTATCTTTAATTTTATAATTATTTGGCAATAAATCACATTTATCCTAAAGTTTGATTAATTGAATATTTTCATATTTAATTAATTAGATTTAATATTTTCCACTTAATTATGTGATTAAATTGAATTCTATCTATTATTAATTATATTATTTAATTTTGACAATAAATCTAATATCATATGAATAATTGATTAAATTCTTATTTAATTAATTAAAGCAAGTTGTCATTATTTAATAATATAGTTTTTAATAAAAGTTTGATTAAATAATTGATTAACCCATAAATCAATTGTTTTATTTTTAAAAGCAGTTAAGTTGGAAATAAATCACTTTATTATTAAATTAATTCATAAATAAAACATGCACAATCATAAAAGCAGACAACTATCAATTATCAATTAAAGCTAAACTCTATTTTGAGTTAAAACTTAGCTTTTGCATGTTTTTGTGAATTAAATTATCTTTATTATAAAATAACTCAAAAATCAACCTGAGTTATTTGAGTGATTTATGGCTTTTTCTCATGCCCCTCCAAAGCCTTGATTTCTATAAAACCAAGGCTAAGCTCTTCATAATTCATCTCTCAAATTTGCATCCAAGCATCTCATGTTTTTGTACAATCACGCTGGAGAATTGGAATTGAAGAATCAAAGCTCTTGTGAATCGACATCTTTGTGAGATCAATCTTATTTTAGCATTCATAGCATATCAATTTCATCTAGCATAGATTTCATATCAGTTTTCATCATTATTATTGCATAGAAATACCAAAAAAAAAAATAGCCTAATTGCATTCAATCTCATATCTAGATCAATTGCATTCAAATCCTTCATTTAGGTGTCGTCTAGGTCACTGATCTCGATTACAATCTGAGAACATCAATCTCACACCTACTAGAAGGCAGTAAATCACTTGGTTAGTTTAGCTTTCAATTTTGCATGATTTTGATTATCACTAACCTCTAATGTTTTACTGAGTGTTGTGTCTACAGATCAAGTACAATTTTCACACACACACCCTACAACCGACAAAGCCAAAGCATTTTGAAGTTCATCTCATCCTAACATAGAAAATAACATTGGAGCTCAATGGGATGGTAGGGAACTAAAGATTTCAACTATCAAAGATCCAACGGTAAGATTTGTAGCTCATGTCATTGGGTACAAGATATTTCAATCAAGCAGACCAAATAGTGTACCCTGCAGCGCCGTGGACATGGCTTACAAAATTGTAAAGAAAGATCACCAGGTTGATCTTGTCGAGTTACTAATGCACCAACTACATGACAACATGAAGAAAATTAAATCAAAGAAGTCCAATACATGTAAGTACGGATCACTACTTGTCTGTACATTCCTCTATTTGCAAAATTTTTTACCGAGTATTGGAAAAGTTAACTGGCAATCGGATAGACCGATAACTGCCCAAATTGGTGATATGATGAGAAGTCTAGGAGACAATGTGAACAAGGAGTTCCATGCATATTTCAAGTAATTTCAAACAAGAATGCAACAAAGAAGCAGAATTCCAAAAGAGTTAGTAAGCAAATTTGAAGATGACATATGCTTTGTGGTAAGCACATACCACTCAATGATAAAGGCAGTAGAACTGAGAACAAAATGGCTAGCACCAATGGGTTATGAAATGAATCATGATTTTTCATTGAAATCTATCAATACATTTCTATCATTACCAATTGACATCACTGCTAGTAGGTTTGGAGTGTATGAGGAAGCTAAGTCTAGAATCACAACGAACATTGAGATCGGTAAAATGTCAAGAAGGGCAAAGAAAATGAAAAAGGATCTCACAGCAAAATATGGAACTACATCTGACTCACATAAGGAGTCACTGGTTGATGAAGCAACTGAAGATTAGTTACGATTGGCTGATAAACCCTATGACAGCGAGGAGACCGAGTCTGACAAAGAAAAGGATAACACACCGGTTCCTCCCACCATTGATGAAGAAGAAACTCAACTTCCTACAACTGATGAACAAGATATTTAGCTACCAGCACCTGAAGGAATGAGGACACATTCAGCAACTGCAGCCCAATCAATCGAGTAGAAAGAAGAAGCATAAAAAGTTGCAAAAAGGAGAGCAGCCACACCGACAAAGAAATACATCAAGAGAAAGAACAAGAAGGTAGCTGCACCACTGAAGAAAAAGAGGAAATACATAAGGAGTAAGGAAGACATAGAGGAGACTGCCACTGAAAATGACCCTGATCAATTTAAGCTAGCTTTTAATAGGGATAGTACCATAGAAGAAATAATTGAAGATATTATTGAGAATGGGAATCTTAATGATCCAGGCATAAGCAAATTCAACAACATGTTAATTGAAGACAAGACAAAGATAGAACATGCTATTGTTCAAATGATGATCAAGTTCAAAAGAGCATTGATGGAATTTGCATGTCAACTGCCAAAGGAACTTGATGATAAAATAAGTGAATGATGGGCTATTGCTTTAGATACAGAGAAAAGAAAAAGAGAACACTCTCTAGGCCATGCAACCACTCACTTTAGCTATGCTGAGGTAAGTGAATACATGACAAGGTATCATCCTAGATTTTTAGTCAAGAATAGAGCTATGTAGATTATGGATAAGAATGTAGATGATATGGATGTTGTATGTGACTCCCTATGGACATCAATTTTGAAAGCAGAAGAGAAAGTTGAATAGGAAGCATTCCTGAAACTGTCTAAAAAGAGACACAGTTCAAAAGGTAAAATTATTTTCATTGATGATAATAAAGGCAAGAAAATAGAAGACACCGATATATCAGTTATCGAGGTAATTGATATCATTGAGCAAAAGGATGCAATCAAAGTTTCATAGGATGCATCGGATCCAGCTAAGATCCACTTGTAAAAGAAAATAGATGATGATGCACTCATTAAGGACATCACTAACGGTGATCCTGATGATAAGGATGATGAAGATGTAATAATTACACAATACAAAGATGAAGCATTAAACACTAACAATGTGTGTACATCTCTACCAGGTGAACTACCTGTACTTGTAGAGGCCACTGAAATAATTTCACAAGTACAACTTGATGTCTCTCATCCTGAGCCAATTGAAGATACAACTGAGATTCAAGTACCTGAGAAACCTACCAATACAAATGAGCTTGTAAAACCAGAGGCATAGTCTATAGAATAGAAGGAACCTAAAGAAACCAAGTCAACTGAGGTGAATCAACCTGACACTACCACTGAGACTCCCACTCAATCCACCGAGGAGTAGAAGAAGGATGATATAGTGTCAACTGGTAAGGATACTCTGAGGAGTGAAGAAAAATCTATTGTTGTAAGTGAAAAGAAGTCACCTCTAGCCCCGAAGAAGAAAAAGAAGAAAGCCAAAGGGCCAACACCATTGATGAAGTTATCGTTATACCTGAATGTGACCCAAGAACTCTAAGCCCCGAGGAACTAAGTCGGTATGGGGAGTTATGTTCGAGGAAAGTGGCACAAGAAAAATTGAGGCAAGAACAAAAATGTAAAGAAGTGTTAAATGATGTAAGGGATATTCTACAACAGATAGTACCAAAAACAAACATTGATGAGAATACTCCCATTTTAGATCAACTTGCCAACCTCACCGACAGAATCAGTGCCCCTAATATAGATACAGATAAAAGAATAGAAGAATAGGCAGAGTCAAAGATTCAACACAAATTGGTAGAAAGGATTAGCATTGAAGTGGCACTAAACAAGGTGAAATTATCTGAGGTCATTACCGAGGTAAAATCTATCACCTAGGTAATCTGTCAACTGCTAATAAAGATTTGTACTACAGACACCTTCATTGTTGAAATCAATGAAAAGATAAAAGGTTTAGAAGAAGAAATCAAGGTGAGTACACAAGAAGCTATCACC
Organism: Chamaecyparis obtusa; assembly: GCA_027943335.1. Classification (NCBI taxonomy): domain Eukaryota; kingdom Viridiplantae; phylum Streptophyta; class Pinopsida; order Cupressales; family Cupressaceae; genus Chamaecyparis; species Chamaecyparis obtusa. Next base: position 694,834 of record BSBK01004144.1, read on the forward strand.
GAGCCAACTGATTTCTTAAATCACATTAACCGAGTTCAGGAACTCTAGTGGCTAATAGAAGACTTAAGGAAATAGGAAGAGCACATCACCGATCAGGTCATAGAGTTATAGAAAGAACTCACTCCTCACCTGAAGATTTTTGAAAAACATACTGTTAAAGCTGAGCAACTTGTGGCAACACCAGAGATTTTGGTGTTGGAAAATATCTTTGACATGCATGCACAAGTCGGTCTTGAGAAAATTGCTCTTACCAACTTGAAAGAGGAATGGGAAAACCTCTTGGAATCTGTGAAGAAAACCCATCAGCACATTTTTGATAAAATGTAAGTATACATTACATATTTTTTTTGGTATTTGTTTATCATCAAAAAGGGGGAAAACATGTATATGCCAAATAATATATTGTTGATATGTATATTACATAATATCGGGAGCATGCACTGAGGGGGAGTACTTTTGTACTTAGAAGTTTTTGTAGTGGATATGTATATAGTGAAGATATAAGGGTTATATAGAAACAGTTTGTCTATATACATTATGAAGTTTTGATACTAATGCAAAAGGGGGAGATTGTTAATCTCTATTGACCATTTTAGGTTGTCATTAGTATCAAAGGACAGTAAAAAGGTCAGTTGGTTATTTACATTGAGATAGTTGGTAACTAGAAGTAAGACAGAGTAGTTAGTAAAGCCTTATACGGAGCATCACATAGTTAATCGAGCACTAGCGACACCAACATCGATGGTCAATAAACACCAAGCATCGTAGTATACACCGAGCAGATTATACAGTGTTTATTGATGATCACAGTAAATGGCATAGTAATCTGAAATGGCACATTATTCTATGCAAAATTTTATAAAAGATCGTAAAATGGTTTACCAAGATTGGGGAGCATTTATTGTAAAAGATATTCATTAAATGCAATGATTATCTTATTTGTATTAGTTGATCTAGGTTATCTTGCACCGTAGATCTTAGGGTTATGATTTTTCTTTGTAACCTAATTTTTGCTTAAGCGACAAAAAGAGAACACTATATATTGTATATGTTCGCACCATTTTAAAGGTTTGTTGAACTGATATATATGAATCACAGAGCACTTGAAGAAATTGCCTATCTTCAAGAAAATCAGTGTACTGAGTAGAATAGAGTACAGAGGTTTTCAGATTGAACAGAATCAGACAAGGCTATAGAGTAGAATAGAGCAGAGAACCATCATAGATAAGGTGATATTTGATAAGCACTTATAGATCTATTTCAGACAATTGAGTTGTCAACTAGTAGATAGTTACCTATTACTTTCTGACAATTGTGATAGAGTTTTTGTGAAATCTCTTAACAGAGTAGACTTAACAATCTTTTTGTAAATCTCTTAATCGAGTACACACTTCATATAGTGTTGTTAAATCCTATAACTAGGTAGATCTAGCAGATCTAATATGTTACTCCTAACAAGGTAAGATCACCAGAAGTGATCAAAACTTGTAGCCTTAACAGGCAAACCTTTTCTATCTGCACTAGTGAAGAATTTGTGGGTGTCATCCCCACCGCAGTTTTTACCTTCTAACAAGGGTTTCTATGTTACCAAAATACTTGTGTTATGTGATTGTCATATTGATTTCATATTGTTTTCTTTCTTAATTTAACTAGATGATTGATTTATGCAATTAGATTCATGTTATTTTGATCATTTATCATAGTATTCAGTAATAGATCAGAAAGGTTTTGCAACTAAAGTTTTGAAGGCACTGATTCAGCCCTCCCCTCTCAGTACCTATCTCTCCTAATTCCAACAGGGACCTACCAAGGTTACTAGGAACTCAAGGTCTTTTCCCCAACATTTCATTGGACTAACTCTACTAACACGCAAGGGGTTTCCTGAACATCACACATGAATCTAGGAGGAGCCATGGTGGAAACAATGTTGAGAAACCCAAAGACAAATGACATTTCCCAGGTGCATGATGTAACCCTAAAAGATCACATGTTGGACATCCAAGGGTCACATCTGACTGACTTACAAGCAAAAAATGAAAAGATAAAAAACCTTGACCCAAATTGCTCCCATTCGCAACACAACATGATATAATGTGATCGTGGAGACTTTGAGGAGAGGAACAATGAGAAGCTTTTTAAAGATTACTTAAAAACCAAAAAAATATAATTCAAAATCAATGTGATAAATCCAAAAGATGCCCTTTTCCAAAAGAGATTTTTTGACTGAAAGATGGTGGGATTAGGTTAGAAATGAGGAAGGATACATCCTACAAGGACCTATTGATGAGATTGGCTGAAAATTTGTGTCTTGATGGAAAAAGATGACTCTAGGAAAACCATATAATTGATAATTTTGGATCTTTGCAACTTGAATTTCTACTGAGGTACTTGGTGAAGCACAAGGCTTGGTGAGATAACACAATTGACCATGTTATTGTAAGATGGGAAATGATATGTATAATGGGACCTAAAAATATAGTACAATTGGGATAACTAATACAGGTTTGAGATAGGGATTTTGGTGGGGAGATAGTGGGTGGATGTGTGATTGTGATGGAGTGTATTTTTGATAGACAATGGTATGGTCCATTATGTATGGCACCTGTTTCTAGATTTTCACCAACATAATTTCCCAAGGCACTTGATTGCCAAGTTTTCACCGTTGGATGATTCTTTATCTTTACCCTTTTCCATTTTTGATCTTTTTCAATTATTTTTATTTATTTTTATATTTTCTACTTTTTTTTATCTTTTTTCCTTGTTATCATCAAGGAACCTGTTTACCGGGTTTTCACCATGACAATTATTTTTTCAAGATATTTTTCACTTTTTATGGATTTTTTCAGATACACATCATAGCTTAGGCATAAAACTTCCTTAGATGAATGATGTTAATGGAATAATTTGGAGGCCCCACTTCGAGTGTTGACAATTGGTATGATCCTAAGATGAAGTAGGCTATGATAATATAGGGACCCAACCAAGTAGGCTCAAATTTTCCTTTCTTTTCTCGATCTTTCTATACTTTTTGATTCTCTTTAAGGAACATGTCCTCCACCTAGAATTGTCTTGGGTGGACCCTTTTTTGTAGCTTCTCTTAAGCCAATTTTGGTACACAACCAAGTGTTCATATGCTTGCTTCCTCTTCTCATCTAATAGGTCTAACTATGTGAGGCATGTTACATGATAATCTTCATAAGTGATATAGTACCTTAGGGACACATGTAGTGAAGGTAACTCAACCTCAATTGGCTAGATGAATTTAGTACCATATACTATAGAGTATGGGGTGGTGCTTGTGGGAGTGGGGAAGGAAGTGTGATATGCCCAAAGGGTGGGATTGATTTTAAGGTGGCAGTCACAACTAGAATCATTGACAACTTTTTTGAGGATCTTCAGGATGGTTTTGTTGGTTTCCTCAGCTTGGCCATTCCCTTGGGGAAAATATGGGATGGAGAAGTGATGATGGATGCAAAATTGGTCACATAGATCTTTCATGTGTTGGTTTTAAAATGGAATTATATGATTTGTGAATATAGTTGAGGGGATGCTGAAGTGACTGATAATGTGGTAGAGGATAAACTTGGACATCTAGATTCCAGTAGTAAGGGCGAGAAGAATTGCTTCAACCCATTTTATAAAATATTTAATAGCAGTGATAATATACTTATGTCAATCTAAGGAAAGATGAGTTATCTTACCAATGAGGTCGAAGCCCCAACATGAGAAAGGCCATGGTGGTGAAATGGGATGCAAGTCCTATGCTGGGGCATGAATGAAATTGGCATTTTGTTGACATGGTAAGCATTTCTACACAAATTCACAAGCATCATGGTAAGAAGCTACTTTGCTAAGACCATACCACTCATGTGGGCGCCATAGATTCCAGTGTGAACCTCTTGCAAAGCTTGGGAAGCCTCATTTGAGTCTAAATACCTAGAGAGGTTATTATGATATCCATGAGGATATAGGGTGTTGGCTACGAGAGTGTAGCGGGATGCTCTATGAATGAGGTTTTGGTGTTGGGTGTTTGTGAGGTGGGAGTATATGATAACATTTTTTAGATAAGAAAGAATGTTGTGGTATTATGGGAATTGGGGATGAACCAAGATGCACACCATTTTAGAGCTAGCATTCTCATAAGCGGGTGAATGTATCTTCTCAACTAAGAATTCATATTGCGTGGTGTCATAAGGGATTTCTAGTAAGAAACTGATAGTTTCCATTGCGTTTGTTTCCTTGTTTTATAGTCTAGGTACTTATGTGAATTGAAGGCTCAAGAATTATTCTTTCGTCTTATCTACTAATTCCTTGTAGAGAAATAACTTGTCATCCTTTTTTTGAAACTCATCCATGACTTTCTTAATGATGAGTTGCAAATCTCTGGACACATATAACTCTGTGATGTTCCATTGGATAACTATTATGAGGCCTAAGATGAGTGCCTTATATTCTGTAATATTGTTGGTACAAGGGAATCCCAATTTGAATGATTTTAGGATGTTGTCACCTTGAGGAGTGACCAAGAGGATTCTTTCTCCTAATCTATGTGATGTGTAGGACCCATCAAAATATAGCTTCCATGTTGGTTTCACTTTGATCATACACAGGTGTTCATCAGGAAACTTGATTACAAAAGTGTATGCATCCACCAGAGGTGCCTCAACTAGTTTTTCTATGATAATGTGGCCCTTGATCACCTTCAAAATTTCTTAAGAGAATTACCCATTTTTTCATTCATCCTATAAGGGTTGTACACAAGAGTAGGTACTTAAGTGGGTCTATTTTTGAATGAGTCTCACTGTGTGACTAAGAATATAGTGTCATATTTTTTGGGTAGCAAAAAATATTGCCATGCATGCTTTTTCCATTGGTGTGTAATTGAGCTCATAACCAACAAGTTTATAGTTGATGTAATAAATAGCTCACTCTTTTCCATTAGTGTCAAGATGGGCCAAAAGTGCTCCTAGTGCCATAGTAGTGGCTGATATGTACAAAATGAGAGGTTCCCCTAGAGTGGGTGGCACAAGGATTGATTTATTTTCTAGGTATTCCTTTATTTTCTCAAAAATTATTTGGCAAAAATGGTCATATTTGAAGTTGACTTGTCTTTACACACTAGATAAGTGAATGACTAGCACTTGTCTGCAAGCTGTGATATAAAACTTCTCATATATTTTATCTTTCCTTGTAAACTTTGTAATTGCTTGATCATCCTATGGGGAGGCATTTCCATTATTTATTTGACATTATTATTATCTTTATCTATGCCTCGATGAGATATAATGAACCCTAGGAGCTTGCCTGATGTGACTCTGAAGACACACTTCTTGGGATTGAGATTTAGACCATAATGATGGAGGCAGTCAAAGACACACTCCAACATGTTGAGATGGTCTAACTATGTTTTTTACTCTACTAAGATGTCATCCACATAATCTTCCTAGATCTTGTGGATCATGTGGTGAATATAACAATCATGGATCATTGATATGTTGTCCCTGCATTCTTTAAACCAAATGACATTATGTTATAGAAGAAGGTACCCTGAGGGGTTGTGAAGGCTATCTTATGTTGATCCTCTTTTGCAATGTGCATCTGGTTATATTCAGAGAAGCCAAGCCATCCATGAGTGACAACATCCATGCATGACAGTAAGATCCACAATCATATCAATGTTAGGTAGAGGGAAATCATCCTTCAAACATGCCTTGAGAGGTCAAAAAATTTAGTGCATATTCTTATTTCTCTTGATGGTTTGGAAAATGGAACCATGTTGGAAATCCATTCAGAATATTCAATGGCACGTATGATTTTTACTTGTAAGAGCTTTTCCAGTTCTTCCTTAACTAGCAAGGCTACCTTGGGGTACATCTTTTGGAGCTTTTGTTTGACTAGTTGGAACTTGGGTTGACTACAAGATGATGGATAACCAAGTTAGGGTCTAACCCAAGCATATGAGCATATGACCATGCAAAGTTTATTGTGGCCTCTTAGAGAAGTGTGGTGAAGGATTCTTCCTCTGCCTCAGACAGTGATGCTGTGATGTATTTTATTCTAGGACATTCCTTAGTTCCCAAGTTAACAGGCTTGGTTTCCTCAATGAGTATATATGATTTCTTTGACCTGTAGTCATGGATAAGGAGAAGAGGCAAGTTTTCATCTTTTGGTGCCTTAGATATATTTTTTCCAGAAGATACACCCTTTATTTTTATTTTTTTTAGAGTCAAGAAGTGCCCAATAGGGGTTTTCCCAAAAAAGACTCATTTTATTCTTTTTTATTTTTATTTTTGTGGCTAAAGACTTCCTCTTCCCCAAAATATACTTTAAGGTCTAACTTGCAGACATTTACTAAGGTGTTCTCATGATCTTGTTGTTATTCTACTACCCCTATGAATCTCAGAAGCACATCCTCACTTTGGAACTCATTGATATGTGCCATGCTTGGTTGGTCCTAGTCTACGAGTTTAGGGTGGATGAGTGGGAGGTAACTGAGGTTAAAAAATAGTTGATGGAGGATAGAATTTCCTTGGAAAGTTTCTTCATCAAATATATCATGGGATTTATTTATTTCCTCTTCTTGGATATCTTCAACTTCCACAATTTCACCTTGCATATCCAAGAGGGTAACAATGGGCGCATTATGTTAGGAATAATAGTCCACAATACAACTGAGAGGGGGGGTGAATCAGTTGTATAACAAAATATTAAACTTTAAACTTTAAGCTCAACAATATCAGAAATAATGAGCATAATAAATGCCAACTCAATAACATAATATTTTGGTCTTGGGGAAACTGTGTTAAAGGTAAAAACCCCGGTGGGAATTAGCACCCACAAATGATGTACTAAGAGTATAGTAATCCTTGTTAGAAGATATAGCCTTGTTAGGAGCTTATTGAAACATTATAGTACATAGTCCTTGTTAGAGGACATACCTTGTTAGGAGTCAAGGAACAAAGAGGGCTCAGTACCCAAGGCTCACTTCCCAAAGAAGGTTAAATCCACCTTTAGAACTCACTAGTTTGCAATAGGTATATAGGAAGAAATACATAATCTTTTGAATTGTTTTCCAACAACTGTCTTTGCTTGATCAGTTCCAATGAAGTCCACCAGTAAACCTCTTCTCTACATGCAATAGACACAAGCTCATAGCTTTCACAACCTTTCTATATCACATCTATTTGATCCATATCTTTTCCAAGGAAAAGACCTTTCATTTATACCTTATTACAATTTACCAAGATCAGGTCAGCCCATAAGGCTTTCCTAATTACAAACAATTACATAAACCCTTGCTAAGATACACATGATGTCTAAAACAAGTTTATAATGATTACATTACAACAATTAAGGACCGACATCTTTGATTTATGCTTTCCAAACAAAACACATGCTTCATTTCCCAAGTTGGCTTCAGAATAAGCCATTACCAGAGCACATGCCAAAAATGATGTCACCAATCATTTCATACCTTGTGCTAACTAATGAAAATCCATCAATACTCCTTCCATCATCCTTCAAGTTTGCATACCTTGAATCCAATCCCTCAGAAAGATATATCAAAATCTCAGAGACTAACTTTGTCAATTCTCATTGTCATAGTCCAGTGACTAGTCTTTACCAAAATAGTTGTAACTCTCTTAATATGCAATACTTAATGATGTGATCATAGATATAAGATCACAACATCCACCTAAACTCTCATCTAACTTTGTAGAATCTTAAACATTCATACACTAACCGTACACTTTGATTACGAGTCTAGTTCCTTCATAAAAGCATATGTTGACATCAATGATAAAACACAAATGACAATAGTATGAGTGCCCATTCAGTAACATAGTGATTAAACATATTACATGTCTCAATCACCACCCATATGTTAGCAATATCCAACAATCTCCCCCTTTGGAATTGATGTCAACATATGGGAAAATCTTATCCCAAAGTTATATCAATCCAAAGTCCTTCAATTGAACAATCTCCCCAAACAGTAGAGATTTTATCATAGCAACACTCCCTCTTTGACATCAATGGAAAATGGTTCCATGAGCCTTCAACTACCTTCACATATAAACTTTATTCCATGATCACTCCCCCTGAGGAGTAGATCCCTACATCCAGTCTAGAGAATGATGAGGCTCTGAACACTTTTGGACTGATGCATCTCTACATCATTTAGTTTTGACTAGGAGGAGCCTGAACCCCTAGCATACCTCAGAGATATTCAAAGGTATATTTTGGTAGTGGCTTTGTGAAGATGTCTGCAATCTTCTCTTTTGTACTGATATATTCTAATTTGATTTCTTTTTGTGCCACCTTGTCTCTCAAGAAGTGATACTTGATAGAAATATGTTTAGGTTTGGAATGCATCACCGGATTCTTTGACATGTTTACTATACTAGTGTTGTCACAATGAATAACCACAGGCTCTTCTAAAGTTATTCCAATGTCTATCATCATTTCTTTCATCCAATAATCTGAGTGTAGTTTATAGCAGAAAAACCATACTTTGATTCAGCAGTAGATTGTGCTATACAATCTTATTTCTTACTTAGCCAAGAAACCAACTTTTTCCCAAGGAAAAATGCACCACCACTGGTACTTTTTCTATCATCAATATTTCCTACCCAATCAGCATCAGTATAGGCATGAAGTTCAAAGCTATCATTCCTTTCATACCATAAACCATAGTCTATGGTTCCTCTGAGATACCTCAGTATCCTTTTCACAGTAGCTAGATGTGTCTCTTTAGGTTCTTCCTAATATCTAGCCACAATTCCAATAGCATTAGCAATATTTGGTCTAGTATGAGTCAGATATTGTAGCCCTCCAACCATTGATCTATACAAAGTTTGAAAAACACATTTTGATTCGTTATCAATTGTTAGCTTGTTTCCAGTCACCATAGGTGTTCCTACTAGTTTATAATCTTCCATACCAAATTTCTTAAGCAATTCTTTGAGATACTTGGTCTAAGAAATGAAAATACCATTCTCATTCTGAGTTATTTGTAGTCCAAGAAAGAATTTCATTTCACCTATCATGGACATCTCAAATTCACTTTGCATTTCTTTAGAAAACTTCTTACATAGATCATCATTACCTCCAAAGATAATGTCATCCAAAAATATTTCTACTATCAGGATTCCATCTTCAGTAGTTCTTAAATACAAATTACTGTCTGCATTACCTTTTCTGAATCCAAGTCCAAGTAGATACTTGTCCAACCTTGCATACCAAGCCCTAGGATCTTGCTTCAACCCATATGGGGCTTTCTTCAATTTGCACACCATGTCTTTGTCTTCACATAAAGGAAATCCATCTAGTTGTTCTATGTATACTTCTTCAAGATCTCCATTCAGAAATGTAGATTTAACATCAATCTGATACACTTTGAAGTTTTTGTGTGCAGCATAAGATAAAAATAATCTTACTGCCTCTATTATAGAAACATGAGAAAATGTTTCTTCAAAGTCTATGCCTTCACAATATGGATTAAATAAATCTGATGTAAACTCTCCACCTCTATCTGATCTTAAACACTTTATTTTAAGTCCTGATTCATTCTCTACTTTTTCTTTAAACAACTTGAATTTGTCAAATGCTTCTGATTTCTCTCTCAAATAAGTAACCCACATCATTCTATAAAAGTCATCAACAGAGAGTATAAAATAAATTTCACCATAGTATGATTTTGTTCTTGTAGGCCCACATAGATATGTATGTACCAGATCCAACTTTCCTTTTGATGTAAATGTTTTTATTTTATGACTGCTTTTAGTTTTCTTTCCCATAACACATTCTCTACATATAGTGTTAGAAGGTTTCACAATCTTTGGTAGATCTCTTACTGCATTAGCCATACTTTCCTTCACAATATTATCAAAGTTAACATGACAAAATCTTCTATGCCATAATCAACTATCATCTACCTTCACAACAAAACAAGAGGCTCCAAATGTGTTTAGTTCAAATACATTACCTCTAGATCTTGAACCAGTAGAAATCAGTTTTCCTTCCTTGCTTCTGATAAAGTATTTACCATTAACAAAACTTAACTGAAAGTTTTTATCCATTAACTATCCAACACTCAACAAGTTATCCTTCAATCCTTCAACTAGTAGTACATTTTCTATATTAGTCTTTCCATCCAGAGTGATGGATCCAACTCCTATGATGGACTTTGGGAGATTGTCCCCAAACCTTACAACACCTCCATCATAATTTACTAATTTAACAAATTTATTCTTATCACCAGTCACATGATGAGAACATCCACTGTCAATTATCCATTCAGTTTTCTTATCAACATGAGATACTAAAGCTTTTTCTTCATGAACTGGTTCATCTTTAATAGCAACAAATCCAATCTCTTCATTGTCTAAATCATCATCATCAAAGATTCCTTCACTAGCATAATAACATTCTTTGTCTCTTCTAATCTTTGCATAATCAGGTTTGTATTTAGGAACTCTTGTAGGACATCTAGATGCAAAATGACCTATCTTATTGCATGAAAAACATTTCAAAGGTAATTTGCCTTCAAATTTTCCCTTACCTCTTTTCTCTCTTCTAGAAATCAGTGCAACAAGTTCTTCCATTATCTTCTCCCATTCCTCAGCATACTCATCAAGCTCTTCTTTGCTTGTGCTTGGAAGTGTAGATACTTTCTTGTGTGTGGATGCCCTAAATGAAGATTCAACTTTAGGTGCAGCTTCTACTAATTCTATAGCTTCAAAGGTAGTTAACTTTGCAATCAATATCTCTCTGCTAAAGTTTGGAATCAGGGGTATAGTTTCTTGAATTGACATTTCCTTGAATTTTTAAGTAGGAGTTAGAGATATGTGAATCTTTGCATTGAATTCATCTTCATCATAAGTGCCTCCAAAATTTTTGATTCCAACTACAGATTCTATAACCCTTTGAACATAGGCCCTAATACTTTCATCTTCATTCATTTGTAGCTTCTCCATCTTTGTCTTCCAGTTTTGCAACTTCTCTTGTTTGGTATACTTGTCTCCTTCATAGAGTGCCTCTAGTCTATTCCAAATTTTATGTGACGAATCTAGATCTTTAATTTCAGTAAACTCACCCTCAGATAGTGTGCTGATCAATGCTTCTCTTGCGACCATATTGCATGAAAATAACTTCTTTTCATCCTCATCAACTATTTCCAAGTCATTCCCAGCCTTCAGAGATTCCTTCTTCTTCATAATCATCCAATAGTTAATGCTCATACATAGAAGATGTGTTCACATCTTGTTTTTCCAACTGTCAAAGTTTTCAGGATCAAACTTAGGACTTTCCTTTGTATAGAATGCCATTTCCAAGATCACCTCAAGCTGTTAAACTTTCTCTTTGAGGACCACAAGCTCTGATACCAATCGTTAGGAATAATAGTCCACAATACAACTGAGAGGGGGGGTGAATCAGTTGTATAATAGAATATTAAACTTTAAACTTTAAGCTCAAAAATATCAGAAATAATGAACACAATAAATTCCAACTCAATAACACAATATTTTGGTCTTGGAGAAACCCTATTAAAGGTAAAAACTTCGATGGGAATTAGCACCCACAAATGATGTACTGAGAGTATAGTAGTCCTTGTTAGAAGATATAGCCCTGTTAGGAGCTTATTGAAACATTACAGTACATAGTCCTTGTTAGAGGACAGACCCTGTTAGGAGTCAAGGAACAAAGAGGGCTCACTACCCAAAGAAGGTTAAATCCACCTTCAGAACTCACTAGTTCGCAATAGGTGTATATAAAGAAATACACAATCTTTTGAACTATTTGCCAACAACTATCTTTGCTTGATCAGTTCCAATAAAGTCCACTAGTAAACCTCTTCTCTACATGTTGCAGACACAAGCTCCCAACTTTCAAAACCTCTCTATATCACATCTATTCCATCCATATCTTTTCCAAGGAAAAGACCTTTCATTTATACCTTATTACAATTTACCAAGATCAGGTTGGCCCATAAGGCTTTCCTAATTACAAACAATTACATAAACCCTTGCTAAGATACACACAGTGTCTAAAACAATTTTACAATGATTACATTTCAATAATTAAGGACCGACATCCTTGATTTATGCTTGCCAAACAAAACATACACTTCATTTCCTGAGTCAGCTTTAGAATAAGCCATTGCTAGAGCACACACCAGAGATGACATCACCAATCATTATGTACCTTGTGCTAGCCAATGAACATCAATTAGTACTCCTTCCATCATCCTTCAAGTTCGTATACCTTGAATCCAATCCCTTTGAAAAATATATCAAAAACTTAGAGACTAACTTTGTCAATTCTCATTGTCACAGTCTAGTGACCAGTCTGAACCAAAAAAATTGTAACTCTCTTAATATGAAATAATTAATGATGCGATCAAAAATATAAGATCACAACATCCACCTAAACTCTCATCTAACTTTGCAACATCTGAAACATTTGTACACTAACCATACACTGTGATTACCAGTCTGGTTCCTTCATAAAAGCATATGTTGACATCAGTGATGAAACACAAATGACAATAGTATGAGTGCCCATTTAGTAACGTAGTGATTAAACTTATTACATGTCTCAATCACCACCTGTGCATTAGCAATATCCAACACATTAGTGCCCCTAGTTGTGGTATCATGACCTTGTACGTGAAAGTGAGCGGTGTTGTGACCAAATCCAAGGCCTTGATGTCGAGGCTAGTGGGAGGCTTCAAGTGGGTCCTTGATACTACCTTCTTTAGTTCCTAGACCACAACCTTGATAATTCCATTTTTCTATGGCCCATTTGTGTGACTTGGGGTATTTTTATTTGATGTACCCTAGAAGCTCAATGTCACGAGGTGGGGTTCTTTGTACAACCATTTATTGATATTGGGATCCATCTCTTGACTATTCAAGATTCTATGTGATAAGAATGTGGATGAGCCCATTTTATTGGATTTAGGCCCTTCCTATTGGGTTGTGCTTTGGTGAGATGGGCACCCCTAAGTATGTGGGTCAAGGGGGAGGGCCCCTACTACAAAAGAATATGTTAGACTATATTCACCACAATCCTTGTTGTTGATCTTGATGGTGGAAAGAGTGGAGGAAAGGATAGCTTCTAGATCACAATGGGATTGGGAGGAATTGGTGATAGGAGTGCTAATATCAATTCTAGGACAATGGGTGTAGTGAGAGAATGAAGCTTCCAACGCATGCCAGTATGAAAAGGGTTTTGGATTGACATGGATGGTGATTTATTTGCCTTGATGTGGGAATTTGATACACTGATGGTAGGTGGAAAGAATGGATTTAATGGAATAAATCCATGGTTATCTGAGTAGGATGTTATAGGGGAGGTCAAGATAAAAAATGTGACATATGGTTTCTTGTATTGCAGGGCCCAGTTTGATGGGTTGATAAATGGTACCTTTTAAGGTATGCTCCAAGTTTTTATAGGACTTGATGGTGATGACCTCATGTGATATGTTTGCTTCTGTGTATCCCTCCTATTGGATGAACTTAAATGTACATAGGTTAATGGCCCAACCATTATCTATCATGATCCACTTGAATGCAAAGTCATTGACCATGACAACGATGTGGAGTGGGAGATTGTGGTTTGGTTCGATGGATGGTATGTCAAAGGATTTGAATGAAAGGGAACAAGATGAAGATAAGTGTCCCACAAAGATTCTTGAATTGAATTGTATTAATGTCTTTGGGGACACATACTTCTTGGAGGGCCTTGGTGAGGATTTCTTGATGGATGGGTGAGGTACAAAGAAGATATAGGATGAATATTTGAGTGGGGGTATTCCCAAGGTGCTCCAAGAGGTTATATTATACATTATATAACTAAGGAACATTAGTATAGACAATATATATCCTACCCCTACACGTGTTGACCATATATTGACTGTTTGCACCTTTGACATGGATGACATTGACTGTGGGTTCAACTTGGGAGATGCATCCAAATTTTTTTTGATAATAGATGTAGGTAGTTGTGTAATATTTTCCATCAGCAAGGTCACCTTGCTTATGTAATGTCCCCGCTAGGGAACCCATAAGGAACAAGTCTAAAGTACAAGAAAATCAATGATTTCTTTTAAACATTACTAAGAACTTATTTGATAATCCTACATGTGAACATGTTCTCAAAGGTTCCCTTAATGATTGATACCAACATTAGAATCATCAATACAATTAGCTATCTTTATGAATTCATTTCCTTACCAACTTTACATAACATTCAACTTTAAGAAATGAGATAGAAACAAATACCCATCACTCATTTCATAAGCTAAATACATTTATCCTTTCCTCTTTCATTTATTTTTCAATTAACCTTATCTACACATAATTCATTTGTACTTCCAAAACACAAATAAGCTTTCAATTTAAAACCCTTTCTTTCCATTTTGTATTTCAATGAGTCAAACCAAGATAGGGTAAAGTCTTTAACCTTAATTACTTATAATCATAAACCATCTACTAAATCATTTCTGTCACAAGTCTAACTACCAAAAAATTATCATCTAGACATTGTATGCATCTAGTTAAGGATTGAGATTTAAATCTATTTTTATTAACCTCTCATCATACACATAGGAATATAAATTTAAGAGCATTAGGAATGAAATTACATCTTTATACTATTTCCAGTAATACTACATGTTTCTTTCCCTTTTATTTTCACCTAGAGATACCATTCTACCCTTAAAATAGCTTTTCACCAAACCATACATTAAATCAAATTTCCCTTTAGAAGTTTACATCTATCAGTTCTTTGAATCACAAAGGTTTGCATAGAATATATACTTCAAGTGCAAAACATAAGTAAACATGTATTTTAGAAATACTTACTTTCAATTACATTCCAAGACTCACAAGAGAGATAGGATAGAAATTACCTAGCTATAATCCTTTATTGATTTACCAATAAACAATCCTTTTTGACATTCCTGAAACTACCCTTCCCAAATACATAACTTCTTTCAACATCCATTGCAATCACATTGATTTTCCAAAGAGACTTACAATACATCTTGCATTGAAATACAAATAATACATGGTACAAAATGAGAAGTCTTCTTCACTGCATAAATTTGAATCTAATCCAAGACACGAACCACAAATAATACCTTGAAAGATATTTACCACCCAACCATGTGAAATTGGTGAAGTTCTACCCCTCATGCTAGGAGATAGAACCAAGGTACTCTCAAGAAAATCTAAGGCCAATGAAACCAAGAAAATAAAACTCAAAAGAGAAAGAGTAAATCATACAAAACAACACCATGCTACAACACCAAGGTCAAGGTTCTGGGATATCACCTAAGTGAGTGTCATCACACAACCTATGTATTGGGATCCTCCCTAGCAACCATGTAACCCTGATCCCCTCTTTATGAATAAGGATCCACCCTGGAAGTTACCCATGGTACCGTTACTCCAATAGGTTTGTGTGGGATTATTATATTTTCTTTCATTATGTTTTGAAATATTGCCTTCCCAAGTTAATTTTTAAGGTTATCACTTGATTAAAAACTCACCCATAGGATCATTTGGAAACTACTTTGGGTTCCAACACCTATGGTGAGCCACTCACCTAGGGTACCTAGTCCCCTACCCCAACACAAGCCAAAGAACAAGAATACACTTTAAATGATCTGATTCATAGGTCTAGGAAACTCTCCTGCACACTCAGGCCCCCAGGATGAGTCCTAACCATATCCATAAGCATAATAAGAATCATAGAAAGGTTGTCAAACACAAGACACCTTAAATACACCATTATAACTCACCTCATGCATTAATTTAACAAGGGTGAAATGATGTTGAACAAACTCATGAGAAAAAATATAGGTGTCACAGGCCAAAATCCAAGCCCAAAAAGACCAAATATATAACCATAACCCTCACAAGAAGAAATTTGGAAGAGATAAATTATCATTTAATACAACATTCTTCCCGAAAACACTACACATCTCCAACTTCAAAATCAAATCAATACATCAATAGAAATAGAAACTTTTCAGACCATAAGAACATTAAATACAATCATATAAACAATAATAAACTCTCGAGGAATAGATTTGACCAAGAAATCTTTCAAACACATGTATTACAACTTCCTATGAATAATATACTTTTACAACCAATTAATAGCTTTAATAATTCATACAACCATAGATTTCAAAAAACCATATTCCATATTACATATATCATATACACATACACATAAAAAGTATACATGAAAGAGGGTGATTCTTTCTCATTTCAGATCCTACTTGGAGTCCTATGGAGAATCCCTTCCAAAGTTGAGCAATCACAACACCTGTAACAACCATCACCTTCTTCCAAGTTTCATGATTAATTTTTGTCCTTCTGGAAAACAAATCTACCCCAATCCTTCTGAATATAATCTTCCTTCCTCCTCTATAAATCTCCCAAATTTCTCTCATATCCTAATTAAATCTTTCAAATCTACCATTTCCTCTCTAAGAAAAACAATTCAAAATTTCTTCCGGAAAACCCCAAATCTTTTTCCAATTTTCTCCTTGTTGTCCTCTTGGATAGACCAATGCACATATATATATAACTTTTGAGCCACATTATATTTATTTGATTGATCTAGTGAGAAGTGATGCAATTGGGTTCTTACCAACATATTAAAAGTTTAGCAATATCCAACGATTGGTTAGAGAGATATGACCTCCACATTAGGATTGTATTTTTCTTGCAACAATTGTTTCTCCATTTTATCAGAAAAAATAAAACATTGTTATCTTCCTCAACTCTTGATGATAAAACCATTTTTAAATTGAAATACCTATTCTCAGAGTCTCCATAACTAGATTTGCCTGATATTATTTTCCCCTTTTCCCTAAAAATCTCCCTCCTCCAAATATTTATAGCCAACCATATGGTTGGAGGAGTTGCTTTATGAGAAGCAACTTCTCCAACTACTATAGTTGGTTTAAAGTATTAAACAACTCCCGTAAGCCTAAATAAATATTTTATTATTTTAATTAACTTATTTTACTTTACCAAACCTATAAATATAATTAAGATTACCAAGTAACTCAAACAACCCAATTGGAAACTAACTAGCCTAACTCCTAGGAGGTCTCGAGTTTGAAACCCCTAGGAAAGCTAGTTTTACTCAAAAAGAGATAATTATTTATAATCATTTTATTTTTATTCTATAATACATTATTTACTCTATTACCATAAGATACATTCACACATACAAAACAAACACATAACTATATAAATATATTTACATACACATAAGTATAGATGTGTGTGCACCCATATATACATACACATATAATAAATTAAACTACATAATATAATACATCCAAATATATATTTAAAAGACATAGAAGCATAATACTTTAACATACATAAAGAAATAAAGAAAAACATAATCTAAAACATAAATCTCCAAAATTAAGAAATTCATAATACTGATCAAACCCCCAACTAAGGTGACTTCCTAAATAGGAACCTAAGTCAACATGGAATCCTTGAGAGTATCTTGGATATATCTCCACACAACAACATTCAAGGATTTGAAGGCACACTCAAACTTGTGTAGCCAGATGAAGTTGATGCCTAGTACCTACATCCTACATCATCAAGTTGAGAGAACATATATATATATATATATATATATATATATATATATATATATATATATATATATATATATATATATATATATATATATATATATATATATATATATATATATATATATATATATATATATATATATGGAAGACAAGGAGGGAGAGTGTGACATCGTGTGGATCTCCTGTAGGAGTGACTTCGACTGCCTATCCTCATCCTACAAGCACATCAGACAATTTCAATACCAAAGCATAAATGAATTAGTGTGGTTAGCTCCAGAATAATTATTACTCCATATTGTATAACAAGAATGAATCATAATATAATCATGTATATGTAAATCATTTACTAACTTTCATAAAATGGTTTTATCATCAAACATGTACTCATAATGTCTCATTATCTAATCAAAATAAACAAATCATATAATCCTTAATAGTCAATGTAGTAATCATGTCTAGTCTCGAGTATAATAAGTAGCATCATTAGAGTGGGTAACACATCTAACCCTTAAGTGATTATAAACAATTAACCTAAGATAATCATAAAAATTCATAATGAACATCTCACAAAGAAACATATGGATCTATCAAGTGATCCCATCACATCAAGGTCATAAAATATCACAGACACATAAGAAGATATAAAGGGACATACCTATACAATATTTATCATTTCCCAAACTAGAATGTGAAGTTATAGTGGTTGGAAGAGATTTGGGTTAAGAAAACACCTCAAGAAGGATCATTATCTTATAAAAACAACTATACAATCCTCTATAACACTCTCTAACTCCCAATGTGTATAACAAGGACATGCTAGGGTTGGAGGGGCATTACAGCTTACCTTTTCCTTGGTTCGAGGGCAGTGGGTTTGTATTGGCTGTGATTTTTCTAGAATTATGTTGAGGAAACATATTTTGATAGATCTATAGGTTTTCATTGGGTGAGGCCTGGGTAGGTGCATTGAATGTGATCTCTTTCTTGTCTATGAGATCCTAGATATAGTGCTTGAGTTTCATGAACTTCATGGTAGTGTGTCCCTTGACACAATGATAGCCACAATACTCATTATATTTGTACCATGCAGGCTTCGGGGTTGACTCATTGAATGTTTGGGTTTGAGGATAGATGATCAAGTTGGGATTAGCCATTTGATGAAAGATTATGTCCAAGGGTTCACCAAGAGGAGTGAACATTTGTTTTTGGTTGTTCTGGATGCATGGATTTTTCTATCCTAGGGTGACCGATATGGCATTATTCTAATTTTCTAGGGGTTGAAAATTTTGCATAGGCTGTTGGTAAGTTGTCCCATGTGTTTGATAGGTGGGTGTAAGTTGTTGGTGTACCGACATATGTAGTTTAGGACCAGCCACAACAACTTGGACATGCTTGGTATCAGTGGCTCCATCTGTGACCATATTTTTGTTTTTGTTCTAGTAGCAAGGTCAGTCATTATTGGGCCTATCTTGTTGGTTTTCTTTATAGTACCTAGTGGTACCATCATCCAAGAGGCCTTTCTTGGTGTCCATCCCTTTCCCTTTGATATCTTGGTAGGTCTAGATGTAGCTCATGCACATGAAATGGGATAGCTTTGGATGCAAGTTATTGATAAATATCTTTGTGAGATGTTTCTCTGTCAATTGATATGATAGCCTTGTAGTGAGGTTCTATCATCTTTGTAGATAATCAACTAGTATCTCACCTTCTTTTTGTTTTGAGTTGTAGAGATCCAAAAGAAATAGTTCATTCTCAATGTTATACACATATTATGCTACCAAAGTTTTGGATAATTTTACAAATTTTGATATTGATCTATATGGTATTTTATAGAGCTACTCAATGACAACTCCCCATAGGCTCTTGGGAAAGAGGCGCATGAGGAACTGTCACTATAGGAAACCTCTTGACAATCCATGTAGAACTCCTTAACATGGTTGATTGGATCTCCCTTCCTCCAATACTTGCCAAACTTGGGAGTCTTGAAATGTTTGGGGAAGGGGACTGATGTGATAGATCTGTTGAAGGGGTGAGGAAAAACCTCCTCAAACTTAAAGGTTTTTCTTTTAGTCCTAGCTGAGAGCTCCTTAAGTGAATTATTCATTTCCTCCCACTCTCAGTTGGTAGGTGCTAGAGTGGGTACTCCCATTAGGAAAGGGTTGGATGGTGAAAGTGAATATGGATTGCTCTGAGGGGGGTATTGGAGGATTTGGTAATGGGAATGCTCAACTATGTAAGTGGGATAGAGTGGGTTTTACGGTGGTGGTTGGGAAAGATATTGTTGTTGATGGGTGGATGTGAATTAATGTGAGGAGTATGCTGGTGTGTGTTGTTATAGTGGTATGGATGGATATTTTTGTTGTGTGAGAAAATATTGTTATTGGAGAGGTGGTTGGTAGAATGGTGTGGACTATTGATGTGCTTGGCCGATGTATGTCAGATGCATACCTATGTTGTTGAGTGGAGGATTGTGTCCTTGGACATTGGAGACAAGTGGTGGTGGTACAGGATAATTAGAAAAATTGAAAGAGATCAGTTGTTGCAGTGGTGGTATGGTTTGAGGGATGATGGATGGCATGAAAAGGTAGTTGGTAAATGAAGGGACAAGTGTAGTTTGATGAGGAGGTGGTGATGGTTGTGCTATAAATTGGATAGAAATTTGTGGGATGATGGGATTGGAGATATGCGATTATGTTTAGATTCCTAAGGTGTGCATTTGTGCTTGAGTAAGACCCCAAGCAAAACATGACCTTGCAATAGGTTAAGATGTGGAAGTGACTGATAATGTGAATGTGATAGTGGAAATTTGGGGTATGAGCGGCTGGTTTTTAGATCCCGTAGGTGGAATCCCTACTATGTAAAATATTTTTTGGGTTTGTGCATTGGTGATGAAAGGTGGGAGGGAAACATGCATGGAGGTTGGCTGGGTAATGAGTGGATTAGGTGCTTGAGTGAAGGTTTTATGGGTGGTAGATGGATGTGCTTGTACTAATCCTTGAAAAAGTGGTACTACAGTGGAGCTTCAGGACATAAAAGGTGGAGGTTGTGCTTGTGTGGAAATTTTCATGGGGGTTGGAGGTCATGCTTGTGTAGAGAATTATGCTTGAGTGGTGGTTTGAGATGTCAAAGGTCAAGGTCATAGTCCCATGATTAAGAAAGGAATGGATTGCACCATTGTGTGTATGATGGATAAAGTGGCACTGGATTGAAATAAGTGGGGAATAGGTGAGGCCACTTGGGATGTTTGAAGGCTATGGTCTATGATTTGTTGGATGATGATGTTGAAGGCATTTTTAGGGATGTGTATGGGATGTGAGGGGTTGAAGGGATGAAGTTATACTAGAAGGGGAGTACCCTCCCATGCATAGTTGGCTAAGATGACGAGATGATTTTGGGATATAATTGTACTAACCATTTGTGCATTATCAGGGAGACTCATGTAAATGCCTCCATAGAAACTATGGTAGGTGTCTCATCTAGGTCATCCCATATGTTCTCAAATTGAGTTTTTTTTTTGTGGGTCATAGGACACCATGGAATTATTAGGATCATTTTGATCAAATGAGATAGTGGCGAGGTTAGGATCCATATCCTCTCTCTTCTTTGATCATGTCTTGATAGGCATGAAATGAAGATCCTAGGATGAGGGATGAAGATGAAATGATAGATATAGGGTTCAAAAAGGATAATGTGAATGCAAGATGATCCTAAGGAAATATAAAGATGAGGGGTAGGATGACCCTAAGGAAATATAAGGGTAAGTTTAAGATTTAGGATGAACTTAGATGGATCAAGGGATGCTTGGATGATGTTTGAATAGGATGGTGGGGATGTCCTAAGGATCTAAGGATTACTTAGTGTTAAATAAAAATGAGTTTCCTTTCCTAGTGTAAGATCAAATGGATGGGATTATCAATCTTAGATATACTTATGATATTTGGAAGACATGATCCTTATCAACGTGAGCCAATCTTTAGATTAAGATGATGAGGCTACAAGGACAAGTACTAGATACCCTAGACAATGATTAGTCAAAGGGTGGATCTATAGGATGATTTTGATTTATTATAAAGGATATGGAAACTCAATATGACATGACACTAAGTGAAGATTTTGAGTTGATTTATTTTTTTGAATTTTTGGATTAAGGATGATGGGTTGACCTAAATGAAATTTACTAAAGGGATGACCTATATGTACCTAAAGGATGATCTAAGATGAAAGGGTGGTGATAATATCTTGTGAGATTTAAGTATATGTTGTGTGATAAGCCAACTAGTCTTCTCTTTCAAGACTAACAAAGACATGATTTATCTAAAAACATGCTCCAAAATGTAGGATTTTGGAATTGTATGTTACTTTATCAAGTTTCTCTTGGTATTTTATCTCTTCTTTAATAATGGTAAAAAAAAGGTTGATGATCTTTAAGCTTTCATTCCACATCTTTCTTCTCATTGTACACATGAGCAATTGGTAGTTTTATATTTTTGTGTTTCACCAAATCAGTCATGTGTCCAAGTTTCTTTGATCTCTGAAGGTGATAAGGTGCACAATTGTTAGGATCCTGCTAAGCTAGATAGTGACTACGGTAAGTATATCTTGGCTTGCATTTTGGGTGACTCTAGAACTTTTGGAAAATGTGAACCAAAAATCCCACAAGAGACAAAGCAATCTTGTGGGAACAACACATTTTAGTTATGTTTTAATCTCTTTGGAAAAGGACTTGTGACTCTGAGTGTGTATGTTTGAAAAAATGTATTCACTAGGTCTACAACATTAAAGACACGCAAAAGAAGTTCTACCTTATGGAATTGGCTTATCTTGAAAACCTTTTCTCATAGACTTAGGAACACACCCAAGAGATAATCAAAATATGACCACTACTAACCACACAATGGATCAAAAATGCCATATTAGTTGAATCTAAATGTTAAAGGATGGCACGATATGGTGAGTTTCTTAGGGAGGTTACTATCCTCCTTGCATAAATATTATCAAGCCTTTGGCAATTGATTGGTTGGTCCTCTGAATTAATGGAATCTAGTAAGATTTGTGGCATCCTCCCATTTAGTTTGTATGCATGTGACTCACTTAAGAGCCCATTTGACCATGCCAAAATCATGGGGGTATTCACCTACCTTAGACTACCATCAACACCCATCTCCCGAGTGTGGGGGGATAAGGTGAGAGTTTTCTCAATACCTTGTTTATATACCGATTAGGGAATTACTAGTTTGAGGTCATTCCCTAAAGGGGAAGCACTTCCCTCTAGATAGGCCTCGTTAGAAGAAAAACCAATTAAGTTTGATCTTTATCTTCACCCAATTTCTACAAAGGCAAGGGGAGAGGATATAGATACAAACTAATCATTTTTACATCACCTATTTAACAAGAATTTGTAATGAAGTAAAATGTCTCCAAGGAAGTGTTGTAAAAAACTTCTTCAAACAAACCAAGAAGAATCCATTTGAAAATTGAACCTAATTAAGCTAAGTGTTCTCTATTGTAGAACATCAAACACTCATGTTTAGCATGCAAGGTTCTTTGGAAAGAAAATGACAATGCTTAGAAGGAAAGTTTGATTTTTTAAAAGAAACAAGTGTTACTTCCCTTTAGCATTCAAGATTGTGTAATTTTGTTTTAAGCTCAAATTGATGAGTTTATTTCATTTTTCATTAACCTTTAGGAAATCAAGAGTTTGTTTGAGTTCTTTTTAAACCCAAATTTGAAGTGTGAAGATTGATTGCCAATTTTAGCCTTTGTTTGTTTTAAACCCAAATTAAAAAAATTGAGGTGTTGTGTATGCATACAATGTTATTTTTAGTGCACCAAAAGACTGTGTAAATTCTATTTTAGAAAAATTAATTCACGATATCACTGACTATACTTGAAATCCTGTGAACAATAAAAATGGCAATCTCATGGTCCATACTCATGATCCCACGGGTATGTCAGTAAAAGAAAATAGAACACTACAACTGACATAATTAATAAATGCAATACCTACCTCTGCAACCCCACTCGGTCAACACATGATCCCGCAAAGTCAGACATCAAATCTAAGGGCACAAGTTTCAAGGTTTCTAACATAGTGTTTTAAAATACCTTAAGGCTACATAAAATTATTTTTGGAATCCCACACGGTCAAAGCACATTCCCATGAGGTCAAGGTGCGATCCCGTTGAATGTCTGAAAAGAAAAAAAATACAAAGAGAGAAGTCAAGACGGAGAGGGGTTTGTTTTGCGGGAATGTGATCTCGTAGGTTATCCCTCAATCCTACTGACTATTCACACACTCAAACAACAAAACACATTAGTTATTCAGTTAGTTTTTGGAAATAGAAGTAGAATTAGATTGAGGAGAATGACCCTTGAAGTGGGTCCCACTAAGCATTCCAAAAATATATGCAATAAAAATAGTAAGTCTAAGAACACACTAACAAGTTAGAGCATTCAAGAAACTAAAAATACTACCACACTTATGCTAAGACCATAAGGAAAAGGATGAAAAATTAACAAGTTTGCAAAACTTTCACAAACCCAAGACAAGCCTCCTTTGTTGAGTAGATTTGGTCTAAGATATTGAAAGTGTGCTCATAAAACCTTGCTCAAGTTTCAATGGGTGAGTGGAAAATTTGGCATTATAAGGTTAGGATTAGTATATTTGCTCTTCAAAATGACATTATAACAATGCTTGGATGGTGGATGAAAAATGAAGGAGAAGAGGGTACAATTTATAGGCATTAGGATGGTTGAATGGATGGTCAAGATGCAAGCCTGAGGAAGGGTGGAGATGAATTTGAGAAATAACACATGGATTTTTCTTTCCCAAATACCTCTCATTGTGTCAAGTTTCACAAGGAGAGAGGTTTGGAAGAATGGGGAAATGTGACCATTTTGGGAGATGTGAGAGGAGACAAAGGTGTAAGAAATGGGTGGAGTGTGTAAGAGAATTTAAGGTTGACATGAGATTTGGAGGTTGGAGGATGTGAGGATGTGACATGAGGGTTGACTTGGGTTGGGTTGGGATTTCCTAATCCATGGATTATGATTGTACAAATGTTTAGTGGGTGATTAGGCTTGGATTAGAGGGCAAATAGGAGAATTAGGAGGATGTGATGGGAGGAGAGAGAATGAGTGGAGGGTTGGATTAGCTAATTATGGGTCATTAGCTAATTAAGAAGGTTTAGTATGTGTGAATAGGCTAGGTTGAGTTAGAACTCAGGGTTATGTGTTTGGAGGTTTGGTTAGATCAGGGTTAAAGTTAGGATCCATGTGCTCAAATTAAATTAAGTGCATTATTTAATTCCAAGTGGGAGGAAAGGGGTTAATGAATTAATTTGAATAGATAAATGTATTTATTTAAATTAATAGAAGCATATTTAATTAATTATTAGACTATGGGTTTCCATTTAGATAATTAATTAGAATATAGTTAATTAATTAAATTAATTAACTAGGAGGATGACATAAATTAAATAAATATTAAATATTTAATCGATCAATGTCCAAGGAGAGAACTAAATAGGATTACTTAATTATGTAATAAAATTTAGGTGTCTACTAAAACATGCCACAATTGTATTCATGTGCACTAAAAATAATATGTATCAAAGTGTATAAATACTAAACAAGTTAATATCCCACTCATAATGTATCAACAAGTGACCATACCATCAACCTGTTAGGCATTTTTCTTGTATCCCTCAATTCTAAAAGAGATAATGCAAACCAGACTAGGGGATCTTCACCTAACTCACACAAATCTACTTCTTCCTACAAACTGAGGGGCAAGCAAAGGCTAACTTGATAAGGCATGTAAGCCTTATTCTCTTCGAGCTCCACACACTCAGGCAGGTATACCTAATGAAGCATAAATCTACATGTATAATAAATTCCTTTGACAAAACCCTACTATGCAGATATGACTGTGGATAGTTATCAGACCTATAAGAAATGGGAGTTCAAAACTCAACCAATCTTATGCAAGATCTCACTTGCATAAGTGTTCCAAGAACTAGAAAAATGGCACATGTGACAAGGATAAAATCCTTCTTCTCTTCAAGTTCTAGACTCAGGCATGCTAACCTTGGATTAATTTCTTCAAAGAATCACCAAATAACACTTGTATTATGAAAATACAAGTTATGAACATGTATTCTCTTCAATAGAAAGTAAATATTAATTGAATTTAAGAATTGATGATGACAAGTGCATAACCAGCAAAGATTAGTACCTTATCTATTGGGCAACAGAGTCAAATAAACATACACCACCAAAAAACCCTCTAAATCTAAACACACAGAAACCAAATGAAATGCCTTACAAGTCACTCTTTTTACTCCAATACCCAGAAATCAGATTCATGTGCAAGTTTTAAACCCTCAGAATTTGTCTCAAAGATTTACTATCTCCTTGAAAGAAACTAAGAAAATAAATTGACAGCTACCTTATAAACAATGTATGAAAATGCCTTACAAATTAACACACAAGGATTCAAAAAAAGACACACAAAGACATCACCAATATGGACATGGATTCCATTGTTCTTCATTAAAAATCTTCTGATTTAGTACATTTACAAGACATTAAACCCAAAAAATAAGACCCAAGAGTGAGAATATAGCCCATCAGTGTTTAATTTCATCATCCCTTTACAAATAAAATAACTTGCCATATATAGCACTCACCAACCCTCTTGGAATCCTAGAAGAATTAGGATGCAACAAGCTTCAAATTATTTAGGGAAAAATTAGGGCTTCCAACAACTATAACAACTAGATACAACAATAAATAAAAGCAAACAAGAAATCTTGAAAACCCAGGAAGGATCAAATCAAATCTGATTTACAATATTTGGGTTTTTATCATCACAGGCCAACTACAATTACAAATTCAACATGTTTCTTGTTATAAACAACAACTTTAATGCCAGAACCATCTTAGTAATCTTGCATGTATCAGGGCATGGAAATTACTAAAAACCATCATATCCTAGCCGCCCTTCTCAAAATATCAGTCCTCTACATTGATGTGAGTGTTCCAAGGTTTGCTTGCACAACTTCTAAGAGACCTAGCTTGTCTCTACCAATGATCCTAATCTCCTCTAGGATCTCCAAAGGCTTATATGATTAACTAAGTCCTTACCTAGTGTTGGTTAACAGTTTGTCCTCCCGTTAGATTTGCAATCTCTAACTCTTCTTAACACCCAAGGTGAGAGAACAAAAGGATGTCACCAACAAATGGGTCAGTGTAACTCATCTATCACTGCCCTCTAAATTAATAGGTATAGCTCCCTAATTGTGTTTGATATGCAACGAATGTGTCTTTTTATTGATCATTAGATTAATCCTTATGAGTTTTAACCAAATTGTTTATAGGCACAAACAATTCAGGCAAGGATAAAGTGGATAACCTATAATCCCCAATGGAATGTTGATCATAGATTATTATAAAGACTATCTTCTAACTAAACCTATCTATTCTAAGAATGCATATTCTACTAATGAGAACAGAAGCATAATCATATACAGACAGCAAATAGAATTGCTTAGACTGCAACTACTAATGTGAAATGGAATTCAAGTAGAAATTATAGCTCCATATACAATTGTACTTTCCATTCAGATGCATCTAAATAACAGGGTGAATAGGAGAAGAATCATACATGAAAGGTAAATGGAACTACTTTCACTGCAATTACAAAAATGAAATGGAATCCAGCAAGCAATTACAGCTTCATATATAATTGTCCTGTCTATTCACATACAAAAATGATAGCTACTAGTACAACAAACATGAAAATAGCTAAGTAACTGGAATCACTCTTGCTACAATTGCAAGTTTTCCGACCCCCATACTGAATCTATTTACAGAATATATAGATTTTACAATACATCAGGCTCGTAGGAGCCAATGACCTTCCCTCTCCTTTGAATACAAAGAGACAAAGCATAAAGAGGTAAAATCTTCCAATCTGAGAACTCGAAAAGTCACTATGGAATCTAAGACACTTCATCTTCTTTTTAATAGTATATGTCAAGTCAAATCCATTGGGCTTCTCGAAGTCAAACTATCTTCCAAACAAACTTAACTAATACAAAAGCAACAGTTAACCTTGATTCGCAACAGACATTCCACCCGAGCTTCCATTGTCGCATGATCACATGGTACTTTTTTACCTCTTGCGATCATGTGATTGCTCTATTCATTGGCACATGTGGACTGTACCATTTAAGGTAATAGTCACCTTTGGGATGACCGAGCATTCATCAGATTTTAGACCACTGATCTTTGCATATTTGATAATAGAACAATGCTTCGATCTCTTTCATGAAATGAAAACTCTAGAATTATCCTTCGAGTCTCCTTATACTATTAGTGTATCAAACACTATAGTCAATGAACCTTTGGAGCATACTAACTGAGTAAGCGGATCCACACGGCAAGATCCTGTTTGCCAATAAACATATTCCATACCGTAGCGGTGAAATGGGAACCATTGATTTAGTATCTCCAAACTCTTTTGGACCCGCTGCTTTTACTGACTTTACATCTGGAGAATCAAATGGATGGCATAAGATCTGATGGGCTCACAAGATTCTATGAGATCATACACCATCCATTGATTTGGAATCTTAAGATGCGCTTAAAATTAGGGAGGCCCACCTGAATACATGGCAAGATCTCGTTAACTCACAAAGCATCTTTGATAACTTATGCTATCGCATGATCACATAGCAATATTTTAATCCATGCGATCATGCGACTACTTCATCATTGGTGCATCTACGCTATCAGGGTACGTGGGTCCCACTTGGTCTTCCATTGTCACATGATCACAAGAGTGTTCTCTCAGTCATGCGATCATGCGACCACACACCTAACTGGCTGCGCTTAACATTAGGGAGGCCCACCATGCTACGTGTTCAGATCCTGTTATCCTGCTATGAATCTTGAACAACATGGAGGAAACACGGGAACTGTTGATTTAGTATCTTGAAGATATAACAACCGTGGGCAACTTTTCAAACCGACCAGGCTTCATTGTCGCATGATCACATGGTATTATTTTATTCCATGTGATCATGTGACCACTCTCTCATTGGCGCACGTGGACTACACCGTTGGCGTTCATGGGTCCCAGCAAAGCGCATCTGCACTGTTGGTGTACATAGGTTCCCTTTTTGCCTTGTTGCATGATCGCAAGACATTTTTTAACTTTATGCGATCATGCGACCACTCTTTCCATGTGGCAGTGTTTCGCTAAACCGCAAAGGTAATCTGGCACCATCTCAGGAAAGTGATAATCATTGATTTCACTGAACATGATAAATCTTTAAACTTGTAGAAAAAGAACTGAGTGAGTGCGAAAGGAGTAGCAAAAATGAGAAAACCCACCGAGATCGTTCTCTGCAAATTTAGCACCAAAACACATGCCGTTTTCTCCATTAGGATCATTGAGACCTGTAGAATCGATCCAAACCTTTATATCACAAAAGCACCACACTTTATTTTCTGATTAAACATGTATTACAAGGTGTGTATTCGGCTATGCTAAGCTAGGAAAAGAGGGACCCAAGTTCAATAAGAACCATTTCACTTGCATGTGTCTATCTTTTCGATTGCTTCTTAATCATCTTGCATCAGGAAGTTCTCAGAAAATTGAATCTAAACAAACTCCTTTCCAAAATCTCATCATTGAACCTTGCTCAAAAGATTTCAAATGATCTTAAATGCAATTCAATTCATGACTGTCCAAACTTTGCTTCCGAAAGTTGAATCAACCAATAGATACCATATTGATATATGCATTCATTTAGTATAAGAAAAGGCTTCAACAACTAAATGCACACACTATTACAAGGAATAAAATTTGAGTCTTTCAATGCCAATTTCAGTCAATGTATCACAAGAAAAATTTCTTCTGATTCCTTGCAAGTGCCATGAAGATCATGGTCCACAATCACCATTTCACCCGAGAAAGATTACCAATCAAAACATATTATCCTTGCCAGGTTGGGGTCTATCACCTACCCATGATGACAAGATTTTCAAAGCAACCCACCCGGCTTGAAACAAGAAGGCAAGGAACCCTGGCAAGAATAGCCTATCTTAGAAAAGCTAGACCTAGACACCAGACTTGACAAGACCACATGACTCCAACATTGCCAAAAAATGGGTGACTGAAAGTCAGGCAACAGCTAGCTCCGACTGGGGGATCATGTACTGCAAAGTGCATGAAGAATTCAACTTCTCTAGTGAGACAATTGCCTTATCCATTGGGTTGCGGAGTCTAGACCAAAGAGAACAATGAGCAGCTACATATAGGGAGGGTGGAGGGGAGCAGGGAAAACTGAAACAAAGCAGGAGAAAACAACAACTAACTAAGAAAGGAAAGGCTACACTAAACACACCAAAAATGGAAAGAAAACCTATTTACAAAAGGTGAGGAGACCTCACCAACAGGACCATAAACAAAGAAAGATTCATATGTGGCCATTTATAGGAAGAGAGAAGTATGAACCTTTCCTGAATAGAGGAAGATGCTCCACCAATTTGAAACAACACTGGTAACTTCTAGCTACTCCTTCATTATTGAACTTGAGTCCAAAAGCTATCTGCAACATGATGACCCACAAGACCTTTCCAAATAGCCAGGCCTCATTATAGATCTCTAATTTATCTATGCTTCCATATACAACCTTGATTGCACATTCAACTTTCTATGATGGAAGAGGATATTCAACATATTCTAAATGTACTACTGGAATATAATTCAATTCATCTCTTTCAGCATTATCACCTCTATTTGTTCTGTTATTATCCTTAGCAGAGATATCAATGTTCAAATCGAGATCAACAAAATCAGAATATTGGAAATCCTCTAGAAGTGAAAAAGCATCATACCGTTTGCAAGCATCGTCAAAAATAACTTTTGATTTTGAATCAGGGCTAAAACAAATAGTATCTTCATTACTCACGGCCTCTACCAAAATTGAAATATCTTCTTCATCTTTTGCATCTGTCAAATCTTCAAGATGTTCATCTGGATTTAGAACTTCAATATCTGATTTGACTATGGAAGAGGATTCACATATAACTGTCATCATGACTTGATCAAATTTTATTTCAAGACTAGGAAGATCTTCATCTATTTCTCTATCTTCTATATGACACTGCAGTACTTCATTAACATGTTCAAAATCTATTGTTGCATTGATTCCTTCAACATTATTTTCAATAAGCTGACTATCTTTTTCATCCACACATATTTGATTAGCAACATCCAGCATTGTATCATCTTCAAAACAAAATGTTTCTGATATCTGATCTTTATCAGCTATAATGAATGAAGGATCAACCTTATTATGTTCTTTAATAACATTAGGAATTTCATCTTTTACTAGCCCATTAGCCTTAGGATGATCTTCAAAAGAAAAATAGTTTGAAACATTATCCTCATTCTTTTCACCCAATCTACAACTTTTATCAACACAAGAAAAAGGAAACATGGATACATCTTCTTTTTCAATTTTGTTTACCTTTTCTTCTTGATCTTCAAGAATCTCCCTGTTCGCCAAATTTTGTCTTGTAGAATTCCAAGGCTTTTCTTGCTCTTCTGAAACTAGGCAACTTGTAGATTCTTTACTTACCAGTTCTTCTTCAGGTATAGTCAAAAGAATGAATTTCTTCTTTCTCCTTTGGGCTTGGACCTTGAAATACTTATGATGCACATGTTTTAACAATAGGGTAGACTGATGATCTTCAGACACACTCAATCCTTTCTTCAAACCCTTAGTCAAACTTAGTTTATATGCTTCCCAAAGGAATTGGAAGTTGGGATCATCTTCAGCATTTATCTCCTCAATTGTGGGTTTCCTTCTGATTTGTTTTCTTGGTTTAACCTCTTTTTCACTCAAGACTAAAAAATTTAATGAGATGTGATCTTGAGGGGCTTCTGACATTTCACCATCATCCATATTGAACTCTTTCTTTAACTTCTACAACAACTTTGTTTTCTCTTCCACTTCTTTCAGCAAATGATATCTTGCACATATACTCATCCACAACAGAGTAGTTACATGATCCTCTTCAATACTCAGGTTCATCTTTCTTCCATGAGTAATGCTTTCTCTCCAAGCATCAAACATATCATGCAATACAAAATTAGTAGTGTGATGAAGTTCTATAAGGGAAGGATCTGGCCTCCTTCCTTTCTCCATTTTAGAAGGCATGGTCCTTTTACAACAGAGTCTCCAATCTCCTGCAAGTTTTGAGATAATACATTTTGAAACTATAAAACACTGGACTCTTCAACCAAAGTTATGAGGACCAGAGCGGAGTCGCCAATCTCTGAGAAGTAGAGATAACTATAAAACTATGGAAACCAATATCAGCATCAATCTTCTCTTCTTCCTTAGTTGGGTGCTTTCCAGTCTTCAACTTTAAGCTAGTTCTTCCTTCAGCATGTGGGACTGGAAACTTGATTCCTGTGGCAAGCACCTTTCTCCACAACATTAGCTATAAAAGGGGAAACTAGAAATATGTCTATTTACAAACTCTCCCCAGTGGAGTCACCAAAAACTATTGGTTAATAGTTTGTCCTCTCATTAGATTTGCAATCTCTGACTCTTCTTAACACCCAAGGTGAGAGAACAAAAGGATGTCACCAACAAATGGGTTAGTGTAAGTCATCTATCAGTGCCCTTTGAATTGACAGGTACAGCTCACTAATTGTGTTTGATATGCAACGAATGTGTCTTTTTATTGATCATTAGATTAATCCTTATGAGTTTTAACTGAATTGTTTGTAGGCACAAACAATTCAGGCAAGGATAAAGTGGATAACCTATAATCCCCAATGGAATGTTGATCATAGATTATCATAAAGACTATCTTCTAACTAAACCTATCTATTCTAAGAATGCATATTCTACTGATGAGAACAGAAGCAGAATCATATACAGACAACAAATAGAATTGCTTAGACTGCAACTACTAACATGAAATGGAATTCAAGCAAAAATTATAGCTCCATATACAATTGTACTTTCCATTCAGATGCATCTAAATAATGGGGTGAATAGGAGAAGAATCATACATGAAAAGTAAATGGAATTACTTTCACTGCAATTACAAACATGAAATGGAATCTAGCAAGCAATTATAGCTTCATATATAATTGTCCTGTCTATTCACATGCAAAAATGATAGCTACTGGTACAACAAACATGAAAATAACTAAGTAACTGGAATCACTCTTGCTACAATTGCAAGTTTTCCGACCCCCATACTGAATCTCTTTATAGAATATATAGATTTTACAATACATCAGGCTTGTAGGAGCCAATGACCTTCCCTCTCCTTTGAATACAAAGAGACAAAGCATAAAGAGGTAAACTCTTTCAATCTGAGAACTCAAAAAGTCACTATGGAATCTGGGACTCTTCATCTTCTTTTTAATAGTATCTGTCAAGTCAAATCCATTGGGCTTCTCGGAGTTGAACTATCTTCCAAACAAACCTAACTAATACAAAAGCAATAGTTAACCTTGATTCGCAATAGACATTCCACCTGAGCTTCCATTGTCGCATGATCGCATGGTACTTTTTTACCTCTTGTGATCATGTGACCACTCTATTCATTGGCACATGTGGACTGCACCATTTAACGTAATAGTCACCTTTGGGATGACTGAGCATTCATCAGATTTTAGACCACTGATCTTTGCATATTTGATAATAGAACAATACTTTGATCTCTTTCATGAAATGCAAACTCTAGAATTGTCCTTCGAGTCTCCTTATACTATTAGTGTATCAAACACTATAGTCAATGAACCTTTGGAGCATACTAACTAAGTAAGCGGATCCACGCGGCAAAATCCCATTTGCCGCAAAACATATTCCATACCATAGCAGCGAAATAGGAACCATTGATTTAGTATCTCCAAACTCTTTCAGACCCGCTTCTTTTACTGACTTTACATCTGGAGAATCAGATAGATGGCGTAAGATCTAATGGGCTCACAAGATTCTACGAGATCATATGCCATCTATCAATTTGGAATCTTAAGATGCGCTTAAAATTAGGGAGGCCCACCTGAATACATGGCAAGATCCTGTTAACTCACAAAGCATCTTCAGTAACTTACACTGTCACATGATCGGATAGCAATATTTTAATCCATGCGATCATGCGACTGCTTCATCATTGGCGCATCTACGCTATTAGGGTACATGGGTCCCACTTGGTCTTCCATTGTCACATGATCACAAGAGTGTTCTCTCAGTCATGTGATCATGTGATAACACACCTAATCGGCTGCTCTTAACATTAGGGAGGCCCACCATGCTACATGTTTAGATCCTGTTATCCCGCTATGAATCTTGAACAACATGGAGGAAACACAAGAACCGTTGATTTAGTATCTTGAAGATATAATAACTGCGGGCAAATTTTCAGACCAACCGGGCTTCATTGTCGCATGATCGTATGGTATTATTTTATTCCATGCAATCATGCAACCGCTCTCTCATTGGTGCATGTGGACTACACCGTTGGCATACGTGGGTCTCAGTAGAGTGCATCTGCGCTGTTGGCATACATAGGTTCCCTTTTTGCCTTGTCGCATGATCGCAAGACATTTTTTAAGTTTATGCGATCATGTGACCACTCTTTCCACATGGTAGTGTTTTTCTAAACCACAAAAGTAATCTGGCACCATCCTGGGAAAGTGACGACCATTGATTTTACCAAACATGATAAATCTTTAAACTTGCAGAAAAAGAACTGAGTCAGTGCGAAAGGAGTAGTTGAAATGAGAAAACCCACCGAGCTCATTCTCTGCAAATTTAGCACCAAAACATGTGCCGTTTTATCCATTAGGATCATTGAGACCTGTAGAATCGATCCAAACCTTTATATCACAAAAGTACCACACTTTATTTTCTGATTCAACATGTATTACAAGGTGTGTATTTGGCTATGCTAAGCTAGGAAAAGAGGGACCCGAGTTCAATAAGAACCATTTCACTTGCATGTGTCTATCTTTTCGATTGATTCTTAATCATCTTGCATTAGGAAGTTCTCAGAAAATTGAATCTAAACAAACTCCTTTCCAAAATCTCATCATTGAACCTTGCTCAAAAGATTTCAAATGATCTTAAATGCAATTCAATTCATGACTGTCCAAACTTTTCTTCTGAAAGTTGAATCAACCAATAGATACCATATTGACATATGCATTCATTTAGTATAAGAAAAGGCTTCAACAACTAAATGCACACACTATTACAAGGAATAAAATTTGAGTCTTTCAATGCCAATTTCAGTCAATGTATCACAAGAAAACTTTCTTCTGATTCCTTGCAAGTGCCATGAAGATCATGGTCCACAATCACCATTTCACCTGAGAAAGATTACCAATCAAAACATATTATCCTTGCCAGGTTGGGGTCTATCACCTACCCATGATGACAAGATTTTCAAAGCAACCCACCCGGCTTGAAACAAGAAGGCAAGGAACCCTGGCAAGAATAGCCTATCTTAGAAAAGCTAGACCTAGACACCAGACTTGACAAGACCACATGACTCCAACATTGCCAAAAAAATTGGGTGACTAAAAGTCAGGCAACACCTAGCTCTTCTCTAAGAGCCTATCACCTTGTGCTTTCACCTTGAAAGACTAACACCCTTTAGATACTTAACTTCTTCTCCTACACTTAGAAGGATCTAAGTTCCATCTCTTCACAAACATCCAATTTCACTGCAGGGGTGAAAAAAATGTTGGAAACATTCCTAATGCTTCCATTTGAATCCATTTAGAAGGATCTTCAAGCCCTTTTTCATCGGGTTGAAGATTTCACCTTGAGGAGGCCTAATTAGGCCTAATTCCTTGTAGCCCTTGACAGAGTGTTTTCTTTCTTTCTACTCTAAACTTGCAAAATGACCTGCAAAAAAAATAGGGATTTGGATACCCTTTTGGACTTTATAAAGGATTCTACAAGTTTTAGGGTCTGATGGCCTCCATACAATAGCTTCCTATAATCTAGGCCTAATAGGGCTAAAAGACCTATTTCCACGACTAGACTGAATACTTGTTAGAAACTTACTCTAATGGATTGGTATGACCAAAATCCTCATAACATGACTTGATATGTTTATATTCCACCTGGAACTATACTTGTTCTGTATTGTACTTCAAACCCCTGCATACAATCTTTAATTTAGCACTATGAAGCCTCTAACAGGGCACTCACAACTCACTTAGGGCTTGCCATTAAAAATAGTTGCTCAAAATTTCATGACTCCTAATCCTAGATATGTATAGACTAATGTCTCTCCTAACATATTCATCTATCATTAGGAAGATCCCAAGGTTAGTTTTCATGGGGGAGCCATGAAATGACAAAGTGGTCAGGACAGGACCAGGAAACTCTCCTAAGCTAAAACAATTTATTCAAGGTAGAAAAACTACTCAAATGAACTTTCTTCCTAAATGAAAAAGTCTTATAAATACTGAATGAACACTACTCTAATACTAAATCAAAGCTTTCAACTCATAAGATAACACTATCACAATGAAATTCTCGGGTTCTTCACATAACCAGAATTGCAGAGCTTCTTTCTATTTACAAACTTAGTTACCATGATGTCTACCTTGAATATCAAGCCTGAGATTTCTAAGATACCATTCTCCATGTTTTTAGGATTTTTTGGTTACTCTCCCACTCCTACCTTTGAGGGGATCCAATGTTGTCGAGTTGAATGCAACATTTTCCATTATTGCAAATGTTGTCATGACAACTTTGTAACAACATTTGGCATCTTTGTCTTTATGCCACCATCCTAACATATAGGACCTCTAAACCATGTAGCTTGAAGAAATAACTCCATTTATGGCCTCATGGCATCTTTCTAACATCTCACATGTGTTTAGAGCACATTAAAGACTCTAATCCAATCTTTAAACTTCTAAGACTAAGCAATTTAAAAACTACTAACAATGACTAATTGGTGACGTTAGTCCTAATGACTAACTCACCTAGTACACAATTGCAAAAAACTTCTAAGGTCTAAATCAAACACACTACTTTGACTTGGCCAATGCCAGATACAAGCCAAAATATCATAAACTATGGAGGTTAGCCTGGTGCTCCTACACCATCCTTCCCTAAATAAAAGAGTTCAATCAACCCTTGGATTGAGTAAGGTAGGATCAATCCCCATCTTCTTAAACTCTGATTCCTTAACCCATACTACATCAACATTATTTTGACCATGCCTCTTGATCAGATGTTCTTTATAGTCCTTGGTTCTAGTCTTCTTATAGACCCTGGTATCCAGTATGCTATCAGCTTGCTTGATTGTAGTAGAAGGTAGGTGGAGAGCATCCACATCTTGGATGACTTCACTAAGGCTTTGATCCATGTCTAATGGTGGTCCTTTGTAATGAACCAGGTCTACAATATTAAAGACAGGAGATAGTCCACTATTTTTTGGTAGCTTCACTCTAAAAGCATTGTTCCCATACTTTTCCAAGATAGGATAGGGACCTATCCTCCTCATTTGTAGCTTGTGTGGGACTCCATTTTCAAGTCTAGACTTGTTTAGATGCACCATCACCAAGTCTCCCACATTGAAATGAACTTCTCTTCTACTCTCATCCACCTTGGTCTTATGCTTGATAGTATTCTTTGTCAAAGTCTTATTGATTGTATCATGTATCTCCTGCATTGCATAAGCAAAGTCATCAGCATATCCACTTCCCTTCACTCCATCCTTCAAGTCTCTTAGCTCATAGACTCCCCTAGGATGTAAACCATATACTATTTCAAAGGGTATCTTCCCTGTAGATCTTTTTATAGTATGATTATATGCATACTCATCTTGGCCAATCAATTGATCCCATTATTGACCATACTCCTTGGTCAAACACCTTAATATATTTCCAAGGCTTCTATTGACAACCTCAGTCTGACCATCAGCTTGGGGATTGTATGTAGATCCAAATGATAAATTAGTGCCTAACCTTTTCCAAAGAGTCTTCCAAAAATGACTCATAAACTTGGTGTTTCTATCTGACACAATACTCATAGGTAACCCATGAATTCTTACTATCTCTTTGAAGAAGAGAGAGGCTATTTGACTAGCATCATTAGTTGTCTTGCATGGCACAAAGTGAGCCATCTTGTTGAATCTATCCACAACTACATAAACACTATCCATGCCTTGTCTTGTCTTGGGTAACCCAACTACAAAATCCATGCTTAAGCACTCCCATGGCCTAGTGGGAATAGGTAGTGGTTGATATAGGTCTACATTTGAAGAAGTTCCTTTGGCCTTTTAACATACAATGCAACTTTCCACATACCTTCAAACATCAAGGCTCATCCTTGGCCAATAATAGAACCTTTGAACAAGTTCTTGGGTCTTAGTGATCCCAAAGTGACCACTCTATGCACCATTATGCTTTTCTCGAATAAAATTTTCTCTAATAGACCCTCTAGGGACACATAACTAATTTCCCTTAAACAAAAGATCACTTTGCAAAGTGTATTCAAAATATTTTCTATGAAAATGATTCTTGTATTCAGCACATACCTTATAAATGTCTGTAAAATCTTCATCATCTACATATAGATCCTTGAAATGATCTATTCCCATGCTCTTCAACTGAATTTCTTGGATGGTAAGAGCTCTTCTACTCAACGTATCTGCCACCTTGTTGAGTACTCATTTCTTATGCTTGATATTGAAAGTTTAAGCTTGTAGGTATTCAACCCACTTCATGTTCTTGTGACTCAATTTCTCTTGTGAATTTAGGAAACTAAGAGCTTGATTGTCTGAATAAACTATGAACTCCTTGGGAAGCAAATAGTGCCTCCATTTCCTTAAAGCCTAAACCAATGCATACATCTCAAGGTCATAAGAAGAATACTTCTTCTTGGCTTCACTTAACTTCTTTGAATGAAAAGCCACTAGTGTACCCTCTTGGCTTAAAACAACTCCAATAGCCACATTGCTAGCATCACACTTATGGTGAATAGCTTCTCAAAGCTTGGAAATACTAAAATAGGTTGGGTAGCTATCTTTTCCTTCAACAACTCAAAGGTCTTGTTAGATTTCTCATTCCATACAAAATTGGTCTTCATACCTCCTTTAATAGTGTCCAACATGGGAGCACAAATAGTACTAAATTGCCTTATAAACTTCCTATAATATTAAGCAAGGCCATGAAAAATCCTTACCTCTATTGCTGTCCTTGGAGTAGGCCAATTTATGACGGTTTCCACCTTACTAACATCCATTTTTAGCTTACCATGTGATAGAAAAAATCCAAGGTACACTAGCTCTATCTTGATGAACTCACACTTCTCCAAGTTGATCATCAACTTCTCATCATGCAGCTTCTTGAAAATATTATCAAGGTGTTGAAGATGCTCACCTCTTGTCTTGCTATAAATTATTATATCATGAAGATATACCACCACAAATTTTCCAATGTAGTCTTTGAGGACTTCATTCATGAGCCTCATGAATGTGGAGGGAGCATTAGATAGTCCAAATGGCATGACAATCCATTCATACAAACCTTCATTGGTTTTGAAGGCTGTTTTCCACTCATCTCCTTCATGTATCCTAATTTGGTGATAGCCACTCTTCAAGTCTATCTTACTATAGTACTTAGCTTCACCTAGACAATCCATTAGGTCTTCAATCCTTGGAATAGGGAGCCTATACCTAATGGTTATCCTATTAATAGCCCTTGAATCAGTACAAATCCTCCAAGTTCCTCTTTTCTTAGGTGCTAGGATAGTGGGTATGACACATGGACTAATACTCTTTCTAATGAGACCTTGGTTTAGGAGTTCTTGTATTTGTCTAGCAATTTCCTCATTTTTTTGAGGGGTCATCTTGTAGGCTACCTTATTAGGTATGGTATCTCCTAGTATCAAGTCTATCCTATGACTTATGGCTCTTTTAGGGGGTAAGGTTGATGGTTGTCCATCACTTATTATACCTTCATAAGTCTGCAGCATGCTTTGTAACTCCTTAGGAAATTCTATCTTTTTGGTTTCCTTACCTTCATCCACCTCTCTTGGTCTTAACACCAATACAAAGACAACTCCTTCACTCTCTTCCATGGCTTCTAAGAACTCTTTTTAAACAACCATGAGCACATTAGGACCTATTGTCTTCACCTCTACATTCTCTAATAGTGACTGAATTTTAAAAGTCACACTGTCTTTATTGAAAGTATAGGAATTCTTTCCTCCATCATGAATAGCTTGGGGCTCAAATTGCCATGGTCTACCTAGGAGAAAATGACAGGCATCCACAGGTAACACATCACACAAAAATTTGTCCTTGTACCTTCGAATTGAGAACTCCACCCATGCTTGCTCATTTACTAACACATGTTGGCCTTTGTTTAGTCATGTGACCTTGTAAGGATTAGTGTGAGGTATCCTTGTCAACTTTAGCTTGCTGACTGCTTCCTCTAACACAATGTTTTTAGTATACCTTGAGTCAATGATGACTCTACATACTTTCCCCATCATCTTACACTGTGACCTTCTTTGGCTTGGTTCTTCTTTAACCAGATCCTTGATCAAAGCTCTCCTCATCGTGAAGTTCTCACCTTCCTCTGAATTTAATGGTACCTCAGGGTGTTTCTCTACTGCATTTGTCTCCTCATGAACTATATTATTTCTCTTGTCACCTCCTTGAGAAGTACTACCCTTCTCTAGACACCTATAGGTAGGGTGTCCCATTTGATTGCAATGATAGCATTTCATATTGGAAAAGTAGTTTCCTCTCCCTTGTCCACCACTTATTCCTCTAGAGCTAGAGCTCCTTCCTCTACCATGTCTACTAGAACTTCCTTCTTGCTGCTTAGTGTACTTGACTTCTCCTTGAGCCCTTGATTCATAACTCCTTCCACCATGGCCACCTCTTTGTCCTCTACTATCTTTTACTTTACCTCTACCTTTGGAGGTTAGTTCTTGCTTCCTTTTTCTCTTCTCCTCTATCTTCAAGGCCATTTGATAACATTGGTACATGGTTTTGAATTTCACAAGACTCATGTCTTCTTGAATAGACCATTTGGGTCCATTCAAATACCTTTCTAGCTTGATGCTTTCATCGTCAACCACTTTTGATCTTAAGAACAACTTTTGGAACTCCTCGGTGTATGCTTAGACATCCAAATATTTTTGTCTAAGATTGTGTCTCCTCCTATGTAGCTGAACTTCATAATCATCATGTAGGTAGGTCTTCTTCACCTTAGATACCATGCCCTTCCATGTAACTATAGGACCCTTTCCATCTTTTTCTCTTTCAGTTTGTACAAACTTCCACCATGTAAGTGTTGAACCTCTTAATCTAGACTTGGCCACCATAACTTTTTGGGCCTCTGAGATACCATCACATTCAAAGTGATTCTCTATGCTATCTATCCAATCTATGACTGAATCTAGATCCATTTGTCCACTAAATAGTGGCACACCCTCCAAAGCTTTTCCACTTAAGGCCTTTAGTGCCTTCAAGAAGGGTTCTTCAAGAAGAATAGGGTCAGGGGTTGGAGCTTCCTCCTCCAATTCCAATTCCTTTTCCCTTGCTTCTTTCTCTTCCTTCTAATCTATCTTATCTTTTACCTTATCAGATTTGTCTTGGACTTCACCCAAGAGCTGCTCCATTTAAGACTAAGCAATTTAAAAACTACTAACAATGACTAATTGGTGACCTTAGTCCTAATGACTAACTCAACTAGTCCACAATTGAAAAGACCTTCTAAGGTCTAAATCAAACACACTACTCTAACTTGGCCAATGTTAGATACAAGCCAAAATATCATAAACTATGGAGGTTAGCCTAGGTGCTCCTGCACCATACATTAGACTAGAATGGAACTTCAAGAAACAAATCGGATCATGACGGCTACCTAACACCTTATTCATCAATTTTCACCTATAACCATCCTTGGAACAAAACAAATTTGATTTGGTTCATGGTTTCTAGCTCACTAACTTCAACCCTACTAGAAAAAACCCTTAAACAATTCAAATATCGGGCCACAATGGTTAATCAACAAGTTTAAAACATGGCCGTCGATCTCCAATCCTCCCAGCACATCATGTGGTTCTCATAAATTAGAAAAATAGTCAACAAAGCCTTTGAAAAATAATTTCCACATCACCCTCCTCAACAACCAATTAGAAGCAAGAATGCCAATAACATCTGGCATGAGGACCCACCCTCTCATTTGACCTTCAACAAACAAGATGAGATGGTACACGTGATCCCATGACCACTGATCTTTGATCATTTTCCCTATAAGGCTTCACACTTATCATCGATCTCCTTTTGAACCTATAGGTTTTTAACACTTTACAAACCTACAGATCAACTTTGGAATCAGGACACACGTCAACAAAGTGTGATCCCACGAAGGATAAAAAAATTGCATCTCCTCTTCATGGAATAGTGTACACAATTGGATCCTTTACTAAATGAAAAATATTTATCACTTGGAAAACCTTTTTCCCCACTGAAATATGAAATCATCTGGGACATGCGTCAACAAAGTGTGATTCCATGATGAATAAACTTTCTGCAACTCTTGATCAAGGTATCATGCCTATCGTTAGATCAAAACACATGTCACGGTCTACAAAAAGGGTATCTCTGGCCCCACCAAAATTATTTCCTCATCAATTACCTTTGATCGGATGACTATCACAATAACACAATGGATAAAGGTCGGTCAATTTTTGTTTGAGGCATCATGCCTGCCGTAGATTTCTCTTGGATTTAATTAGACCTTATGCTGCTCACTAACCGGGCCCGCTTAACATTAACCACCAAAATAACCTTAATCGGGCGGTTCAACAAAATATTTTCTATCATGTGGTCCCACCAACAACCATGGATAGGTGGCAAACATTCGTGATCCCATGATGAATAAAACACCTACAGCTTGAGGTTCAAGGGATAGCAACTACCGTTAGATCAAGACGATCGAACAACATAAATAAAACCTGGTAGACTGGTCCCACTTGCTTTGTTTTTTTCTTTACTTATCCATCCAACACTATTGTGATGCCATGATGGCTAATCTTTGAGCACTTCTTCATTGTGGCATTGTTTCGACCATCAAATCAATGTGAAGTTTAACATTTTAATAAATCATCGGGACTTAGGAAAAGACTACCGAGACTTAGGAAACATTAAAAAGGCATTGGGGTTTAAAACTTGGGAAAAATTAAATAGCCTACTAGGTAAATCAAACTTAAGGACTTTGTCCCCACCCGATGATGAAATGCATGTGCTTAAAAGGAACTTAAGTGATTGAAAAAGGTAATGAAGAAATAGACCCGAGGAAGGGTTTTATGGATTTAAACTAAAATTTTGGAACCCTTGCATGGATAAACCCTATTTCTTCATACTAACACAGGAAATGGACACTTTCAAAGATTTTTCCAAGGATAAAGACCATTTTCAATAGATTTTCTCTATGACAAGAAAATGGGCTAATAGTGGCTCTGACTGGGGACATGTACCCCTTGTGGGCATGCAAAGAACTTAGATTCTCTCGGGAGAGAAGACCATTCAAAATAAAATTAGACTTCTCTCTCTCTCCTT
Organism: Chamaecyparis obtusa; assembly: GCA_027943335.1. Taxonomy (NCBI): domain Eukaryota; kingdom Viridiplantae; phylum Streptophyta; class Pinopsida; order Cupressales; family Cupressaceae; genus Chamaecyparis; species Chamaecyparis obtusa. The sequence goes on from BSBK01004144.1 coordinate 738,128, forward strand.
AGAAATAAGGGAATCCTTATTCAATCACTGAACAAGTGGAAACAAAGCAACTTTACAAATGTAAAAACATTTACAAAAGACTTCAAACTCTGACAATGAGAATCAACATTTACCTCTATCAAAAATATAATTCTCATTTCCATGTATCAAAGGTAAATTGAAACCATTACTTCCACTAACATGGTCAAACATATTGCCACAAATCTTTAGTATATCATATAGGAAATAATCAACACCCTCACTATCATTAAGCATTTGGAAAGCACCAAAATTCTGAAAGTGTTGATCATTGTGTGACACAAGGTTGTCACACTGTTTAAAATTTCTGACTAGCTAAGGAGAAAAACATTCTGACTCAACTACAAAGATGGAAGCATGTTGGCTTTCTTCAAAACATGCTTTAATATCAAAAGAAAACTTTTGAAACTCAACCCTGTGTATACCACATAAGCACTTAAGTGGATCATTATGAACTACAACTTGTGGCATCAAATTTAGTTCATCTTGAGAAACATCAACATGCTAGAATGGAAAAATAAAAGACTCATTTACTGCCTAATAGCTGATAAATCCTTGCTGATTCATTTCAATATACTTTAAAAACAAAGCATCAACATTCATTACATCTGATTCTTTGAGAAAAGAACATACCTCTGGCTGAAACAAATATTTGTGTGTGTGAATATTGTACCTAGTTGTAGACACAACACTTCAGTAAAATATTAGAGGTTAGCAAAAATTGAAATCTGCAAGTAATTGAAACTATGCTAACCAGGTGATTTACTACCTTCTAGTAGGTGCGAGTATGATGTTCTCAGATTGAAATCGAGATCAGTGACAATGCAGCACCTAAATGAAGGATTTAAGATGATGAAAACAATGAAATATGAATGCAAATTAATCTATATTTTTGTATTTTCTATGCAATAAGAATAAGAAATTGTATGAAATTAATCTATAATGTATGAAATTGAGTTTGAATGCAGATTTAATCTAAGAAATGCTATGAATGCATATAAAAATCTATGATATGAAACTATGAATGCTCAAAACAATAAATGAAAATCTCACAATAGCCTTGATTCGCAAAAGATTGATTCTTTAGTCACGAATTCGCTAGAGTGAGGATGCAATTTCGAGGTGTTGATTAGCTAGATAAAAGTATGTAGATTTGAGTGTTTTTAAAAAATGAAGAGCTAAGCCTTGTTTTTATAGAAATCTAGGGCTTTGGAGGTGCATGAGAAAAGCCATAAATCACTCTTGATAAACTCAGGTTGATTTTTGAGTTATTAGGAAATCAGAGATAATTAACTCATAAAATCATGCAAAAGCAGAGTTTTAGATTAAATTTCAACTCATCATCAGATGTTGAGTTTCAATTTAAAATTGATTGTTAATTTCTAGTTGCCTGCTTTTCTGATTGTGCATGATTTATTTATAAATTAATTTAAAATAAAGTGATTTATTTTTAACTTAACTGATTTTAAAATTAAAATAATTGATTTATGGGTTAATCAATTATTAAATCAAACTTTATTCTAAAACTATATTATTAAATATTAACAATTGACATTAATTAATTAAATAATAATTTAATTAATTTAGTCATGAGATTTTAGATTTATTGTCAAAATTAAATAATACAATTTAGGAATAATTTAATTAAATTTAATCAAATAACTAAGTGGCAGTATTAAATCTAATTAATTAAATATTAAGAATATTCAATTACTCAAACTTTAGGATAAATAAGATTTATCACCAAATAATAATTAAATTAAAGATAATTAGGATAAATAGGAATATTGCTAAGAATATTCCCCGATGCAGAATTTAGGATAAAATCAATTAGAATTTGATAATGTGCAGATGTGCCTTAGGTTAGGACTTTAATGTCAATTTCATTCAATTTGAAGATGTAGGAGGTTAATGAACCTATAGCCCATTTTTAGGGTATTACATTTTTCCCCTCTTTGAATTACTATGCAAAGCACAGTGGCTCAAAGAATAGTCTGTGTGTGATAAAGAATTTTGAGATTGATTTGAAAGATGAACTGATTCTCAGATAGAAAATGATTGAAAGATTGGAAAAAGATGTCAACCTAGGTCTAGGATGACCAGGAATCGAGATGATGCTAGCTATATCATCAATGAATCAGTGATTACGAAAAAGTGCCAAAATACCTGATTCTGAACCTTATGATTATGAAGAAGTGATTGACTAATTCTAGACCTGAATATCCTTGTATGAATCATATTGGTATCACATCCTGAACCCATCAGTTACGAAGAAACAAGGAAATGTCGCTAATGAACCGATAGTTACAAAAAGCTAATACAGTTTACAAGATAGATTTAGAATACCAGATTGCAATAGATTTTCCCCAAGAGATGATAGATTTTCACCAAGCGATGAGGACTTTAGATGAATCAATAACTAGATGTGGTTTTTGTCTTGATCATTGAGAGAAAGATATTTAATTATAGATTTAGACTATAGACTTTGAATGATGTGTAATACCATGCCCCCTTCGGGATTAAAATAGAAATCTGACAAGAAAAGTCAGCATTATAGTTTAGAAGCATGTTAATTGATTTGAGAAGTGATTATACACATTTGAGAACGCGTTCTGCATCGTTTAGAGGTCTTGAAGACTAAGTTTGACTAGGTTTGACCATGAGTTGACCATGGTTGACCAAGTTGAAATTTTGATAGTTTGATGTAAGATAATCAGTTAAGTTGAATTCTATATTTCTGTGAAGATTGAAGGTATTATGCAAGAAATTTACAATATAAATGATCTCAAATTTTGATTTTAATCCCGAAAAAGGATTCTACTTGTTGTTTCGTTGGAGGTACCTTCATGTTTGGTTTCAATTCTTGTTAGATTTGAAGATGTGATTGAAGAATCGTTTAAGCTTTGAAGTTTATCCAACCATTGTGAGATCATGCAAAGTGCAAAATGAAATGCAGAATGAAATGCAACCTAAGACCTAGGACCTAGTCACTGATCATGTGTCGGTCGTTTGTCATCATTGAATTTTTTAGGTAACCAGATAGATCAATACAATGTCCACTAGCTAGGAAACTATAGACATATGAATATTGATTTGTACGCGCAAGAATCAATACAATGCCCACTGGTCATATAGCCATGAACATATGAATATTGATTTTGTTTTCGGAATGTCAGATTAGATATAAGGACCAAGGCACAAACGCCAGGATGACCTGAATATCATGTCCATTTTGATATAGCAATTTGTATAAGCATCAAAACATAGACGTTGGGATGACCAAAATACACCTTGCATAACAAACACATCAAGCAGTCAAGAGATCATTCTAAATCCAGTGTGAATTACCTGTAGTGACCCTTTATCGTTCACCTCCTTAGGCAAGATCATGTTTCACAGTAGGAGAAAGAACTCACTCAAAAAGACAATAGTTAGATCAAACTTCCTTGGATTTTCCAAGTATCAATGGTTGAGGTACACATGGCCATCCAATTCGAGATAGAGGCTCTTACAGTCAAACACCATTTCAATCCAGAATTTCCGAAGTTGTTAAATTTTCACATACAAGCAGAAGACAAAGAAAAGATTATGCCCCCAGTCATCACTCTCTAAATCCTGTAAAGGACATCATCAAAGAGCTTGAAGGGATACAATATGCAAAAATCTCAATGTGAATTAGTAAGCATACAAGGAGATAAAAGCATGTAAAAAGCATAGATTGTTTTCAGTTTTCAGTTTGATTGTGTTGTTGTAGATGCAAAATCCCTTTCTGGAGAGGAGACAAACTAAGTGACTTGGATGAAGCTTCAAAGGACTCTAACTAGACATGACTCATCTGAGGTATACTGGAGACCATAGGATATGACATTGACTGCCCCCAAGTGTTAGGCATTGATAGGATACAGACACATGAGCCAATTGTTGTACCAACCAACTTATTGAAAATAGGAATGCAGGAACAAAAAAAAAGATATGTACAAACTAAAGCAAGACTGAAAGCTGGGAAAGACCAAGATTGTACTGATAGATGGAGCATTTTGAACAAGTGGTGCCCATTTTTTAGGTTTTCACCATCTTGCCAGAGATTATATTTTTTCTACCAAGGCACCTGTTTCTAGGTTTTCACCAAGGCACTTTTTTTTTCTCATTTTTTTGTATTTTTTATTTTTTCAATTTTTTCATGAATCATCAAGGTGCCTATTTGCTAGGTTTTCACCAAGATGTTCAATTTTTAAGGAATTTTTCAAATTTTTAAGATTTTTTTAAGGACATTTTACTAGACATTGAATGCCTTAGGCATAGAATTTCTTCAAATGGAGAATGTTGATTGGTTCTTAGAGTTGTTCTCCTTCAATCATTGAGAGTTGATAGGCTCTAGAGCCAAAAGTAGTAGTGATAACAAAGGGACCCAACCAGTTGGCTTCAAACTTCCCCTTGCTTTCTCTATGTGATTGATTTTTAGGATTCTCTCGCAAGACTAGAATGCCAAATTAAAATTTTCTGTGTCTAACTTTCTTGTTGTAGCCTCTAGACATTCTTTTCTGATACACTCTAAGATGATCATACTCTTCTTGTCTGCGCTCATCTAGTAGTTCAAGTTCTTGCAACCTAGACACTTTGTAGTCATCATTAGTTACTAGACCATGCATTCTAATTCTTAGTGATGTTGATTTCAACCTCAATAGGTAGTACTAATCAGTATGTATAAAGGATGCCCCTAGATAGAATGGGCATCGAACTCCCAAGCAAGATCACATCGTGTAGTCCCAATGTCTAGCAAGGTGGAGGACAAAAGGGATTAGAGAGCTAGTGGAAGAGATGGAAGACAAGAGAATGAAGGAGAATGAAGGGAAGCAATCCTCAAGGGAAAACTCCTCAAAGGTACCCAAGCTAGAGAAAAATTGTCATGTAAATCACATTTGGACAAGCAATGAAATGCCAAAATAGGATAAGTCACAAAAGTGTAATGCCAAAGAAGGAAAGGATGTAGTCCAAAGGAGTAGACATGTCAAGAGATTTCAAAGCATCGTGCTCTACTCTTTTTTTTATTAGATCAAGACCAAAGGGGAAAAGGATAGTGAAAGGTTAGAATGAATGGAGGAAAATAAATATGAAGGCTAAATAGGAAGGGAATGAAAGCAAGATCATCGTAAGATAGCTCATAAGATAGCCAAATGTTCATGTATAGATCAACATTGTCAAGATCAAAGAGAGAAGATGGAATGGATGAAATATGTAGAAGAACTACGTATGATGACCGATTGCCAAGTTTTCATCAGGGTACTTATCCAAGGTGCCTCAAGGGAGTGGTTTTCACCATAAGACAAATTTATTTCTCTTTACTTTTGCTACCAAGGCACCTGTTTCCAAGTTTTCACCAAGGTACATTTTCAAAAAAAAAAATTATTTCATTTTTTTTTTTTTTTGGAAGAAGGCAAGCTCTTTTAGATAATGCTCCTTGAAAGGATAAACCCTGATATGCCAAGGTTTCAAAATGATATGCTCAAAGATGCTAATAGGGAAAGGGAGATGGAAGAAAAAAATGGAGGATAAGGTTTTATGTAAAGCGAGTGAGGTTGGAAGATAGCAGGAATAGGCAAATAAGGAAAAATGATAGAAGGTAGAAGGATAATGAATGGAAGGATTGAAAGGGTAGATGGAAAGGAAGACAAGATCAACATCAACACACACCTTGAAGGGTGGCGAGAGGATGGAGGAAATATGAATGAAGGAATACGTGAAGGAATATGGTGAATGGATAGCAGAGGTTGTGGTTTAGGCACATAGAATGGAAGAATGTTTTTGGAAGAAGATGAAGTGGAAGTCTTTGGGAGTTTGAAAGTCAACTTAACTTGTTTCTCAACATTAGAATCTTTCAAGAGAGACTTTGGAATCCATATAGCCGTAGGTTTTTCATTTATTTTTGATGATTTAGAGAGAATATCTTCAATGATGGATTTTGGAACCCATACTTGTCTTGTAATTTTTTTCTTAGATATCTCTTTTGACTTTATGCCTCTATGTTGATTAGAGGAGACATGGTGATCTTATTTTTTTGATGGATTCTTGTATTGCTTCTTTTTCTTGTATTGAACATTCAAGTTACTTCCAAAAGACTTGGGACTTGTGGAAGAAGAAGGAGGATATGAACGGTTTAGATGGGTGGGTGGATGAGAAGGATTCAAGGGTATGCATCTATGTTGATCTTGAGGAAAGATAGGAGATGGAGTGACGTAAGGACCCAAGATGGATGATGAATTAGAAGAGTTAGGAGGGGAAAGTGAAGGGACATAAGGACCCAAGATGGAAGGTAGATGTGAAGCCCTTAGTAGTGGTGGAAGAGGTCCAAGGATGGAAGTGGAAGATGCAAAAGGATAATCAACAAGTTCATCAATATTTATATGACAACCAAGGACATCGACATCTTTAGAGTGAGCATTAGGATTTTCAATAGAATTGTGGACATCTTGAATATGAGCACCTTGTCTGATAGGATTGTTCAAAGCTTGCAAAGAGGAAGAGTAGAAAGTGGAAATGAACATGGAGTGGTAGAATAAGAAGATGGAAGACTTTGATCTTGACAAGGATCTTTGGATAGCATAAGTGCATAATTTTTGTCTTGATTTTCAATAGGCTTAACATTGGAAGTAACAACACCATTTTTACCAACCTTAATGGAAGTATCATCATTGGAAATTGGAAGTGTAGTAAGGTTATTTGGATTGTCAATAAGCTCAATGGTGTAAGTAGTAACTTGATCTTGCTTAGGAGAAGACTTAAGACATGGTGGAATGCATGAGAAAGGGCATGCAGGATCAAAAGAACCTTGAAGTAGATAAGAGACATCATGAAAAGGAGTGGATGACATGAAGGTTTCTTGATCTTGATCTTTCTTTATGTTATTTTCTTTATGATTTTTAGAGTCCTCTTGACATGGAGCCACTTCTAAGGACAAGGAAGCATGTTGGAATTGTATGGAAGACTTTGGAAGAGATGGTGAAGGACTAGCTGGAGTAGGCATTATAGTGTATAAAGGCTTAGGCTCTTTAGGTTTAGCATTATTGAAAGTATTTGTAGCCAAGTGAAGGTTAGCTTGAGTTTCTTTAAGAGGTAGCCCTTGAGGATAACTATAGGGAACCATATGAAAAGTATTAGGACCTTTGGTGGATGAAGGACTTGTGAAAGATTTGATAGGCTTGGAAGCTTTAGGAAATGTATGGGCATTGGAGGAAGTAGGGGATGGAAGGGAACCATCACAAGATAAAGGTTCAACATTAACATGATCTTTCTTGAGAGTGTAATCTTTATTTTCTACATGAGATTTCTTAGAGGAGAGATCCTTATAGTATTGACATTTATAATCAGCGTGGAAAGCTTTCTCTTCTTCAAGTGAAATAGATGGATCATCTAGGTATTGTGCACAGAAATCATCAAAGTCTCTTTCAAAATTAGAATCATATGGATCACCATCATAATCTATCCAATGTGACGACCTATTTCTAGTAAGCATGAGCACACGATGAGGAGGACTCTGAAGAATAAAGGTGTCATAGGTATCATTATATTGTCCATCATCATAGTCTTCAAAGATGGGTGTGTCACTCTCAATGGAAGAAGTATCATAAGGGTTATCATGTTGCTCAACATGGTATGTCTTGAGATGAGGAGTAAGACTCTTGGGAGAAGTAGAAGAGGAACAAGATCATGGAGAAGAGGAAGGTGAAGACTCAGTGGAGGAAGAAGACTTGGAAGATGAGGAAGAATGAAAAGAATTAGAAGATGAAAGAAATTTGGAAGAAGAGGTCATGATAGGATCATGCGTATGATCCTAAAAAAGGTATCTGATTTAATCATTTTTTCTTTTATTTCTGTCATAAAATTATCACTCATAGGATTTTTGGAGGAATAATACTCTTCAAATTGAGCAATGAGTTCGAGATCATCTCTTTTCAAGAGAGGTTCCATAACAAGATAGTTGAAATTCATGGTTCTAGAAGAGGAGGAATCAAGCATGGAAGTGACAGAAGAGATGAATAGAAGAAAGTAGAGTAGATAATAAGAAGAAAAGAATCAAGAAGATGTGAAGAGTTTTAGGAAGAAGAAGAAGAAGCATGAAGGAAGAAGAGAAAGGATGGAAATGAGAGACTAGGAAGACATGGGAAATGTGGAAGAAAGAAGACCAAGAGTAATTTTGTGCAACTTGATACCATTTAAGCTCATTTGGATGTTGAGAAACCTGTCATAGCACCTAAAATTTGACCTAGATCGACCAAGGATGACTAGAAATGACAAGAATCAGTTCGCTATTTTGATAGAATTTGGGATTTGTTGCAAATTGGATGTTTGAAAAAATAGAGAGACAACTTGGTTTTAAGCAGTAATTGCATGGTTCTCAGCTCTAGACATCTTGTTTCAGGCAGTGTGCAACAGGAAAATAGGCATATAGATCCTAGACAAAAATCAGATCCGATAAAAAGTTGACAAACTAGCAGGAATAAGCTCACTATTTTAAAAATTTCAAGACAAGTTCGCATGAGAGAATGCTGCCCAACATGAGGAAGTACTAGGCTGTGCACAAGAATATACTATCTTGTGCGAAGGAATGCTCAGAAAGTGAAATCTCGCGTGATAAAAGGACATAGTTTGATAGTTTTTGCATAGTTTTCAAGGCACAAATTTCAAGACATAGATTTTGAGACATAACGCTGGCTATTCTCTAATAGAATATTTAGTCTTCACACCAGAAAAGGATTTTTGCTCAAAATTTGCAATTTTTTAGTTTTTCAGTACCAGATTGTTTGCAATTTCTGTCTAGTTTTTGAAGATTTGTGTAAATGTTTGTCTCAAGTAACCAAGTAGATATCAAGCATGCTGAATAACAAGCAAGGGGAGAAATAAATCATCTGACAACAATGAACAAGGGAAAAAGCAACCTTGTGCATGAACAAGCAATAGTGACTTATTGTGCTAATTGTGTATGTTCCAAAAAGTTTTGCAATAATGCACATATTCCTAGAAAATGAAAAATTTGGCCTCACTAGGGTTTGTAGTAATGGTTTGACTCTACAAATTTTGTGATCTCAAGAGGGAAAAATCCAATCTAGGTGCACTGGGGTTTTGACACAGTCCGAGAATTTAATCAATCAAGAGCTGATAGGGAGATCTGACAGCCCAACAAGAGACCACACCTATGAAGATTTCCTCCACAAGGACATTTATATAGTGGTTGTTGCTACCATGGTGAAAATGGATATTACCGCTTGAGGTTCCATCTATGTGGTTGACCCAATTAAGGGAATGTCCACTACGGTTAACCCTCTCTAAAGGTGAATCACAAAATATACCACATGGGGACTAGATCAGATTCAAGGATCTGGGTTTCTGGTACTATCCAAAAAGGAAGTAGAGCATAATCTCCTAACCTCTTCACTTCACCAAGACAAAGAAAATAGATTAATCTGACATGGTAAGACCAAAATTATCTTGCAAAGATCTATGATGTCAACTGCTTATGATCTATCAACCTCTCCAGAGAGAGAATGTATCAATCAAAAGTTTAAGGTGCACAAATCTAGTAGATCACAAGACAATCTCAATAACCTCCCTACCTACAAGGGGATCTGTCATCAAGAAGAAATTCACATGCATGAACAAGTGAAAGAAGCCCACTCTCTCAAGATCATCCGCAAATAGTGTTCATAGGGCCTAATTACTATGTGTAACAGATATGCAAAAAACAAATCTATGTTTGTTTTAGAGCCCAAAACTGAAGTGTGAATTATGAAAGCTGTAAAGGAACTCAAGCTTGACACAAGAGAGTTTGTTTTATGTCCCAAAATGAAGTTTTATTAGATGTAACAGAATACCTGAGTTCCTTGCAATGCGCTTAGTAGATTTTACCTGTTTTAGCAATTTTTGTGCATTTGTCTTCTATCTTTTGTACCCACAAGATGTACCTGCACCTGCACTTGCAAACCACTGTTATGAAAAACTTACCTATTCTTGTACGTGAAACCCACTGTTATAAAAATCCATAAAAAAAGAAATGCAACTTGTCAACCCCACATGGTAGAAAATTAGGTTAGTCAAAGATAATATGTCATTTGATAATCGAAAAACCTGTTGTCATAAAAAATTAGATTCTGACTAGTCTATACTAAATCAATAATAAATTTTGCAAATAAAAAAAAAATAATCCAAACCAATGGAAAATGAAATCTAAGTCAAATATCTTTCGAGAAATATAAATTTTGGATCTGTATCATGTCATATGTGCATGTACCAATAAAAACATGAGTTGGATTTCATAAAATCAGGTTCAAACCAGTCTTCACTAAAATGATCATAACTTTTGCAAATCAAAACAAAATTAATCCAAACCAATGAAAAATGAAAGCTAACTCAAATAAATTTCCAGAAATATAAACTTTGGATCTGTATCATATCATATGTGCATGTACCAATAAAAACATCAGTCAGATTTCATAAAATCAGGTTTTGACCAGTCTTCACTAAAATGATCATAACTTTTGCAAATCAAAACAAAATTAATCCAAACCAATGGAAAATGAAAAAGAACTCAAATACCTTTCCATAAATATAAATTTCAGATCTGTATCATATCATATGTTCATGTATCAATAAAAATATCAGTCAGATTTCATAAAATCAGGTTCAGACCAGTCTTCACTAAAATGATCATAACTTTTGTAGATCAATATGAAATTAATCTAAACCAATGTAAAATGAAATATAACTCAAATACCTTTCCATAAATATAAATTTTGGATCTTTATCATGTCATATGTTCATGTACCAATAAAAACATCAGTCAGATTTTATGGAAAAATAGCCCATAAATTTATCACAAAACTCACAAAAATTAACCTTGTGGTCGTGGGTTCAAGAAAAATGATAGAAATTTGATAGAATAGAATGAAAACCTATTTCAGGGCTCCACAATGGGTGGCAAAAATGTGTGTGTGAATATTGTACCTAGCTGTAGACACAACACTTCAGTAAAATATTAGAGGTTAGCAAAAACCGAAATCTGCAAGTAATTGAAACTATGTTAACCAGGCGATTTACTGCCTTCTAGTAGGTGCGAGTATGATGTTCTCAGATTGAAATTGAGATCAGTGACAATGCAACACATAAATGAAGGATTTAAGATGATGAAAACAATGAAATATGAATGCAAATTAATCTATATTTTTGTATTTTCTATGCAATAAGAATGAGAAATTGTATGAAATTAATCTATAATGTATGAAATTGAGTTTGAATGCAGATTTAATCTAAGAAATGCTATGAATGCATATAAACATCTATGATATGAAACTATGAATGCTTAAAACAATAAATGAAAATCTCACAATAGCCTTGATTCGCAAAAGATTGATTCTTTAGTCACGAATTCGCTAGAGTGAGGATGCAATTTCAAAGTATTGATTAGCCGGATAAAAATTGTGTAGATTCAAGTGTTTTAAAAAAATGAAGAACTAAGCCTTATTTTTATAGAAATCCAGGGCTTTGGAGGTGCATGAGAAAAGCCATAAATCACTCTTGATAAACTCAGGTTGAATTTTGAGTTATCAGGAAATTAGAGATAATTAACTCATAAAATCATGAAAAAGTAGAGTTTTACTCAAAATAGAGTTTTAGATTAAATTTTAACTCATCATCAGATGTTGAGATTCAATTTAAAATTGATTGTTAATTTCTAGTTGTTTTCTTTTCTGATTGTGCATGATTTATTTATAAATTAATTAAAAATCAAGTGATTTATTTTCAACTTAACTGATTTTAAAATTAAAATAATTGATTTATGCGTTAATCAATTATTAAATCAAACTTTATTCTAAAACTATATTATTAAATATTGATAATTGACATTAATTAATTAAATAAGAATTTAATTAATTTAGTCATGAGATTTTAGATTTATTGTCAAAATTAAATAATATAATTTAGGAATAATTTAATTAAATTTAATCAAATAATTAAGTGGCAGTATTACATCTAATTAATTAAATATTCAGAATATTCAATTACTCAAACTTTAGGATAAATAAGATTTATCACCAAATAATAATTAAATTAAAGATAATTAGGATAAATAGGAATTTTGCTAGGAATATTCCCCGATGCAGAATTTAGGATAAAATCAATTAGAATTTGATAATGTGCAGATGTGCCTTAGGTTAGGACTTTAACGTCAATTTCATTCAATTTTAAGATGTAGGAGGTTAATGAACCTATAGCCCATTTTTGGGGTATTACAATATTTTATTGTAAAATTTGAGACCTCTTTCAGCTTCACATAAAACATTTCAAAATGTGGCTCCAATAAGTCAGTATGTGATCCATTACACATGTCCTCATCTTGGCACATGTTTCCCTGGCATAAATCACTGATATATGGCACATTATCAGCATTATTAATTTATGTTTGACAAGTCTTCACATCCTCACGACCAGATGTTTTTGCATGTGTTATATCATAACATTTATCATTTTCACTATCAAACAAATATGTTTCCATATCTGATGAAGAGTCCTAATTAGTATCAATTTCACCATCATAAGAAGTGCCTTCCTGAAATATCTCATAAACTGATTCATACAAATCTGAAAGCAAATCAACTCCAACACTTTCAACCAAATTCTCACCTAAACAACTTTCATTTTCATATTCAAAATTCTTCAAATCAATAGAAGAATTTGAAAACACTGATGCTAACTCATGACCACAAACTGAGTGTATCTCTGGTATGACATTATCACTTTCAAAAAAAGGAAGTGCCTCAAATTCTGAATCATGAAATTTATTAAGATGACAAACATTCTGCTGCAATTCAGAAAAGGAATGAATCACTTTAGGCTTATAGAAATCTACATGTTTATCAATCAAGCGGTCAAAAGAATCACTTTCAAGATCACTAGTATTATCACTATTTCCTGCAACAATTTCATTATACTATTTCTCTTGAACTGCCACTACTGAAAATCCATTTACCCCCAAATCATTTATCTCATTATTATTTTCAACTCGGGGCTGATTATACATATTGCAAACAACATTAGTCTTAAAGTTGTGGTACAATTTTAAATGCTCAACCTAATTTTTGTTAGTTAACACCACACCAGCTGGGTTATAACACTCACCATAATTTTCATTACTTACTAGAACCTCTGAGTTAGTGCCAACATTTGGGAGAGTTGTCTTATGAAGTCTTTCATTTTCAACACCATGAAGTTTTGGCAATCCAAACCTCATCATTCTCTCTATATCCATTGCCAACTGAAAAGCATGATACAAACTCTATGGTTCCTTGTCCCTTAAAAAGTAACTCATCTTACTGTCAAATGCGGCTAAATAAATGATCAAACACAATGCATTATGGGATCTACATCTTTCAGGAAATTTCCTTAATACTTTCCCAAATCTGAAATTAAAATCAATTACTAACTCATCCTTTCCTATATGAATGCCCACAAGATCGACTAACAAATTGTATTCACAAATATACTCTCCAAAGGTCTCATTGAATGTTGATTCAAACTCCTTCCATGAACAAATGGAGTAATGAGATAAAACTAAAAATCATTCCCTAGAATCTCCCACTAGTGATTGTACAAACAACTTCATGATCACATCTTCATGGCTGATCTCAAAATCTTCTATCAAATCCATGAATGCATTCAAATGTTTTTCAGCTAACTCTTCTTTTGCCCCACTAAATTTAGGTAGGAACTTTCTGATTTCCAGGGGTATTGTATTTGGGTAACCAGGATTTCCCTCAAAATCTAGAGGTGAATAACACTTAAAACTCCCTTTACTTCTTGGCTGGGATGTTCTATTGGACATAATTATATTTGGAGACACACAAGGCTAGGAAAATTCAGAAGACATTTCTACTTGCTTCTACAGGTAACCACAACCTTGTATATGAAAAATCAAGCATACATCACTATGCATATTTTATCCATAATAAGCTTGACATGTTCCTTTCATTGTACTTTGCACACACCATCACAACATAATAAATGCATTTACTCAATAAATTTGTGTAAAAAAAATTACTAATCTCTTCCCTCTCAACTAGTGCTAATAATCACCAGATAGGGAAACAATTTTTTACAAAACTTGCACATGAAAATCAAAATACTTGGAGGTGTTGTGGCTGCACCAATCTGTTGACTGGAAAACTTGGTAGATCTTAAGCTATATTCTATGTAATCGTAAGTAGAGTCGCCACCTCTTTGAAGAGGACAAATATTTTAACTATTGAAACACCTTCTCTACACTTTCTTTCCAGTAAGCACAACAAAGCTTCACCAATACCTTAGAACTACTTATCAGAACTACATACTCATCATATTCTTATTTTAAACATGCACTAATAGAACAGAGAATTTTAGAGTCACCACTCACACTTGGTGAGATGATATAAAAAATTTCAAAACATAACTCTACGAACCTTCCGCAACAAAGTCGCCAATTTTTTTAGTGACTTAGATGGGCCAAATAAATCTAGATAGCATAATATTGATAATATGTGATATAACCAGAGATTATCAAAAGATTTTGTTAGGGATTTTTCTTGTATCCCTCAATTCTAAAAGAGATAATGCAAACCAGACTAGGGGATCTTCATCTAACTCACACAAATCTGCTTCTTCCTAAAGACTGAGGGGAAAGGAAAGGCTAACTTGACAAGGCATTCAATCCTTCTTCTCTTCAAGCTCCACACACTTAGGTGGGTATACCTAATGAAGCATAAATCTGCATGTATAATAAATTCCTTTGACAAAACCCTACTATGCAGATATGACCGTGGATAGTTTTCAGACTTGTAAGAAATGGGATTTCAAAACTCAACCAATCTTATGCAAGATCCCACTTGCATAAGTGTTCCAAGAACTAGAAAAATGGCACATGTGACAAGGATTAAATCCTACTTCTCTTTGAGTTCTAGACTCAGGCAGGATAACCTAGGATTCATTTCTTCAATGAATCACCAAAGAACACTTGTATTCTGCAAATACAAGTTATGAACATGCATGCTCTTCAATATAAAGTAAATATTAATTGAATTTAAGAATTGATGATTAGAAGTGCATAACCAACAAAGACCAGTGCCTTATCTATTGGGCAACAGAGTCAAATAAACATACATCACTAGAAAACCCTCTAAATCTAAACACATAGAAATTGAATGAAATGCCTTACAAGTCACTCTTTTCACTCCAATACCAAGACATCAAATTCATGTGCAAGTTTTAAATCCTCAAAATTTGTCTCAAAGATTTACTCTCTCCTTGAAAGAAACTAAGAAAATAAATTCGCAGCTACCTTATAAACAATGTATTAAAATGCCTTACAAATTAACACACAAGGATTCAAAACAAGACACACAAAGACATTGCCAATATGGATAGGGATTCCATTTTTGTTCATTAAAAAAATTCTAATTTAGTACATTTACAAGACATTAAACCCAAAAAATAAGACCCAAGAGTTAGAATACTACTCAGTAGTGTTTAATTTCATCATCCTTTTACAAATACAACAACTTTCTATATATAACACTCACCAGCCATCTTGGAATCCTGGAAGAATCAGGATGCAACAAGCTTCATATTATTTAGGGAAAAATTAGGGCTTCCAACAACTACAACAACCAGATACAATGAGAAATAAAAGCAGACAAGAAAGCCCAAAAACCTGGGAAGGATCAGATCAAATCTGATTTACAATATTTGGGTTTCATCATCACAGGCCAACTACAGTTACAAATTCAATAGGTTTCTCGTTGTAAATAAAAACTTTAATTCTAGAACCATCTTAGCAATCTTGCGTGTATCAGGGCATGGAAATTACTAACAACCATCATATCCTAGCCACCCTTCTCAAAATATTAGTCCTCTGCATTAGACCAGAATGGCACTTCAGGAAACAAATCAGATCATGACAGCTACCTAACACCTTATTCTTCAATTTTTACTTGTAACCATCCTTGGAGAAAAACAAATATGATTCAGTTCATTGTTTTTGACTCATTGACTTCAACCCTATTGGAAAAAACCCTTAAACAATTCAAATACCAATCCACAATGGTTAATCAACAAGTTTAAAACATGGCCATAGATCTCCAATCCTCTTGGCACATCGTGCAGTTCTCATAAATCAGCAAAAAAGTCATCAAAGCATTTGAAAAAGACTTTCCACATCACCCTCCTCAGCAACCAATCAGGAGCAAGCATGTCAACAACACCTGGCATGATGACCCACCCTCTGATTTGACCTTCAACAAACAAGATCAGACGGTAGGCATGATCCCGCAATCACTAATCTTTGATCATTTTCCCTTTAAGGCTTCATGCTTGACGTCGATCTTCTTTTAAACCTATAGGTTTTTAACACTTTACAAACTTGCAAATTCACTTTGGAATTGGGACATGCATCAACAAAGCATGATCCCGTGAAGTATAAAAAAATTGCACCTCCTCTTCACGGAATAGTGCACACTATTGGATCCTTTCCTAGATGAAAAATCTTTATCACTCAACAAACCTTTGGCCCCAATGACATATGACATCATCTGGGACATGTGTCAACAAAGCATGGTCCCACGATGAATAAACTTTCTACAACTCCTAATCAAGGTATCATGCATGTTGTTAGATCAAAACACATCTCATGGTCCGCAAAAAGGGTATCTCCGACCCCACCAAAATTGTTACCTCATTAATTCCCTTTGATCAGATGGCTATCACGATCCTGCGATGGATAAAGGCCAGTCACTTTTTTTTTGAGGCATCACACCCACCGTAGATTTATCTTGGATTTAATCAGACCTTATGCTAGTCACTAATCGGGCCCGCTTAACATTAACCACCCAAATAACCTTAACTGAGTGGTTCAACAAAATATTTTCTATCATGTGGTCCCATGGGAAACCATGGATAGGTGGAAAATAGTCGTGATCCTATGATGAATAAAACACTTGCAGCTTGAGGTTCAAGGGATAGTGACTACTGTTAGATCATCACGATCAAACGACAGAAATAAAACCTGACAGACTGGTCCCAATTGCTTTGTTTCTTTCTTTACTAATGCATCCAACGACTGTTGTGATCTCACGATGGCCAATCTTTGAGCACTTCTTCATTGTGACATTGTACTAGTCATCGAATCAATGTGAAGTTTAACATTTTAATAAATCACTGGGACTTAGGAAAAGACTGCCAAGACTTAGGAAAAATTAAAAAGGCGTTTGGGTTTAAAACTTAGGAAAAATTAAATGGCCTACTAGGTAAATCAAACTTAAGGACTTTGGCCCTGCTCGACAATGAAATACAACATGTGCTTGAAAGGAACTTAAGTGACCAAAAAGGTAACGAAGAAATAGACCTGAGGAAGGGTTTTATGGATTTAAACAAAACTTTGGAAACCCTTGCATGGATAAACCCTATTTCTTCACACTAACACAGGAAATAGCCACTTTCAAATATTTTTGCAGGGATGAAGTCCATTTTCAATAGATTTTCTCTATGATAGGAAAATGGGCTAACACAACCTATATTCAATCAATGTTCTATGTTCTTACATATAATAACCATACCATCAACATTTTTTCAATCATTATAGTGATCACGTATACCACCATTTTGACATTTTTGTAATCAAGTGTCTTTTTCCATCAATGTCAACAAACAAAGAGAACAAAGAACAAAAAACTCCCCCTTTTTCCTTAGTGAAAAAAGCACAAACCTATCCCCCTTTTTTCTAGAAAAGACAAAGGAACCATGTGAGAAATATGTAACTAATTGATAAAATATACTGCATAGGAAAAGGAGAAGTTCCATGGTGCCTGCACTAAGACTTTCATTACAAAAATCAAGAATAATTAAAAATAGAAATAGTCTAAAATAGTAGTTCTACTATAAAAAAGAACATAAAATAGAACTATACAGATCTAAAATGTGATCACTATGTACTCAAAAGTACAAAATAGAAATCTAAAATGTTACCACTGTATTCTCAAAATAACTATTTAACAAGAATCAATGATAAGCTCAACATCGTTAAGAAAGAATTAGATAATCACTTAATGAAATATAAGAACAATATTCACAATATGTATAAAAGAATGAACCACTATCACTAACTAATATATCAACCAAAGATCATTGTCAACACATATGAAGAGGAAATAAATCACAAGATAAACTCAAGAAAAAATAACTTATACATTAGGAATAAAATATAAATTTGAACAACTCCCCCCATCAAAGGAAATGGGACTATCCATAGTGTCAACAATATCATTCAACTTATTGAACAAAAAAATTGAAAACTCCAACCAAATAAACTCCAAGAAGGTGGCAACATAGATAAATCCAA
Organism: Chamaecyparis obtusa; assembly: GCA_027943335.1. NCBI lineage: Eukaryota > Viridiplantae > Streptophyta > Pinopsida > Cupressales > Cupressaceae > Chamaecyparis > Chamaecyparis obtusa. The sequence goes on from BSBK01004144.1 coordinate 756,558, forward strand.
ATACCTGCTGTACAAATTTTACTTAAATTTCAAAGAGCGACCAAGTGATCCAAGGGAAGGAACAAGGTTCATTATATGAATGTTTGAAGTCGAAGAAGTTTTCTCAAGATTCTACTCCTACAAAAGAAGCTGGACATATAAAAAAAACTACATCATGAAGACAATACATTGTATTATATGAACAATTTTCATCGGGTGAAATTTTATCATCGTGAGATTTTTCACTCCCTCCATAATATTAAAGATCTGTAGCTTCGTTTTACTTATGAAAAATGCAATATTTTTGTTGTGTCTCAAATATATAATTCTTTTCATTTACTTTTTTTATTACTTTCATGAAACTATTATTTTGATCTTATAGTCATCAATACTCTCTTGTCATAGACTCTTGACATATGCTTTGTTACTATTTGAAACCTCAATTTTCTTCTCATGAAAATTATCTCTTGTTCAACCAATGTTCTTTGATATAACCATTGATTCTTTTAATGTATCAAGTCACATTATGAACATATTTTAATATCAATTCCACTATCATTACATCATAGCAATGACAACCCTTTTTTACAAGATCACTCTATCACTATCTCTACATTCACATAATTGAATGTGTTGGTGGAATAATCTAAAATTAATTCAATTAGCACAAAGACTTCAATCTCCACATCATAGAATATTTGGAAAGCCCTTCTTTATTTATTCAAAAATATTGATTTCATCTTTGTCTATTTAGACAATATTACTAATCTACTCATTTTCATGATAGAAAATATCTTCCCTCTTTATTTGGCATTGAAGTAATCATACTTCTATTATCTTATCATTGTCTTTTCTCCTTATGATAAATGAACATATTTCTATTTAGACCATAAATAATTTCCGCAAATTATCAATTGAAATTTTAAGGCATACGTAGAAAGAGAGAAACTTCAAATGTGTAAGCCTTGCAAAGTGTAAGAAGGTATATATGCTTCATGTTTTCACTAATATTATGAACCTTTGTGCCATGTGATCAATCCTTATGCTAACACATACATTACCCTTATTTATGCTTCAACTATCATTCTTTCTACCACACTTTTAATCAGATCATCAATCACTTGTTAAATCAAAACCACAACAACAACTATAGACACTTAAAAATGGTCCACACCTATGGCCCCATTTTTTAACATGTCTTCTATGTCTAATTTTGATTGCTAATTCACCTCATAATTCTCCTCAATTTGACCTAATCAATCACTTTCAAATCCTAATTAAAATAATCAAAGTAGAATCAAATCCTTTTAAAAAATCATCAAAACCAACTCAATTTTGTATCAATATCATCAATTCCATCAAAATTCCTTAATTTTCTCCCTTTTGGGGTAAATGACCCTTAATATATCCTTAGGTCTTATCCTTGATAAATAAATAAATTTTATTTATCCCTTTTCCCTATGCCTTCATAGTTAATTAATTTGACATTAATTAATTGTCTAACATTTTGATTTATGGGATTTCATTTATTCCTAATTCCTAATTTGCTAATTTGGTTGGAATAAATGAGTTTTTAAATATAGAAATCCTCACTCTTCCACTTTCCCCTAAGTTTGCTTCCAACCCCTAAAATCTACCTTCCTAATTGCTTATGCTTTCCATTCCCATTTTCCACTAATCTAGCCTCCGCCTTTCCCTTCCACTTCTCCTCTAATTTATGAATTTATTTCCGACTTCTATTTATGCAATAAATCATTTAATAATTATGAAAAAGTCCTATTTGCACACTATTTTCTAATTTGATGATTTAGCCTTCAATCTCTATAAATTGAGATCAAAATCTCTTCATTGACTAACCATCATCTTTCAAATATTCTCGTAAATCTTCTAATTTTTCTTTCATATTTAAGTGTGTTTGTCATAGGATCTGCATATCAACTTTTTTAGGAGAAAGAAAGGGCATTAAAGTCCAATTGAGGGACTTCTTTGAGTTTATTTGCTTTCATTTTATACAATTTTTCTCAGTTGCTAAATAATGGTTAAGATGGGTGACATTTTTGTTTCCTTATCATGAATTATTATTTCCTTAGCATGAATTATTAACATTTTTCTAATCTTACATTTATTGAACCCGATGTGAACATTCTTATCTAACTGTTCTTGGTGTTTTTAGGGTGTTTTTTCAGGTCTAGGAGTAGTTATTCTCAATTGGGCTCTGTCTTGCATAGTTGGATCTCTATCCTATGTAGTTGGGAGTCCAAAGTGTTGCCCCAAATGCACTTGGAACTTCCAAGTGTCGCCCTAGATGTAGGTGGTCCTAGGAATTGCATAGTTGGGAAGAAGGATTAGCCATTAGGGTTTATACACTAGTTTACTCTCTACATTCAATCTAATTGCAATATAAGTGTATAATTTAGTTAAAATGAACCCTAACATGGAAAAATAACCTATAATTACCACTCATACTTGAGTTCAGCTCCTAAAATGAAAATTCACCTAGTTTAGAGTTCAATGTGAATTTGCCTAGTTAAGGTGTTATTAAATCAATTTAAATTTGCATGTAGTTTATGTTATACACTAAGTTTGCACCATTGTTTCAAGCTCTCGTAGTCTTGATAACCTAGTATAACATGAGAATCATCTCCAGGTTGTGGGACCTATGCTAACTAAGATGAGACCTCTAGGTTCTAGGCTGGTTCCTCTTGGATAATCACCTTAATATGCTTCTAGACATGAAAGTAAACTTTTGAGGGAAAGGGATAGAAGGAATGCTTGGAAAGGGAAATGACTTGAAAGCAAACTACCTACTAGGTGATACACCAAAATTAGGGTTTAGATCTCAGTATAGAGGATGAAACCAACGAAGGGCTTAGGTCTAGGAGATCACAACTCACTAAATAGGCTTGCATAAGTGTTTCATAGAAGGGTCTATGATAGAGAAAGGCTATTCAGGGAAAAAGAGGATTTCATAAACAATATCATTATTGAAGACTTAGAAACAATTTATGACCTGCAAACAACATTCACTTCTACAACTCGGCATAAGAATGAGACAAGATTGTTAGGGGGTTGAAGTATACCCACAAAAGCATTCACATCCAATCATCCACAATAACACACAATAGTTGCAGAAAGAGAGAGGGATCAGGAACCCTAAGATATCATTGAAACATCATATACATCAATCTAATAAGGGATAATTCAAACAAGGAAGCATAGAGACATGAAGGATTGTCACAAAATACCTTTGCAATATTTTTATTATCAATGGGAATTTTACAACTGTATAAGCCAGAGGGTAGAAATGATACCATAGATGACCCTTAAGAAAAGATGAATTTCTTCTACAATTGTCCAACTCTGAGCTTCAAAAGCTCTAAAAATATAATATATACATCCTCCCTTGCCCACAAGCAAGAGTCAAAACCTAACTAGGGTTACATATGTTTGACATAAAATAATAGCCAACCCTAACTCAAACAAATTTGATCATAATTGTATCCCTGTAACATCATGGCTGATCAGATATTTGAGTTTACGTGTCCATCCCTATACTTCATTTGCCTGCGGACAAGCAACCTAGATCCATCAACTTTGCTGCACAAAGTCTCACCATGAATGCTCAAATTGGTACTCTTAGAAAGCAAGAAATGACCTGTGATGATTGCGCAGGTCTTCACATCATTTTCCCCAACTACAATCATCCTTGAAACATAAATTTTAGCTACCCATTTTGTTGCAACCGACCATTGGATCAAAACCAAGAAAAAATCCTGCAGAGAAATATTTTAAAATTTGAATATTAATGGCTAATAGGTGGTGCCACACTTTTCTTCTATTGATGACCATCGTTTAAATCTCAATCTCATTTTAAAACATGACCGTTAGATCTTCTTATTTACCTGGGAACCGTTCGTCTGTAGAATTAACCTCAAGTCCACCTCGGGTTACCTTTTCTCATTGGTCGCAGGACTGCTAATTGTTTTAACTGACCTTGGTTAAGTCTGGCAAACCTGAGAAACCCTTATTCATTGATTCATTTAATGTTTTTCTAACCTTGGGCCCATTCGCCACTTGGAAATCTTTCATTTTCCCTGAGCGCCTCATCAACAAACATCTCGACAGGCTCTGACAATGGACCCACTCAAACTGAGATTCCAATCTAATGGCGGGTGCATGATCTCATGACCGCCGAATATTCCTTTAGATCATACACCCACCATAGATTTTCATTAAGTCATGACCCCACTGACACATTGTTCCACTTGGAAGTCTTCATCAGCACACGGCAACCAATCACATTTGAGCAAGTCAGCATACTTGGCAACACGGTCCCACAAATTGTCTCTTTACTTTGACCAGTCAAAAGATGACATGTCATCTTGACCTAGCATTGGACCCATTGACAAGACTTGAACACTTGGTAGATCAAATGGTGGGTGCAAGATCACATGTGTTAGAAAAGGGCTATGCGAAGATACGCCAGACGTTGATCTTCATTCTTCTGACATTCCTGCAGAGACTCTGACATAGCCCCACTGACAAATCTTAGTCAATACTATGTGGACCAACATAAAATGAGCACATCAACAAATGAGGACCCACCCACAAGGCTCTGACATTCTTTACAAATCATCATCTCTCAACCAATAAGGAGCCTCCACATAGGACAACATGACATCAAACCCACTGTCACACTGCAGCGCTTCATTGAAAGGGAATTGACGATCAATCCATGATCTGATGCTCTGAAACAAACCCTTCAGATCATCAAACAACTATTAGATCTTCTAACTAGGACCCCACAAAAAAAGACCATTGGACCTCTTAGCAAACACACGACTGAGGAAAGGCTAGCTATTTCACTGGGTTACGGGATGTTAAGACTTAATCTCCAAACATTTGGTGACTAAGAGAACCAATGTAATTGTTGAATCACTGAATAAAAGGGGTAACTGCCGGTGAACCTAGAGAACTTGCGACCGACCAATGAGAATAAAGAACACATGGGTTTTTTGAGGACTTAAGTGGTTGAGATAAAGTAACATGAAAATAGAAACTGGCTTAGGGTTACTTAGGGTTTTTGGCACAACGGCTACATTTGCAAATATTTTGACTAGCAGGCCAAGGAGATAGAAAATTTGCAGAGGCCAGGAAACCAAACATAAAATCATGAGATTTTTAGGGATACTTGGCAAGGTGAAAATAGAGATTTTGGAACAGGTTTTAGCCAAATTTGCATGTACATGGAAATTGGGGTAACATTTTGGTGATTTCTGTTGGATGTCAGCCTGCTAGACATGGATCAGTGGCCTTTATATATTCATTAGGCATGGGGTCATCTCAGGAACACAAAACTTTTGACAAAGAGGAAAAACTCAAACTAGAAGGACAAACTTGTGCATGAGCACTTCTTGGAAAGCATGAAACTAACCTAGAAAATAGGGAAAGAAAGCAAGGGAAATATTTACAGAGATTTACAAGGAAGGACTAACCTCAAAACAGGGATTCAAGTGGAAACCATTTACTGATATTGGCAAGGCATCTCCTTTAAGGGTTGATAGTTGAAAGGCATTAGACCCCTTGCACTCTGTTATAACAAATGGTCCACCCCAAAATGAATCAAATTTTGTATGTCTGCCAAGCTTGGATCTGAACTCATCCCACTTGAGGACTACATCTCCAACTTTGAAACTTCTGACTTTGACTCTTTTATCAAAGCTCTTCTTTGTTTGGATCTGGTGGAATTCCATATCCTACATTGATTTTTCTCTGATCTCTTCCAATTCCATCAACTAAGCATATCTGATCTGCAAAGGATCTCCTTCTTCAAATAGAGCATATTGAGTGGCTAAGTCCAGGGCTGGTAACTTAGTTGAAATGGACAACTTGGCCTCCTTGCCATATACTAACACATAAGGGGAGTTCCCAATGATCTTCTTTGGGGTAATTATATCTAACCACTAGGCAGACCTCAACTTTGTATGCCAATCTCTCTGATTGTCTTGTAGAGTCTTCTTGATTATCCTAATCAAGTTCTTGTTTGTTGATTCTACCAAGCCATTGCCCTGAGGGTAATAATTTGAACTGGTATTCGGATAAATGCCATTCTTGATTTCCCACTCTGAGACTTTGAGGCATGTGAATGCTAATACATTATTTGATATTATGGAATCAGGAGTGCCAAACCTATGAACTATATCATCATAAAAACTTAGGACAACACTCTCATTGGCTTCCTTTAAAGCAATTGCCTCTGTCCATCTGGTGAAGTAATCTGTTGCAGTGATTATCCGTTTATGGCCTGCACTAGATGGAGGATTGATCATGCCAATGAAGTCTATGCCCCACTCCATGAAGGGCTGATCTATTCTGATTGGTTGTAGGGGCAAGGCTGCAAGCCTCTCTTTTCCTACAAACATAGCACACTTGATGCATTTTCTCACATACTCATGACTATCCTTAAAGATAGATGGCCAATAGTATCCAACCCTCATGATCTTAAAAGTAGTAGTCCTAAGAGAAAAGTGACCTCCAGAAGGTCCATCATGAAACTCAAATAGGACATCAGCTATCTCTTCTGAATCTATGCATCTTAAAAGGACACCACTGTGATCCTTTCTCAAAAGAACTTCATTTATCAGCACAAAAGGAATAGATTTTAATCTATAATACCTTCTCTTTGCTGAATCCAAACTTGTAGTCCATTTTCCTATCCTCAAGTAATTGACCATGTTAGGCAACCAACTAGATGCCTTGGCTTGTTCTTCTGTAGAATGCACCACTAGAGATGCATCTATTGTTTCTGATTTCTTTGATCTCTCATCCCCTGCCAAATGCTCACAAAGACCTCTTCCTCTAACCAGCTTGGTAGTTTGAATATCTATGTCATATTCCATCACCTTGGTGATCCAACCAGCTCTTTTCTCATTTAGGTCCTTGGAAAGAAAAAATTCTTTGACACTTGGATGAGTAACCTTCAATTGTACCTTGCTATGAGTCAACAAATATCTAAACTTTTTAAGGCTCTTTACCACAACAAGTACATATTTTTCTACAAAAGAGTATCTATGTTCATACTCTTCTAAACCTTTGCTAAAGAAAGCAATAGGTTGCTCCAATCCTTCTAAATTTTCTTGAGTTAGCATTGCAGATATAGCATCATGACCCCCATAAGCATAAAGGATAAAATCTTTACTAAAATTTGGGTTTAGGAGAGCAAGGGCTTCTGTTAAGGCCTCTTTGATAGCTTGGAAATTAACTCTCCATTCTTTGGTCCAACTAAAAGTTGAACTCTTCTTTAACATGGCTGTCAAAGGCTTTAGTAAATCTACAATGTTAGGCAAGAACCTTCTAACAAAATTAATCTTTCCTATGAAAGATTAGAGACTTTTCTTATGATGTGGCAATGGTAGCTCTAAAATGGCTGTAATTCTCTCAGGATCCACTATGATCCCCTCTTTGGATACTACATATCCCAACAATTTTCCTTCATGGATTGCAAACACACATTTCTTGGGATTAAGAGATATCCCAAATTCTCTACATCTTTCAAAAATCTTCCTCAAATGTTTGATATGATCTGCTGCATGCTTGGAATAGACAATTATGTCATCTAAGTAGACCAGTACAAACTTGTACATGAGGCCTTTAAAGGCCATGTCCATTTCTTTTTGAAATGTAGCACCTGCATTTGACAAACCAAAGGGCATCTTTTGATATGCCATGGTTCCCCACTTGGTTGTAAATGTAGTCTTGTATTGATCCTCTTCATTCACTAAGATCTGATTGTATCTTGAATAGCCATCCAATAATGAAAATCTCTTAGATCCAGAGACACATTGTAAGATTTGTTCCATGGAGGGCAGTGGATGGCGGTCTTTTAGAGAGGCCCTTTTAAGATCCCTGAAGTCAACACATAACCTCAGCTCTCCATTCTTCTTCCTGATAGGAACAAGGTTGGAAACCCAACTAGTATGTTTGATGGGGTAGATGATACCACTTTCTATCAATTTGAGCACTTCTTTATGCATAAGTGGCTCAAGCTTGGGATTAACATGCCTTTGTTTTTGCCTCACTAGTTTGGTATTAGGTTCTAATTCAATAGTGTGCTGAGCAAGGGCTGGATCAAAACCTTTAAGATCTTCATATTGCCATGCAAAAACATCATTGAATTCTTTGAATAATTGGGTATAAGCTTTCTTCTACAATTTAGTGTTCACTTTTCCAAATTGTAAGCTCTTACCCGATTCCAACTCTAATTCAACACAATGTTCTTGTTGGACTACTAGGCCAACTTTATTCTTCTTGACTTCATCATCCTTGTTGAAGATAGTCTCTAAGGTAACAAGACATCTAAGCATCTTATTGGACTTTAGTTGTATCACTTGATCACCATAATTTTGTGATAATCTCTCTTGATTATTCCTTGAAAAGACATTCTCTTCAAACAAGAATTGTAGAATTTGTTCATCATTGTCAAACACTTGCCAATTGACATCATTATCAGGAATAGAAGGTCTAAAAATCACTTTGATATGCTATTGATCTACCTCTTTTGAAATGCTATTTGGAATGTCATACTGAGATCCAATAGCAGCTAACCTATCTGCATTTTGATTTAGCTTCCTAGGGATAGCAATAATATTGAAAGCACAAAAATCTTCAATTGCATCCCAAACTCTATGCTTGTATGATCTCAAGGTGTCATTTTTGGTTGCACTCATCCCTCTTACTTGGCTGACAACTAATTCACTATCACCATAAACTTTTAAAGCCTTAAGCCCTCTTTTCCTAGCCCATTCTAGTCCATTGACTAGACTTTCATATTCTGCAGTATTGCTAGTGCAGGAGAAACTAAATCTAAAGGTAGTATAATACCTTTCTCCTTTTGGGGACACTAGGATAGCACCACCACTAGAACCATGTCTACTTCTAGCCCCATCAAAAAATAGTTCCCAAACCTAATTGTTTTGATCTTCTAAATTAGTGTCTTCTTTGAAAAGGCTTGGCTCTATGGATCCACTTTCTTGTATTAAATAACTTCCCAAACCAAAATCCCAAAAAAGATTTTCTTGGGCCTCTAAAGCTCTTTCATCTAGAAGAATATCAGGGATACTCTCTATCTTTGTGCTTGCTTCACTAATAGTTTGGAAGTCACTGTCATCAAATATAGGGCAGTTTACATTGATGGTATTGGACACATATGGCTCTATATGGTGTGCTGCTAATGGTTCTAACTTAATGGTGACCTTGGTCCCATACCTTGTATGAAATAGCATGTGATACCAATCAGAAGATAGGTAGCCTCCTATCTTGGATGTAAACTCCCTTGACAGACATATAGCAAATAATGCAGGGAGATCTATGATATATATATCAAGAAGAATGGAAAAATTAGGACTAGCATGCAAGATTAGACTGGTATCCTTGGCCACACCTATGGTATTGACTGAGGATCCATCAAGTTGGGTAACCTTCTTTTGGAAGGGCTCATATTTTAGTCCTAATTGGTCAGCCGCCTTCTTGGGCATTACCATGCTAGTAGCTCCACTATCTACCATACAATTATGCACTAAAGATTTTCCAATAATTAGAGATACATAAAAGGGAGGTGGCTTTGAATTCCTACCTTGTGTGGCATTTCCTTTGGAGTTGCTACTTGGAGCCTCCTTTTCTTGATCAGTGTTAACCAACACTGGCTTTGCAGCTTCTTTTGCAAGTTGAGGAGTTGCCACTTCTGTCATGGCCTTCTTCAAAATTTTAGGCTATCCTAGAAGAGCCACAGAGTCCGACATGGACATGGTAATATTCACCTTCTTCATGTTGTCTACAATATTGAAAGGTGTCATAGTGTGTACTCTTTGTTGTACCTTTACTATGATGGGCTCCACCTCTTTGGAATGTTGGTTCTCTCTACTTGTAATGACAGGAGCCTCCTTAGGTGTGATGGGAGTAGCTTGCTATAGTGGCTCTGCAGATGTAGTGGCTTTGGCATTGGAATCTACTCTTTCCATGTCTTGAGCTCTTCTCTTTGCTCTTGTAAAGGCAACAAAAGCAACTTCATCATTGACTCCATTGAATTCTAGTTATTCCCAATTAAAGAGAGCAGTCTCATGCTCTTGTGATTCCTATTGAGGCACTGACCCACTGGATGAAGCCTCTGATTGAGCTTGTGAGGCATTTTGAACCATTAGAGCTTGGTTCATCCACCCATTTGAACATGTAGCTTGATTGTGAGGCTGATTACAAGGAAAGCACCATTCATTATCCATAGCCATATTATTTTGGCTAGGAACCATATCCCTAACTGGATTTGCAGAATTGAGGGGTGCAGGGTTATATGGTTGGAATGGTCTTTGGTTAAAACTTTGTCTTTGTCCTTGATACCCTCCTTGGTATGGTGGCCTATTTTGTTGATAAGGTTGTCCTTGACTTTGATATTGCTAATTAGGACCTTGGCCTTGTGGCTGAAATGGTGGTCTGATTCCTTGACCTTACTTCTTTAGATTTGTGACTTCTTTAGTCAAGGTCTGCAACAAGTTTGTCATTTCTTGCTGACTGCTTTGTTGGCTATTCTTTATGTCTTGTAACTCTTGAGAAAAACTAATTGTTGGCTCCTGGCCACTAGTACTAGCCTGATGTGCTAATATAGTAGGAATAGGGGTAAATGGGGGTACTTGTGCAGGTGCAATGGGTTGAAGGCTAGGAAAAATGGGCATTAGTGGCCTTCTAGCAATCATGCCTGCTTGAATCAAATAATTTTCAACCTTGATAGCTATGTCAAAGGCTTGGGGTAAAGAAGTACTGCCCATAGACTGGATCATGATAGAAATTTGACCATTCAAGCTTTTCAAGTAGTATAGAAAAGCATGGTCAGCTGATGGCCTTACTAATACTAGAATTCTATTCCATGTTTTGAGGAATCTACTATTGTAATCTATCATTTTCTCTTGAGGGTCTCTCTTAATAGTTGTTAACTGTTCAACTAGAGACAAGTTATCTGATTTATCCTCAAAATTCTTACTTAATGCATCCCCTAATTCATCCCATGAAGTAATAGAACCAACAGTTAGAGTTCTAAACCATTCAAGAGCCTTACCTTTTAGAGAGGCTACTAATAATTTGGTGGCCACATCTTCTTGAGTTATGTTGTGTATGCTGCAGATGGTGGTCACATCTCTTATGTGTTCAAAAGTAGTTGTCTGCCCTTCTCTAGTGAAATCAGGTATACTCTTTAGTGCCACCAAGGGCACATCATGATGTTGAGCAAAGGCTAATGGACTTTCTTGGTTGAATGGTGCAAAGGAAAACTGTCTAGCCATTGCAGGAGTTGGAATCTAAAGATTAACAACTATGTGAGTTGTATTTGCTGCTGGATTTGAATCTTCTTCTAGATCTCTAGTTAGAGATCTTCCTCTTCTTCTGGAATGAAAGGGAAAAGGTCTCCTTTCTAAGGTATCAGGAGGTGTTGATTGAACTCTCCTTGCAGGGGATATTCTTTGAGTTGACCTGCCTTTATGACTTCTTTTTGAGGGAAACTCTGAAAATTTAGTGGGTTTTGAGCTCCTAGTCTCAATCTTTCTCATAAACCTTGAACAAGGTTGGCTTGGATCTTTGAAATCAGTGGAGTCACTAGATATACTTGACATAACAACTTCTAAAAACCTATATCATGCAATATGTATATCAAAGATAATATAATCTTCAAACAATGAACTTATTGTGTAGTCCCACTGGGCGTGCCAGAATTGTTATACACTAAGTTTGCACCATTGTTTCAAGCTCTTGTAGTCTTGATAACCTAGTATAACATAGGAATCATCTCCAGGTTGTGGGACCTATTGTAACTAAGATGAGACCTCTAGGTTCTAGGCTGGTTCCTCTTGGATAATCACCTTAATTTGCTTCTAGACATGAAAGTAAACTTTTGAGGGAAAGGGATAGAAGGAATGCTTGGAAAGGGAAATGACTTGAAAGCAAACTACCTACTAGGTGATACACCAAAATTAGGGTTTGGATCTCATTATAGAGGATGAAACCAATGAAGGGCTTAGGTCTAGGAGATAACAACTCACTGAATAGGCTTGCATAAGTGTTTCATAGAAGGGTCTGCGACAGAGAAAGGCTATTCAGGGAAAAATAGGATTTCACAAACAATAGCATTACTGAAGACTTAGACACAATTTATGACCTGCAAACAACATTCACTTCTACAACTCGACATAGGAATGAGATAAGATTGTTAGGGGGTTGAAGTATACCCACAAAAGCATTCACATCCAATCATCCACAATAACACACAATAGTTACAGAAAGAGAGAGGGATCAGAAACCCTAAGATATCATTGAAACATCATATACTTCAATCCAATAAGGGATAATTCAAACAAGGAAGCATAGAGACATGAAGGATTGTCACAAAATACCTCTGCAATGTTTTTATTATCAATGGGAACTTTACAACTGTATAAGCTAGATGGTAGAAATGATACCATAGATGACCCTTAAGAAAAGATGAATTTCTTCTACAATTGTCCAACTTTGAGCTTCAAAAGCTCTAAAACTACAATATATACATCCTCCCTTGCACGTAGACAAGAGTCAAAACCTAACTAGGGTTACATATGTTTGACATAAAATAATAGCCAACCCTAACTCAAACAAATTTGATCATAATTTTTATCTCTGCAACATCATGGCTGATCAGATATTTGAGTTTAGGTGTCTATCCCTGTACTTCATTTGCCTGCGGACAAGCAACCTAGATCCATCAACTTTGCTGCACAAAGTCTCACCATGAATGCTCAAATTGGTACTCTCAAAAAGAAAGAAATGACCCATGATGGCTGCATAGGTCTTCACATCATTTTCCCCAACTGCAATCATCCTTGAAACATAAATTTTAGCTACCCACTTTGTTGCAACCGACCATTGGATCAAAACCAAGCAAAAAACTTGCAGAGAAATATTTTAAAATTTGAATATTAATGGCTAACAGGTGGCACCACACTTTTCTTCTATCAATGGTCATCATTTAAATCTCAATCTCCTTTTAAAACATGACTATTAGATCTTCTTATTTACCTGAGAACCGTTCGTTTACAGAATTAACCTCAAGTCCACCTCGGGTTACCTTTTCTCTTTGGTCGCAGGACCACTAATTGTTTTAATTGACCCTGGTTAAGTCTAGCAAACCTGAGAAACCCTTAGTCACTGATTCATTTGATGTTTTTCTAACCCTGGGCCCATTTTCCACTTGGCAATCTTTCATTCGCCCTGACTGCCTCATCAGCAAACATCTCGGCAGGCTCTGACAACGAACCCACTCAAACTGAGATTCCAATCTAACGGTGGGTGCATGATCTCATGACCACCAAATATTCCTTCAGATCATATGCCTATTGTAGATCTTCATTAAGCCGTGACCCCACTGACACATTGGTCCACCTGGAAGTCTTCATCAGCATGCAACAACCAATCACATTTGAGCAAGTCAGAATACCTGGCAACACAGTCCCATAGATTTTCTCTTTACTTTGATCAATCAAAAGATGACATGTCATCCTGACCTGGCATTGGACCCATTGACAGGACCTGAACACTTGGTAGATCAAATGACGAGCGCAAGATCACATGTGTCAGAAAAGGGCTATGTGAAGATACGCCAACCATTGATCTTCATTCTTCTGACATCCCTGTAGAGACTCTGACATGGCCCCATTGACAAATCTTAGTCATCATTATGTGGACCAATAGAAAATGAGCACATCAGCAAATGAGGACCCACCCACAAGGCTCTGACATTCTTTACAAATCATCATCTCTCAACCAATCAGGAGCTTCCACATAAGACAACGTGGCATTGGACCCACTGACACACTGCAATGCTTCATTGAAAGGGAATTGACAGTCAGTGCATGATCTGATGCTCTGACACAAACCCTTCAGATCATTAGACAGATGTTAGATCTTCTAACCGGGACCCCACATAAAAATACCGCTGGACCTCTTAGCAAACACGCGACTAAGGAAAGGCTAGCTGTATCACTAGGTCGCGGGATGTTAAGACTTAACCGCCAAACATTTGGCGACTAAGAGAACCAATGCAATCGTTGAATCATCGAATAAAAGGGGTAATCGTCAGAGAACCTAGAGAACCTATGACCGACCAATGAGAGTAAAGTGCACATGGGTTTTTTGAGGACTTAAGTGGCCGAGATAAAGTAACATGAAAATAGAAACTGGCTTAGGGTTACTTAGGGTTTTTGGCACAATAGCTACATTTTCAAATATTTTGACTAGTAGGCCAAGGAGATAGAAAATTTGTAGAGGCCGAGAAACCAAACATAAAATCATGAGATTTTCAAGGATGCTTGGCAAGGTGAAAATAAAGATTTTGGAACAGGTTTTAGCCAAATTTGCATGTACATGGAAATTGGGGCAACAGTTTAATTAGGGGTATAAATTGATTCAAAAAATTTAAAATAAAGTTTATAAAATGGAAAATGAACCTAAAATAAACACTCATACTTGATTTGGGCTCCAAAAATAAATATTCACCTTGTTTAGAGTTTAATAAAAATTTACCTAGTTAGGGTGTTTTCAAATTAATTCAAATTTACACGTGGTGTATGATGGGCCTAGTTTAGGGACATGTTTTAATGTGATTTTTTGATATGTTTTCAAAAAAATTTTATGTTCTAAAAACTCTTTTAACTAAGTATGGTGGCTCATGATAGTCACCAAGAACTCCTTTATATGCCCTTCGGTTTAAAACTCTTAGCTATGATAGTACTGTATGATGGATAAAATTTACTTGTTTTCATTATGAATTTGGTTTAATAGAACTTTAGTTTCCTTTATGAAATTATTTATGAATGGATGAAGTGTGATGAGTTCCTATAGACAAGTAATTAATTATTTCTTGTAGCCATATGATATGTACATAATTAATTAGGATTGATATAAATGAGAGGATGGATGTAAAATAAATGAAATGTATATCTTTTTATACTAATTACCTTATGCACGAGTAAAGTAAATGGTGAAGGAGAAGATTCAACAAACTTATGGCGAGCATGCAGTAGTTATGAAAAAAATGGTTCAACATACCATGTTGGGAAGAGTAAAAGTTGGAGTAAAGTTCTAACTAAGTTGCTTGATTCTTTGGGTGACTAAGTTAAGATGTATTTATTATGAGAAGATCTAGGAACTTTAGTTTTCTATATTTCCTCATGTGGCTATGCATGTTAGACTCATTATTTCTGATGTAGAGGAAAGTGGGGCTTCTATTTGGTGGCTCCAAATAGTCTTCAACACAAATGTTGTTTTTGTAAGGTCCCTTGAACCTTCTTCACTCATGGATCAAATCTAAGATCCGTACCAATTCCAAGACCAACTAATGGTCATACACTTAGTCTTCTTCAAGACTCATTACCACTTTTCTCCACACCAAGAAATGCAAACCACTCTTAACAAAAACCAAACCAAATTACCTTCTTGCTGTCCCTCAGGATATACCTATACACAAAGGTATATAAATTTTGACCCAGACCAAAACTCTTAAATCACTCTACTAAGGATGAGTGTAATTAGGTCTACCAAAACATATCTGAAGCTCATCAAAATCCAATGGTTGGTTGGAAAGATATGGCTCCCGTACTGAGGGTCAATTTTTTAGATACAGTATTCTCTACCAATCTGAGATCTCTATCTTCAACCCTTTGCATGTCCCTTTTCCCTACACAAAAAGGATTACAAAACACATACCAAACTAACATGCATTTATACCATGAAGATATTTGGCCTTACATGGTTTTGCAACCTTGAATACTCTTTCTTAAGACAAGTGACTGTGATTATCCATGCATTGACACAGCAAGACAACAAACACAAAAAAAAAAGATTAATGCAATGCTTTCAAGGGATTTAATCCCCAATCTTGATCATGCATAACAAATAACATTAGGATGATCACTCCAACATTGGAGTCTCAAAAACAATGAAAAAAACAACAAAAATGCTAGATTAATGGGAAGCTTGATGTTTTTTCATTTCCAAAGACTCTGCTACAACCATACATGGCTGTCCACAAACTAACACAAAATCAGATCTCTTTCATTCTTGCTCTCCTCCAAATTTTTGAGAGCTTCTATCTCTTCTCACACACACACCCTATTCTATCTCCATTTTCCAAAACCCTAACTAACTCCTTCCAAGCATGCCAATTATTTTAAAGCATGAAACTAATGTTGTCAAGTGACAAACAAAGTTGTCAACTTGACCACCAAATATTTTGATCCCCTAATATAATTTCTAATGGTCTTTTGGTGACCTGGAATCATGAACTCACTCCTCACACACACTCCCATTGCTAATACTAAAAAGATCATTATTTTAACTATATGGTGGCCCTTATAGGGCACTTTTCCTTATCATGGCAACATGAACAAAAGAATAGCATAAAGGCACTAATGGCCCAATTACATTAAAATAAGGTCTTCATGGATCAATTTGTGTGACCTCTTTATCTTCTTGGGATGCTCTGCATCAATTTCTAGTTGAGTTAACATATCATGTGCTTCTTCAATGTAATTAAATTGCCAACATTAAATGAAGAGGAGTGGTCTGTAGTTATCTTAGGAGTTATATGTATAAATAAGTTGTTGTCCTCTTCTCATAGATAGATAGAGAGATAAAGAAAGAAAATAGTTGGAAGATAGATCATGCAGTTATTTCATTATACTATTACACTTTATCTTCAACAATATAGTTGAGTTCAGTTTCAATGTGTAATCCA
Source organism: Chamaecyparis obtusa (assembly GCA_027943335.1). Classification (NCBI taxonomy): domain Eukaryota; kingdom Viridiplantae; phylum Streptophyta; class Pinopsida; order Cupressales; family Cupressaceae; genus Chamaecyparis; species Chamaecyparis obtusa. The sequence continues at coordinate 773,338 of BSBK01004144.1, forward strand.
TTTCTTCCTTGAGAATAAGAATTAAGGTTTATGTTGAGCTTATAAATTGTTTGTAGTTAGCTTCACTCATCCAAAGGGGCCCACTTGGTGAGTAAGCCTTTGTATATTTTGTACTTTATAGTTGGTATTCATAGCTTAGACTATTCCTGTAGCTACTAGAAATTGAACCACTGGCTATTCCTATAGCCAAAGACTAGTAGAGTAGATCCTACTTATAAAATCTAAATTTGATACTTAATGTAGTTTGTTCTTTATGTTGTTAGGTTAGGAATTCAGTTCCAACATTAACTTTCTTGCAAATTTACTTATGAATTTAATAGGCTTCAAAAAAGAACTTAGTGCATATATCTTGCTACATCATTTCAAGTCTACATCCCTAGTTTGATATTTAAATGCACCTTGAAATAGGTAGATAGATGATTATTGGATGTCTAATCCTTAAGCATGGGAGAGTTTTCCTAGCTAACAACCCTCTTTTAAAGGTAGATAGTGTAATTAGGGGTTCAAATTGATTTAAAATATTTTAAATAAAGTTTTTCAAATGGATTAATGAACCCTAATGTCTGAAATATACATGATGATGAACTCAAATATATCAAAATTAGGGATTTTTAGAATTTTATGAGTTCTTTTACTTGATGTCTCAGATCATGTGTAGTTGGGTTCCAAAGTGCACCCCCATGGGTAATTGGTCTCCCAAGTGCATGTAATTGGGCTCCCAACTATGCCATAGGTGAATTTGGTCACTTCTTTGATGCAGTTGGTCACTTCTTTGACGCAGTTGGTCACTTCTTTGATGCAGTTGGTCACTTCTTTGATGCAGTTGGTCAGGTTTGCTTATTCTTTGATTCAAAGTTCATGCTATGTATGTTATCTCTATTTTTGTTGATAGAATAGAGGTTTTGGGTTAGTAATCAGCTTATATAGATCCTTAATACTCATGGGATGAACAATACATGAAAAAATACTAGTGTATTTGATACAAAATATTTGACGAAGACCTTAAATGTATCTTTCAAAACCTTTTGTGCTTATTTTTAGTAGTTATAAAATACCATTTTGGTGCATAAAATGAACAACATGCTTATGTTTTTGAAGTGTTCTTTAGATTTTCAATCCTAAAAAAGTGAATGAATGTATCCTCTCCCCTCACCTTCACAGATCATAGGTGTAAGAGAAACTCATTCAATATTTTTAGAGGTCCTGCCTCCTAGTAGTGCTTCAAAATGTACGTTGCCAATATTTTCATCTACCTTGGTGTTTTTGGTCATATCAATTTATTTTTCTCTTTGTTATGGTTTCTAGGGCTTAGGGTTTTATGTTTTTTTTCTCAATTTTTTTTTCATTTTATGTAAAACCCTAGCTCTATTCTATTTTGACGTTACTTTTTGGGCTTTAAGTTAAAATTGTGTTGAGTGTCATGTTTATCATTAAAAGGGGGCCATGTTATATCCCTAGGTTTACATTTATGTTTGGTTGCTCCTTTTACTTTTTCCTAAGTCTAAGTCCCTTAACGTAGTATCCCTGTGGTCACAATTTTATGAATAAATTAAGGGTATCATTGTCATTCTAGGTGGGTCTCTTTTACATTTCTAGAAAAGAGATACATGTCAATTTTTCATTGGTCCCATAATTCTACAAAGATAATTTACTGAGTTTTCTACTGACCATAGCATCGTGGGACACTGCCATTTGTCATAAATTTATTAATTGCAAAACTATTGAAAGGTTTTAATATCATATGTCTATTGCCTTGTGTTAAAGGCCGAGTTAATTACGGCACATCATTTTGCACATCAAGAAAATGAGCACATATGTTTTAAAGATAAGGATAAAGGTTCTCAAGAGTTAATGGTTGGGGATAATAATGTGTTATAATGAGTGATTAAAATAAGATCAAATATAGCATCTTTCATGATCCCACAATCAAAAGATACAAGGTGTTGGATTACAGAGAGGGGCGGGGGGTGAATTAGTAATCCTAGATTCTTTGTACCTTAAAAAATTTCTCTGATTCAACTTGGTGTCAACTTGGTGTTAACTGACAATAGATAAATTAACTTTATCAATTAGAAATAGCATTCACAATAAAAATTCAACACATATAACACTAGTATTTAATGTGGAAAATCAATTTGGGAAAAATAATTGTGGGAATTGTCACTCACTAAAGAAATAATCTTGTGAAGTATGTTTGGTTAAAATCCAATCTGGTTAAAGATTACAATGCACATTGTTAAATGTGACCCTGTTAGGGGATTTTCCTTATATATGTTAGGATCTTCACTCTTTTAAGAGTGTCCTGGTTAAAGTTCTTCAAACACTCTACTAGAATGTCACCCTTTTCAAGGATTTGCAATAAGATTGTTAGGTCCACTGGGTTAAGATATTTTTCTATTATAAATGTTAATAAGAAATAATATATAAATTGATTTGTAAATCTACAACTAACTTTCTCATAATCAGATCCCTTGTGCTCTCTTTGTAATCACTTTACACTAGCTTCAACACTTCAATAATCTCAACATTCTAACTCAGATTTCAACCATTTCCTTCTTCACTGCATCAGTAGGTGACTCAACAACTCTTCAACTTGCTAGCCTTTTCTTCATATAGTTTCATCCTTTACATAGACTTTATTTTTCCTCTTAATCTCCTTTATTAAATTTTCCTTTGATTAATCTCAGTTGTCTGATCATCCTTATAAACTAATTCAATGAATTTAGAGCTCGATAAAATATTTTATCATCACCTCAAAACTTGAACTTTGTTGGAACTTGTACCTTCACTTTTTTCTGATTAGATCTATACCATAGATCATCACCTTGAATTTTTTTGATTGTAGATCTCTTCAACTAACTCTTCCTTATCATTAGAATCTTCTAGCTCATCCTAGCTCATCATTAAATGTCATTCTAATCCTTGTATTTAATTTTTGTTCCTTTCTCAGTGACTAACTTATTTCTCTTCAACCAAAATTCTATTTACTTCATTTAGTAACTGAAACCTTCTACTCGGTGTCTTGACTTCCTTTCTCTTTATCGAAACTTACTTTCCTTTTACCAAATGACTTTTTCCTTCTCGATAACCAAACTATTTTGTTAGCCAACTTGACTAATCTTCTTTATCAACTTGATATAATCAAATTTTTAGTAGAAAATAATTGTATCTACATAACCTTAACATTTTATGATCTGTATTAGCTACCCAATTAAGTTATTCAACTTCACAAAATTTATCTTCGTCTTCTTCTTTAACTCACTCAACTTATATCATACTCTCAATGATATGGCAACTCAATATAAATCAGAGATCAATTGCTTGACATAAATGAAAATATAATAATTGATCTAATCTTTCTACAATCTTGTATACCTCCGATCTTAGTCAGTCTTCATCATCATCACCATCAGTTATTGTAACAATCTCCCTCTTTGGCATTTATGACAATACTCACTATCAATTGATGATGGAAACACTTACTGACTTTTCTTTGTCCTTTACTCCCTTTGAGCTTTACTTCTTTCTTCTTTTCTTGGTCTCCTTCTTGTTAGACTAACTAAGAGGGGGGACATTAGTGATCCACAGTCCCAAATCAAAATGTATAATCCAAAACAATTTACTTAAACTTCTATAGCTTGGTAACATAAAATACTATACTGTCTATGATTTTAATGATTACCAGTCAATAACATATAATGATTACCGATCAAATCTAACATGTAATATGTAAAGTATGATAACAAAAAATCACCACATTGAACACATAATATAAAAGATTTAACATGGAAACCCTGTGACAACCCAAAAATTGTTCACTCTTCTGAAGTGAGGTCAGTGAAGACCCAACCCTGTTAAAGGTTACAAACACACTTTGAGGTGTGACCTTGTTAGAGGATTTTAGACCAACCATTATCATCCAACCAACATTCACTATGGGGTTGATAGGATAACAATGTTCATTCTATGAATGATACATATAAAAATTTCAAGTCCACTCTGTTAAGAGATTCTTTGTTTACAATGGTTAAAATGTAACAAAAGGTGATTTGATTACAATACAAATTCAATTGCAAATGTTCAGATCTATATTATGCTCATTCAAATTTTTTGATCAATATATCAATTTTGTATCAATAATAATCAACGACTTACTATCACTCGGTAATAGCTTTATGACGCTCGGTAAACTCTACAGTTTGATTCTTCTTAACAAGTTTGATCAGGCATACATGAAGCTTGTTCATGCAATAGTTTTTTAGTCTCCTTCTTCCAACATGAGTTTCATAACGAAACCCTAGTCTCTTAAATACAGAAGTAAACTATTTTCTTCTCCTCCATAAGATTTTTCTGCTTATTCTCCTTCATCCATTTTTCCACTTAAACCTTCCATGGCTGATGTGCATGTAATACATTTTAATTCTATCCTTTAGATCTTCCTTGAATTATGCTAGTCATTGATCTTCATAACAAACATTATCTCCATCTTTGATTTTGATGTACTTTACATCTCATCAATCCTTATCGGCTAAACTAATCATTTAGTTCCTTTTCTCCTGCTCAGTTAACAAAGAAATGTGTTAGTGAACACAAGCTTAGTTTATACTATGCTCAGTATACACTACACTTCTCGATGTATACTGTGATGCTTCATCAACCAACCACACTGCCTTGTTTCTTTCATCTCTTTTCCTCATCATAGATGAATGAAACATAATCAAGTCAATAATATAGGGTCATAGACTCATCAACAAGTTACCCAATGTATTCCTTATCCTCTTATGTCATATACATCTTCCTCATGTAGATATTTCTATTCTTCATCTCTTTTACTCCTTTCCTACAGATGTTTAGGTATTGTAACTTAGAAGATAAGTGTTGTCAAACTAGTTGACATCAATGACAACATATTATTGATTTAATCATATTACATATCTAATTAGAAACTCAGTGATCTCTAATCATAGATCTTCAATTAGGTTCTAAATCAGTTGTAGTTTATCAATCTCTCCCTTTGGCATTCATGGAAACTCAAGTAATATGAAATATACCATACACATACCAAACATGTATTCTACAACTTTGTGAACAAATATTGTACAAGCTCTCCCTAGCTTAATATGTTTAATCACTACGTTACTCAACAACATTGCCAATGTAGCTTTGACATTCTATAGATATGATCTCTTCAGCTCTCAGATTCCTTCTTCTATTCTCAGTAACTGATCTTCAGTGCTCTCCCTTTCTTTTAGTTTATCTCTCCCTTAGATAGATGTTTCAGTGTTCTCATCAGTGCATATTGTTTCATATTTTTTATCTCTCCCTTTGATAACAATTCCAAAGAAACAAATAAACATACAACTCTGTAGTAGCCATGTAACTCTCTATTGTCCGGTGCATTCTATGTATCTCTGTATACTGATATGCTAATCTATTCCAGTTCTCCAAACTTTTCACAACCTTAGACATGATCCAAAGTGTGAACTATGCTGCATCAACATGTATGATCTTCTAATAAGATTAGGTTGATGCAACATCCAGATCACATTAGTGACCGGTAGACAGGGGATGGACCCCAAGTCTAGTCCTCAAGTATTCAAATGTATACTTCGATAGAAGCTTTGTAAATATGTCCGCAAGTTGTTCTTTAGATGTAAAAAACTCTAGCTTAACTTGCTTCTCTTGTACTTGTTCTCTTAAGTAGTGATACTTAATAGATATATGATTTGTTTTAGAGTGCATCACTAGATTCTTTGAAATGTTTATAGCACTTGTGTTATCACAATATATAATCACCAGCTCAGTGATTATCTCAGTCATACCTTCCAATACTTGCTTGATATATGCAATATTTGAATAGTTTGTAGCAGTAGCAACATACTCTGCTTCAACTATAGACTGAGAAATGCAAGCCTGCTTCTTACTTGTCCATGTAACAAGTCTTTCACCAAAGAAAAATGCTCCTCTCATGGTACTTTTTATATCATCCACATTTCCAGCCCAATCAATGTCGGTATAGACTTTGAGTTCAAATTTGCCTTCCTTAGGATACCATAATCCATAATCTTTTGTTTTCTTCAGGTATCTTAAGATTCTCTTTCTAGCAACCATGTGTGACTCTCCAAGGTTTGCAAAAAATCTTGCAACAATTCCCACAACATGTGCTATGTCTAGTCTACTATGCACTACATACATTAACTTACCAATCATAGATCAGTACAGTGTCTAGTTCACTTCTGTAGTTTCATCTTCCTTAGTCAGTTTACATCCAGTAGCCATCGGTGTTCCCATAGGTTTAGCATCTTCCATGCCAAATATCTTCAATACTTCCTTGATATATTTAGATTGTGTGATGAATAAACCATCATTCTATTGAATCACTTGTAGTCCTAGAAAGAACTTAATCTCTCCAAACATAGAAATTTCAAATTCAATTCTCATTTCATCAGCAAATTATTTATAGATTTGATCTTGTCCTCAAAATATTATGTCATCCACAAATATTTCAGCACTAAGAATAGTATCATTAGTATCTCCTTTCATATACAAATTGTTGTTCTCACTTGTTCTAACAAATCCAATACTTAACAAATAAGTATGCAGCCTCCCATACCAGGCTCTCGGTGTTTGCTTCAAACCATATAAAGCTTTATGTAATCTACATACCATATCTTTGTTTTCTGGATCCATGAACCCTTCAGGTTGTTCTATGTAGACTTCTTCTTCAAGTATCCCATTCAGAAATGCTGACTTGACATCCATTTGGTAAACTTTGAACTTTTTGTGTACAACATATGCAAGTAACATTTTGACTCCTAATCTAGCAACAAGTGCAAATGTTTCACCATAATCTATTTCTTCCTCCTGTGCATATCCCTTGCATACTAATCTAGCTTTATTCCTTGTTACCTCTCCATTCTCATTTTTCTTGTTTCTGAATATCTACTTAGTACCGATAACATTCTTGTCCTTAGGTCTAGGTACTAAACTCTAGGTTTTGTTCTTGTCTATTTTTTCTATTTCCTCTTTCATTTCATTAACCCATTCTTCATTATCTAATGCAACTTTTACATTCTTCAGTTCATAATCACAAACTAGACATGTACCTTGTCTTATTTTACTCCTTGTTTGCATGCCAGCTTGTCTGTCTCCAATGATTTGTATCTCAGGATGATGTCTTCTAACAAAACTTTCCAGTATCTGATCTCTTCTTTCTTGTTCATCCTGTGCAGGTTCATTTTCTTGCTCGGTAGGTCCTTCTTTCTCATCAGTTTCTCTTTCCTATTCCTCGGTATTATTTTCCTGCAGATCGGTTGTCACTGTTTGTGGCTTTGATAGATACTCAGGTTGTTCAATGTAAGTGAATCTACCATAGTCTTCCAGTTCCTTTCTACTTTCCTCTGTATTCTTATCATCAAACTCATCAACTCAAACATTAGTAGTTTCAATCATTTTATTAGTTACTTTGTTCAGACACTTGTATGCTTTACTTTTACTAGAATATCCTAGAAATATCCCTTCATCACCTTTTGAGTCAAAATTTCCATTTCTTTCATCTTTCAGAATAAAATATTTGCTTCCAAAAATCTTGAAATAACTTACAATGGGTTTGTGTCCAAACCATAACTCATAGGGTGTCTTATTGGTGTCCTTCTTCAGTTGTACTCAGTTTAGCACATAAACAACAGTGCTAATGGCTTCCCTCTAGTATGTCTGAGCAACATTATTTTCTATCATTAATGTCCTTGTGCAGTAAAAAATTGACCTATTCCTCCTTTTAGCAATGCCATTCTATTGTGGTGTCCTCAGTGTAGAGACATGTCTTTTAATTTCATGCTCATTACAAAAATTAGTAAATTCATCAAAGATAAATTCACCTCCTCTATCAGATCTTAAGCATTTCAATTCTTTACTAGTATCTTTTTCTACTTTTGCTTTATACCACTTGAACATCTTGAATGCCTCAGATTTTTCTTTCAAGAACATGACAGTCATCAACCTAGTATAATCATCAACAAAAAGAATAAAATATATATCTCCATAGTAACTTTGAGTTCTCATAGGACCACATAGGTCGATATGCACTAACTCAAGTATTTTCTTTGTTGAATAATCTTTTCTTTTGAAACTAGATTTAGTCATTTTACCTTTCTGACATTCATGACACATAACATGATTAGGCTTAGATAAGTTAGGCAGACCTCTAACTCTTTTCTTTTTACTAATCTTAACCATGTTATCAAAATTCACATGAGATAACCTTTTATGCCACAACCATGCATCTTCATCTTTCATCATTAAACAAGAAGACTAATCATTATCAAGATAAAATAGATTACCTCTGGATTGTGTACCAGTTCCAACAAGTCTTCCTCCATCATCAAATATTTTCACCTTTTTGTTCTCAAAAGAAACTCGATGGCCTGAATTGTTCAGTTGTTCCACACTTAGAAAATTATAGTTTAATCCTTTTAGCCAATAAGAATTTTCACATTTTAATCTATCATTTATCATTAGGGATCCTTTACCTCTTACCATACAAGGTGCATCATTACCCATTCTTACAGATCCTCCATTGTATTCTTCAAGATAATCAAATCTTTCTTCATCACTAGTCATGTGATGTGTACAACCACTATCTATAATCCATGTATCATTCTTATTAACCTTAAAGATAAGTGTTGTCTCTACATACCTTTCATCTTATTTGGAATCATCCTTCATTGCCACAAATACTAGCTCCACATCATCATTAGTGTCGGTATCAGTGTTATCTTCTTCCTCAGCCATGTAGCATACCTTCTTTCCTTTATCATTATTGTCTCTATTGTAGTGTCGGTAGCATCTTTTGTTTCTTCTCCCATAGCTTCCTTCAGATCAGTCTTTGGTTCTTTCATCACCTTTCTTGTGTGGACATCTAGCAGCAATGTGGTCAACTTCTTTATAGTTAAAGCATGCTAAAGGTAATTTACCTCTATACCTTCCTTTTCCTTTAGGTAACCTTCTGGCCATAAGAGCTTCAAGTTCATCAAGCTCATCATCAATATTGCTATCACTATCATCATTCTTATTTATGCTACTAGACTTACCAATCTTCAGAGAAGACATAAAAGTGGATTCAACAGATGGTACAACACTATTATCATAATTTTTCAGTTCAAATGTTGTAAGCTTTCCAATCAGATTATCAAGAGTGAGTGTGTTGTTAGGTGCTGACTTATTTTCATGAATTGCAGATATTTTGATGGCATAGATAGGAAATAAGGTCCTTAGAATTTTTCTTACCACAGTGTCTTCATCAATAACTCCATCCAATGCTCTAATAGCGTGAACTAGCTCCTTTATTTTGTTTGTGTACTGCATAATGTTTTCACCTTCTTTCATCTTCATGTCATCGAATCTTCCTCTTAAGCTTTCAGCTCTTGCTCTCTTGACATTCGCATCACCACTATAAACTTGAGAAATTTTATCCCACATCTGCTTAGCAGTAGTACAGTCCTTGATGTCTTCAAATTCAGCATCTGAATAGGTAGCATCAATCTCCATCATAGTAACATTATGTTCATGCCGGTCTCTTAGTTGATCAAGGGTCAAGGGACCAGTGGGTGGTGCAAGGTATCCATTCTCCATCAGATCTAGGGCAGAATTCCCAATTCCAGATATATGCAACTTCATTTGACTTTGCCATATTGTGAAGTTATCTTTGTTTAGCTTTGGCACATTTTGAGACCTTTGTGCTGAAGTCCTTAAAATTCTATTCCAAGCAACCAATGCTCTAATACCAATTGTTAGAATAACTAAGAGGGGGGGAATCATTAATCCATAGTCCCAAATCAAAATGTATAATCCAAAACAATTTACTTAAACTTTTGCAGCTCGGTAACATAAAACACTATATTGTCTGTGCTTTTACCGATTACCAGTCAATAACATATAATGATTATCGATCAAATATAACATGTAATAGGTAAAGTATGATAAAAAACAATCACCACAATGAACACATAACACAAAATATTTAACGTGGAAACCCTGTGTAGGGAAAAACCACATGGGACCGAAAACCCAAAAATTGTTCACTCTTCTGAAGTGAGGTCGGTGAAGACCCAACCCTGTTAAAGGTTACAAACACACTTTGAGGTGTGACCTTGTTAGAGGATTTTAGACCAACCTTCATCTTCCAACCAACATTCACTATGGGGTTGACCGGATAACAATGTTCATTCTATAAATGATACCTATAAGACTTTCAAGTCCACTCTGTTAAGAGATTTCTTTGTTTACAATGGTTAAAATGTAACAGAAGGTGATTTGATTACAATACAACTTCAATTGTAGATTTTTAGATCTATATTATGCTCATTCAAATCCTCTGATCAATATATCAATTCTATATCAATAATAATCAATGACTTACTATCGCTTGATAATAGCTTTCTGACACTCGATAAACTCTGCAGTTCGGTTCTTCTTAACTAGTTTGATCAGCCATACATGAAGCTTGTTCATGCGATAGTTCTATAGTATCCTTCTTTCGGCATGAGTTTCATAACAAAAACCTATTGTCAAGTTGACTATACTGAGGTATATGACTAGATATAGTGTTTTCATTATGGCAACAAAGTCATATAGCAGTTTGGAGTCAGTGCACTTGATGTAAAGATTAGAATTTGGTTAAGTGTTGAAGACTGGACAATATACAAAGTTCCTGCAGCTTGGAGCATTAGCACATGTATGTACGGATGAATTATGGTATGCACCCTGGAAGTTAATTTTGTTAGACTATACTTATGCTTAGTCTATGAGTGCATAAGAAGATATGCAAAGATGTGAAATTTACAGTCAGTTGAAGTTGCACAGCTAGTGTGTGCCAACAAAGAATAGAGCATGGAGCTTACAGTCAATATTTTGGTTTGTGATTGTAATGTAATATTGTAAGGGCTATGCACCTATTTTATTTAGGTTTTTGACATGTTTATATGTATAATTGTAAGCACACTTAAAGCCAATTAATTTGGAAGCATTGTTTGTAATTAGTTATAGGGCCAACCTAATTGTGTATTTTGTATGTGCACATAAAAAGAAGGTGCGCCCATTTTATTCGGTATGGAAGTTGAAATAGAATTATGATAAGCATAGAAGAGGTATGCGAATACAACATAAGATGTATTAGAGCTTTGCTAGAGGTCAAAGCATCAGCGCATCAAAGGAACTAATCTGACAAGCAGTGTCACAGTGACAGTTCATCTTGCAGATATAGTGTGTATTTGAAATCAAAAGGTTGTAGCCTTCACCACTTGAGCAGTGAGCTCTTGGATAGTGTGTCCTCTCCCCTAACAGGGAAAATTGTAAAAGACTCCTAACAGGGTCTAACCCTTAACCAGGTCTACTATACTTAAAGCATTGTAAAGCTACTCCTAACAGGGTAAAGGATCTTCTAACAAGGATCACAAAACACTAGTGCAAAATATTAGTGGGTATCAATTCCCACCGGGGTTTTACCTATTTAGGTTTCCCCGTAATCATATTGGTGTCATGTGTTGATTTCATGTTTCATGTTTATGTGAATGTTTAATTCAGTACTTAAGCATTTAAGTTCAACATAAAGATTAAAGTAAAAGTTAAAATACAGTGAACACTGATTCACCCCTCCCCCCCCCCCTCAGTGTTCCCATTCCTAACAATTGGTATCAGAGCTCTAGTCCTTAGCATAGAAGTTTAACCACTTGAGGAGATCATGGAAAAAGAAGAAATGAAACATCTGAAAAGAAATCTTGAAGCTGCTCTTGAAGACCTGGACAAGTCAAAAAGAGAATCTGAAGAACTAAAAGATAAACTCAGTGATGCTCAATTAGTCATAAAAAAGCTAATGAAAGATTTGAAAGAATGCTCCACTAGTGATCTAGGGACAATGGTCAAGAAGTTGAATGAAGAAAATAAATCCTTGAAAGAACAAATTGAAGAGTTTGATGATAAGCTAACTAATAATCAAAAATTTTGTGATGAACAGATCAAAGAGAACCTTCAGCTGAATGAAGAACTAAGGAAAGAAAACATGGAAATCTTGGAGCTAAGGAATAGCAAAGAAAGCTTGGAGTTTAAATTGAAAGCAGAAAAGAATCATATTGACAAGTTACACACCAATTCTGATTTGTATGCAAGAAGAGCCAAAGGAGACACCAGTTGCATTGGATACAATGAAGCACAAAATTAGATTCACAAGAAGAGCCAAAGGAGACACCAGTTGCATTGTATGCAAGAAGAGCCAAAGGAGACACCAGTTGCATTGGATACAATGAAGCACAAAACTAGATTGACAATATGCAAGCAAGAAAGGATTCATAAAAAGGACTCTACTGATGCTGAAAAGACTGAAGATCAAACCAAATTTAATGGTGGACCACCTAAGAATGAGCACAAGAAAATTGAATGCACTTGTTTTGCATGTAACAAGCATGGACACATTGTGAGGAACTGTACAGAGGTAAGACCTTTTAATGGCTATTGTTATTCATGCAACAAGTTTGGTCATAGAGCTATGAATTACAAGACTAGCAAGAAGAATAGGATTCAACAAGATCAAAGAAGTCAGAATCAAACAAATATAAGAAGTTCTCAGAATGTTACATGCCAGATATGTAACTATAATGGTCACACAACAAAACAACGCAGAATGGTGACTCATGTTAATGCACTGAGGAATATAAGACCTCTAGTCATTTGTCACTCTTGTAACAAGGCTGGACATATCTCAAGGTTCTGTAGATCAAGGAAGCAAGGTCAGGGAAGCCCTAAAAAGGATGAAGAACCAGTTTTGGATCCCATAGGAGAAGTTAATTTTTTCAAAGCCTCAGATGATGCAAGCATGATTTGGTCAGAGAAAAAGAAGGACACAACTGATGAGAATGTATTGGATGCATCCGCGGTGGATGCACCCTCTACATCTGGATGAATGGCCCTCATGGTCATAAGGGGAGATAATTTAGCTCTAGACCCCTACATGGCTGGTATACTCATCCTCTAAGTATGCACCTTTGGACTTAAGCTTTTGGAGTGTATAGGAACCTTCGTACAAGAGCACACATGCTGAATGTTAGTAGAACTCAAGTTGCAAATTTTGAAGTGACAACTTGGTTTACGTGACTTGCATTAATGGCAGATTTTTCACTTTTAAGTACACAAAAATTTATTTGATTGCTCATTGCATTCAAATTCAGAGTGATAGAGAGAAGAAAGAGTCTTGGCAATTGTTGTGAATATTTGGAGATTGAACTATCAGTGTTTGTAGTGCATTTGGTTAGTTGTATAAACCTTAGCTTGTTGCGTCGATTCAGAAGTCATCAAATTATCTCAAAGATTAGTTGGAAAGAGTTTATCAAGTAAGTCATGGCCACTCCCATTGTTTATGATGTCACTGAAAAGAAAAGATATGTTTTCAAGAGGCACCCTTTCAAATCAACCCTAGATGATTTAAAGGGAGCTTTCTCCCGCACGCCTATGGGTGTCATGCATGTGGAAGACATTAGGGCTTACATTTACTATAAGAAGGAACCAGTTGGATTGGATAGGCTTAGGGCACACATGGATACCATGTTGAAACCAAACAAGACATTCATGGATGAATATGTGAAATGGAATGATCACCCTATTGTTGAGTATGCTATGGCATATGAATTCTATGAGATAGAATGGATAAAAATCTTGTTGAGTAGAATTCATGACGATTTGTTTTGGATTGGTGATGTACTAGTTAGAATCACCAATGACTTGGTACATGAGATGATAGGCCTTTCTAGGACAGGTGTCATCCTTCCTATGGGAAAGGATGTTAGGAAGATAGTCGAGAAAACATGTAAGTAAAGGAGCGATAGGTGTGGTATGACAATCAAGCCTATTGAGCAAGAAGACATCAAATTGATGTCAATGATATTGGGTTACATATTTCATCACACCAGTAGGGTGAATAGTGTGTCTGCGGGCACTATTCTAGTAGCCATCAGACTAGTGAAGGAAGATACAAAGTTCAACTTGTGTGAGATCTTGTGCGCACAGTTGATTGATAACATCAAGGCTATCAAACATGACAAAACAAAGATATTCAGGTTTGGATCACTAATCATCTATATGTACCTTCATATAGTTGGAAAATTTTCAGATATGTATTTGGACAAGTCTATTCCAACCATGCCACAGATATTCCTTAAAGCATCCATTGAAAGTACATTGAGAGACTATGTAACATTGGAATTGAAGACCTTTAGGGTTAAGATGCAGATGAGATACATAATTTGAGAGAACATTATGGAAAAGTATAAGGATATAATATGCTTTATGGTTGAAACTGATACTACTTGTATGGAAGTTGTTGAGCCTAGAACTAAGTGGATTCATCCACTTGGTTATGAAGTAGAGGAACAAGTCCTAGAAGCTTATACATGGGTACTTCTATTAGCCCCCAAAGACCCCAATGAACCTAGGTGGGGAACTTATGAGGAAAAGACAAGGGAAGTTGATGCTAAACTGAACAGTGCAACAACTAAGAGGAAAGCCTCTAAAATCACATCAGAAATATTGAGAATACATGGTGTGTCTCAAGAAGACCTTGACAAGGCAAGGGAAGAGAAGATTTCTTTGGAATTGAAGAGCACAACAACAAAAAAAGAACAAGAAGATCCTAAGATGAAGAAAATAAAAATTGAAAAAGATGATAGTCAGAAGGATATGACTGATGACACTCCTTCTGCGCCCAAAGAAACCAGTGATTCCAATGCTCCTCTAGAGTATAAGCCTATAATCAAAAGGAATAAAGTAGCTAGCACTAGTCATCCATCCTCGTGAGCATTAAGGAGCAAGAAAACCAGTCAAGCACCTCCTAAGGAAGGATTCAAACCTAGCCTTAAAGTATTGAGCACTATAATTGTTGATGAGGGGAGAATTGATCAAGTAGGGAAGTTTTATGAAACTTATAGTGAGATTGAAAAATCAAAGATACATGATATGATTGTTAAACATATGATAAAGTTCAAGAAGATAGTTCTTGAATTGAAAATAGAAATTCTAGATAAGGTATGGGAAATAATGGACACCTTAAAAAGATAAGCCACTGACACAGAATTAGACAAGTTTGAGGAAGCTTTTGTAAGCACACAAGAAGCTGAGATGTTATGCAGCAACACTCCTCCCACTCATCAAGAAGAGGTATTGATTGAAAATATATCATATAAGAAAGAAGAAGAAGAAGAGGAAGAAAAAGAAGAGGAAGAAAAGAAAGAAGAAGATAAAGAACAAGAGAAAGATGAAACTTCTGTTGATCTAGCCAAGGTAAAACTAGAAATGATGGACAACACTCCCATCACTCCCTCCTCAGCATTGTTGTCAAGCTTGACACCTGACACATCCAGTTTGGACTCATGGAAGGAGGAAGACTTGATTAAGTTCAGCGTCCTAGCTATGGAGAAGGCAAAGGAGAAACAAGTAATGAGAAATCCTCTCCTTGTGGAATCTATGAACATATTGAATAGTCTATTGCTAGAAGACAAGAAAGTGTCCAAGGTACATTTGGTTGATGATGTAAGTACAATCATATCATAGTTCAAAAGAAATTTTTCTAGCCTAGAAGAATCTGCGTCGATAGTGGTAGAAGAGAAGTACTTAAAGAAGAGACTTGATGAATTGATGAGCAACTTTTCTCTAGATCTGAATTCACTTAAGATAGGTCAAGTGTCCCTAAAATAATTTTCTGATCAAGGAAGGAAATTTATTGCAGACTCCATGGATCAAGATAAGCTCACTGATGCCCATCTTAAAGAAATAAAAGAGGCTGAAGCTATGATTGAGTAGGTGAAGAGTTTAGTGCTAGACACATCCACTGATGTAAACATGTGCAAAAATATCTACCAAGGTCAGATGGACAAAATTGAGAAGGTGGAGAAAGAGATGGCAAAAATAAGGTCTAGACAGACTCAGTTGAGGAATGCTCTTGTGCCCTCACTAGACATTCTCAATCAGAACATAAAGGAGATTTATGCCACCATGATAACCTATGATCAAGGTCCGAGCATAGATTTGAAGAAGATGGAGAAGCTTCAATATGCTTTATGCGCCCATCTCTAGATAGTTAACTCTTTGATAACTTTTTGGAAGAAGGAGATTCAAAATCTCAAGATAGCATATCCGGATGTTTTCCCTAAGTAAGTATGTGTAGATACAATTTTTGTTACACCTTTGTCATTAATGTCAAAGAGGGAGTTTTGTATAGAATATGGAGTATATACATGTATAGGGAGATATAAGATTATGTATAAAAATGTATAGAAGACAAAAGTTTTTTGTGTTAAGGGACAGTTAGCAACTTGGTCATATTCCTTTGTTTCCATCAATTAAAAAGGGGGAGATTGTTGGAAAGTTGACTATACTAAGGTATATGACTAGATATGGTGTTGTCATTATGGAAACAAAGTCATATAGAAGTTTGGAGTCAGCGCACTTGATGTAAAGATCAAAATTTGGTTAAGTGTTGATGACTGGACATTATACAGAGTTCCTGTAGCTAAGAGCATCATCGCACGTGTGTATGTATGAATTATGGTATGCGCCATGGAAGTTAAGTTTGTTAGACTATACTTATGCTTATTCTATGAGTGCATAAGAAGATATGCAAAGATGTGAAAGTTATAGTCAGTTGAAGTTGCACAACCAGTGTGTACCAACAAAGAACAGAGCATGGAGTTGACAGTCAGTATTTTGGTTTGCGATTGTAATGTAATATTGTGAAGGCTATGCACCTATTGTATTTAGGTTTCTGACATGTTTATATGTATAATTGTAATCATGCTTAAAGAAAATTAATTTGAAAGCGTTGTTTGTAATTAGTTATAGGGCCGACCTAATTGTGTATTTTGTATGAGCGCATAAATATAAGGTGCGCCCATTGTATTCAATATGGAAGTTGAAATAGAATTGTGATAAGAAGAGTAGAGGTATGAAAAGACAACATAAGATGTATTAGAGCTTTTCTATAGGTCAAAGCATCAACACATCAAAGGAACTGATCTGACAAGCAGTGTCACAATGACAGTTCATCCTGCAGATATAGTGTGTATCTAAAATCAGAATGTTGTAGCCTTCACCACTTGAGTAGTGAGCTCTGGGATAGTGCATCCTCTCCCCTAATAGGGACAATTGTAAAAGACTCCTAATAGGGTCCGACCCTTAACCAGGTCTACTGTACTTAAAGCATTATAAAGCTACTCCTAATAGGGTAAAGGATCTTTAAACAAGGATCACAAAATACTAGTGCAAAATATTAGTGGGTATCAATTCCCACCGGGGTTTTACCTATTTGGGTTTCCCCATAATCATATTGGTGTCATGTGTTGATTTCATGTTTCATGTTTATGTGAATTTTTAATTCAGTACTTAAGCATTTAAGTTCAGCATAAAGATTAAAGTAAAAGTTAAAATACAGTGAGCATTGATTCACCCCCCCTCTTAGTGTTTCCATTCCTAACAAACCCTAGTCTCTTAAATAGACAAGTAAACTATTTTCTTCTCCTCCATAATATTTTGCCTCTTATTCTCCTTCATCCATTTTTCTGCTTAAACCTTCCTCAATTGATGTGCCTGTAATATGTTTTAATTCCATCCTTTAGATCTTCCTTGAATTATGATAGTCATTGATCTTCATAAAAAACATTATCTCCATCTCTAATTTTGATGTACTTTACATCTCATCAATCCTTATTGGCTAAAATAATCATTTAGTTCCTTATCTCCTGCTCGGTTAACAAAGAAATGTGTTGGTGAACACAAGCTCAGTTTATACTATGCTCGGTATACACTACACTGCTCGGTGTATACTATGATGCTTCATCAACTAACCACACTGCCTTGTGTCTTTTAGCTCTTTTCCTCATCATAGATGGATGAAACATAATCAATTCAATCACATAGGGTCATAGACTCATTAGCAAGTTACCTAATGTATTCCTTATCCTCATCTGTCATATACATCTTCCTCATGTAGATATTTATGTTCTTCATCTCTTTTACTCCTTTTCTACAGATGTTTAGGTATTGTAACTTAGAAGACAAGTGTTGTCAAACTAGTTGACATCAATGACAACATATTACTGATTTAATCATATTACATATCTAATCAGCAACTCGGTGATCTCTAATCATAGATCTTCAATTAGGTTCTAAATCAGTTGTAGTTCATCACTTCTATTATCAATTGCATATTCTCCCTCTTTCAATTTTTAGTTGTAGTCAACAATAGCATATTGTGCCTCAATATAATATTCTCCCTCTTTGAAAATAATGCCAAAGAAACATACTCCTAAAAAATTTGTTCAGAAAGTGAATCATACCTTAAATGTACTAATTTATCATTTCTTACATAAACATTTTTCACAACTTCAACATCACCCAAAGAATGAACACTAGCATCAACTCAGAGAATAGATATTCTAATAAATCCTTGAATTGATGCAACATGCATCTTGCCTCACTGACTATTGGATAGGGGAAGAACCCCTAATTTACCTCTGAGATACTCAAAAGTATCCTTTGGTAGTGGTTTGGTACATATATCTTCTATCTTCTCCTTTGAATTTACATACTCCAATATCACATGCTTGTATTGAACTTGTTCTCTCAAGTAATGACACTTGATAAAAATGTGCTTTGTCTTTGAATGCATCACCAAATTATTTAATATGTTGCTAGCACTTGTATTATCATAGTAAATAGTAACTAGATTAGTAATCTCATCTTGCATACTTTCAAGTAGTTGTTTGATCCACACAATGTTTGAAAAATTCATAGGTGCAACAACACACTCAACCTTGATAGTAGATTGTGAAATAAAACTACATTTCTTGCTTAGCCATGTCACTAATCTTTCTCCTAAAAAGAAAGCTCCACCACTTGTACTTTTCCTATCATTAATGTTTCCAGCCCAATCAACATCAATGCAAACCTTTAGATTAAAATGCCCCCCTTTCTTGTATAGTAGACCAAAATCTTTAATCCCTTTCATATATATAAATATTCTTTTGACTATAGATATGTGTGTTTCTTTTGGATTGGTAAAAAATCTAGCCACAATACTAAAAACATGAGAAATATCAGCTGTGATGTGTACAACATACTATAGCTTACCAATCATTGATCGATAGAGCATTTTATTTACTTCCTTTGTCTCATCTTGCTTTGAAAATTCACAACCAATAGCCATCGGTGTACCAACCAGTTTTGACTCTTCTATGCCAATTGTCTTTAGGATCTCCTTGATATACTTTGACTGTGTGATGTAGATCCCATCTTTGACTTGTTGAATTTATAGTCCAATAAAGAATTTTATCTCTTCTATCATGGACATCTCAAATTATTTTCTCATCTCCTCAGAGAATGATTTACACATTGACTCATTTCCTCCAAATATGATATCATCAAAAAAATATTTCAGCAATCAAAATCTTATCATTACTATCACATTTCAGATACAAATTGATGTTGTCACTTGTTCTTTGAAATCCAATCTTAAACAAATATTAATGTAATATTTCATACCATGCTCGGGGTGCTTGCTTCAAACCATATAGTGCCTTGTGTAGTTTTCATACCATGTCCTTGTTATAATTGTCAATAAATCCTTTAGGTTGTGCAATGTATACTTCCTCTTCCAGTATTCCATTAAAAAGTGCAGACTTAACATCCATTTGATAAACCTTGAAACCATTATAGGAAGCATATGCAAGTAAAATTATCACACCTTCTATTCTGGCAATAGGGGAAAATGTCTCACCATAGTCAATACCTTCTTCTTGTGCATATCCTTTGCAAACCAATCTTTCTTTATTCCTTATCACATTTTTCATTTTCATTTAGTTTATTCCTAAAAATACACTATACCAATAACATTCTTATCCTTAGGTCTTGTTACCAATGACCAAGTATTGTTCTTTTCAATCTGATCAATCTCTTTTTTCATTGCATTAATCCAATCTTCATTTTAAAGTGCATCTTTAACTATTCTTGCCTCAAATTCATAAATCAAACATGTATTGTCTCTCAAATTACTTCTTGTCATGACTCTTGCATTCTTGTCTCCAATTATTTTTCTCGGTGAGTGGTGTCTTCTCACATACTTTTCTGAAATAGGATTGGTAGACTATTCTTAAGAATTTTATTCTCTTTCTTGAGGCTCAACTATTTCCTTAGTTTCTTCTTGCAGCTCGGGTAAAGTATCAAAAATTCCTTCTTGTACATATACAAATCTTTGATAATCTTCTGGTTCTTTTTTTCTTTCTTCTTCATTTCTTTCTGCAAATTCATTAGTCCTCCACATTTTCACTTTCCACAATTTTGTTAGTAGCCTTATTCAGATATTTATAAGATTTTATCTTTGTGGAGTATCTTAGGAATATACCTTCATCTCCTTTAGAATCAAAATTTCCATTCCTAGTATCTTTAAGAATGTAACACCTACTTCCAAAAATTCTAAAGTAGCTAACATTAGGTCTATTCCCATACTAGAGTTCATAATGAGTTTTGTTTGTACCTATCTTCAATTGTACTCGGTCGAGAGTGTAGACAATATTACTAATGGATTCTCTCCAAAATGTTTGTGCATCCACTTTTTCAATCAACAATGTTCTAACACAATCAACTATTGATCTATTCCTTCTTTGAGCTATGCCATTTTTTTGTGGAGTTGTCAATGTAGAGACTTGTCTTTTGATTCCATTCTTATTGTAGAAGATAGTAAATTCATCAAAGATAAATTCACCTCCTCTATATGATCTTAAAAATTTTAGATACTTACCTATTTCCTTCTCAGCTCTTTCCTTGTACTATTTAAATATTTGTAATGGATTAGACTTTTCTTTTAGAAACATTACTGATATCATTCTTGAGTAGTTATCAACAAATAAAATGAAATACCGATAACCTTAATAGCTTTGTATTCTCATAGGACCATAGAGATCAATATGGAATAATTAAAATATACCATTAGATGAATAATACTTTCTTGAGAAACTTTATTTTGTCATCTTACCAATCTAACATTCCTTACACATAACTTTGTCAGGCTTGTTTAATTTCAGTAAACCTCTGACACTATTCTTTTTTCTCACCTTAATTAAGTTGTCAAAGTTCACATGATAGAATCTTTTATGCCATAACCATACATCCTCAACTTTAACAAACAAGAAATTTTTTGTAGCAGTATCAAGGTAGAATAAGTTACCTTTTGATTGTTCACCGGTTCTAATCAAATCTCCAACAGTATCATAGATCTTAACTTTTCTATTATAAAATTCTAGTTGGTGACTAGAGTTGTTCAATTGTGTAACATCCAACAAGTTCTACTTTAGTCCTTGAACCAAATAATCATGATCACATTTGATCTTTTCATTCAACATAATGGATCCTTTTCTTCTTACAGAACATGGAGCATCATTTCCAAATCTAAAAATCCTCCTTTATATTCTTCTAAGTTTTCAAACTTATCAATGTCACTGGTAATATGATGTGAACAACCACTGTCAATTATCCATGGGTCATTTTTTATAACATGTGAAATAAGGGCTTTTTCATATGTTAGAATAATTAAGGGGGGGGGGGGGGGTGAATCAATTAAATTAGTTATCTTATAGTCCCAAAATCCTAGATGTATATATCAAAATAATTTCACCAATTTATACAGCTCAGTAACATAAAATATTAATCTATTTTTTCACTTTACCAAATACCAGTAATTATCCAAACTGTGATTACTGATTAAATCAACTATGCAATATGTAAAGTATGATAGAAAAATAATCATAACAAATAACACATAACACAATGATTTAATGTGGAAACCCTGCTAAGGGAAAAACCACTTGGGACTGGTAACCCCAAAATAATTCACTCTTCTGAAGTGAGCTTGGTTAGGAGCCAACCCTGTTAAAGGTTACAATGTACACTGTTATGTGTGACTCGGTTAGAGGATTTATCATTAACAGTTAACTCTTGACAAGCATTCACTATGGGGTCAACAAGATAAAAATTTACATTCAATGAATGTCATAGGGTAATACAATAATATTGTTAAGTCCACTCAGTTAAGAGATTCTATGAATCAATGGTTAAAATGATATAGCCTGATCTGATTCAAAATACAACTCAATTGAAAATATTCAGATCTATGCTATGCTCATAAAATCCTCTGATCATTAATCAATTCACTTCCTTGATAGAAATAATCATTAAACTTAGGAGTGGTTTTAGGATTACCTTTAGCTTTACTCCTGCAAACATTTGATGTGTGGCCTAGTTTACCACAATGATAGCATGATAGTATCTTAGGTCTTTGATTTTTGTAGGCATTCATATGTTCATCTTGTTTAGACAATTCTCCTTTCTCAATGTAGCCTAATCCAATAGTACTTCCAAGTCCTCTTTGACTGATTAGAAATTCATCAATTTAACTAGAACTATCTTCAACTTTCTTAATCATTTCATTGGGTTGTTTCTGCATGGTCACTTCATTTTTTAAGCTATAATTTTCTTCTCTGAATTCATCGATATCTTCTAGTTTCCTTGTAGGCTCACTATTCACTCGGTTGACTTCCTGACTTATAACAACCATTTGATTAGAGATTTCAAAATGATGCTCAGTAAGTTTCAGTATCTCAGATTCTTTCTCTTTTAGTTTCTTAGTCATTTGTCTTCTGTCTTCAACAGCCAAATTTCTCTCTTGTTCAACTTGCCTAGTATTGCAAGAAGATATCGTAGCACAAATCCCAAGTGCGATAGAAAATTGGGGCTTCTTTGTGCTCGTGAATCATGGAATCTCTGAGTCTCTCACTTGTCGAGTGCAAGAGGTGGGCAATGCCTTCTTTGGGATTCCTCTGGAAGAAAAGGAATTGTATAAGGTAGAAGGGGGGGAGTCCTATCGGCTATGGCAGAAAAGTGGGAACCTCTAAGGATACCAAATTGGAGTGGAAATATTATTATTATAATGTTGTATTGCCTACCGCACATAGAGACATGAGCAAGTGGCCCAAACAGCCCACAAATTTCACGTAAGTATTCACTGTATTTCTCTAAGCAAAAACATCACCACGTCAGTATATGCATCTTGTCTTATGTTTCTTCTATATGGGTCTACTCATAATAAGACTTTTCTTATTCATCTTTTGTGTTTTATTATAGGGAGGTGATGGATGAGTATGGAAGAGAGGTTTATAAATTAACTAAATTACTTATGCAAGCACTTTCTAGAGGATTAGGATTACAGAATGAGAACATACTTGACTAGGTAGTGGGAGGAGAGAAAAAGGAGTTACATGTAGGCATAAACTACTATCCACCATCTCCACAACCTGAACTTGTATTGGGTCTTGCCCTCACTTTGATATTAATGTCCTTATAGTTCTCCATCATAATCAAGTTCCAGGGCTGCAGATATGCAAAGATGGTGCATGGATTGATGTGCAGTGCATTCCAGGTTCTCTAGTTGTCAATATTGCTGATCAATTAGACGTAACTATATACACATATTTACTTGTTTATTATAGCTCTTGCAGCTACAACTTTATTTAAATGTAAGAAATTTTAATGTTCAAACATATAATCAATATTTATATTTGTCACAACCGTTTTTCTTGTTTCCTAAATTATCAGCAGAAATTATTAATCTAAGACCATGTTAACTACTAATTTTGAATTTCACGGTAAGACTTGGTAAGTTTTTGATCTTTTTGCTAACTATCTAAAAATCAGAGGATTCAACTCCCAAGGTGACACATCTGCAATTATTTTTATTGCATCTGAGAGTGGTGGGTAATTATTATGGAACGTGCACCTTAATTTAGGTAGTTGGTTTATGCACTCATTATTAAGGGGAAAGAGGATTACAGCTGTCACACTTTTCTTTCTCAGAAGTTTTTGGAAGAGCACGCTTACGGAGAAATTGGAGAAGAGCGCACAGGAGAAAAGAGGGAAAAAATAAAATGAAAGGGGAGAGCAAGTAGCAGATCAAAGAGGAACGCAACCAGTTGAGACGGGAGGAGAAGCTTCATCACCTGTAGAAACTCTCCAACTCTTAACCAGGTTCCTGTCACTCTTTTTCAACTTGAAGATAATTTAGTATCTGTCTTGTTTTGTTTTTATGTGCAATGGAGTGTTAGAAGTTGCAAGGAAATGTTATTTTGATCGCATCTTTTATCTGTTGACTGTGCAAGTATTTGATTATACTCTACTCCAGCGCTATGAGCGATTTGGAGTAACAGTAAAGAACTATTTTAGTATTATTAAATTGTTTTGTTTCAAGTCATAACCATTGCATTATAACCTCCACTGCTGCTTTGTCCAACCCAAGCCATTCCTTAATCTCTTCAACCAAGTAGCATCCATTTTATACTGTGATTAGCTTCTTACAATCATACTGTGTTGTGTCTTTGTGTAATCAGTTCTTAATCTTCCCGGCCTTCTCCATGTTTACCTCTGCTAGTACTGTTCAAACCGTCGAAGGTGAAGGTGTTAATCTTTTTAGGAGTTTTTTTTTTGTCTATTATGTTTTTTTCACATTTTATTGCACTGGGTATGAATCAATTTGAAACATGTATACACAGTATTGGATTCTCAAATCATAACAGATCTTTTAAAAAAATAAAATAAAATCAGTAAATCTAATACTATGCTTCTATTTCAATCCTTGGTAAAATTCAACCAATCAGCTTAGCGTTTTCTCTATCAATAGAAGATCTTGAGGTTCAACGAAACTTTTCTTTCTTATACAGTTAATTAAATTCAATCGAACTTACTCCAATTTGGACTATACTGTCTAAGAAGAGAAGATATTTATTAAATAATCATCCTTCAAACAATATCATTGACTGTTGCTACCATCAGAACCAAAGAAAATTTATTATTTTTCAATTGCTAAGAAGGATCCACCGCTGTTTCTTATCTTTCATCGATAGTATAGACCAAATCATGACACCGTTTTGCACATACCAAGTGCCTGACAAATTGCCAATTCCCAAGTCATGCATACTAGAATCCCTATGAAGAGGCTCAATTTTTGCGTCTCCGCTTCACAGGAAGGGTTTTTGGTGAATTTTAGTTGTGACATTGAGTATGGAATTGCATTAACTCTGTTTTCTCCCTTGTAATTATTTTTCTGCTTGATTCTCTGTTTCATTAGAATTTATTTTGTATTAATAGGAGAAGAATATGGCCGCATAAATTGTTTGTTTTTATGGGACCGGCTATGTCATAATTTTTTATTTTTTTTTTCCCCAAATTCATGAGGTGCAAAACAGAGTATAATCTTTAAATATCATTACTATAAACCTCTGTTTTCTTATTTTTCCTTTACTGAAGATCTCAAAATTGAACCTATGAAAAGAACTCCAAAAACACAGAGCTTAGAAACACCAATAAGAACTTCAGGTGTTTGTTAAAAATTGATTTGAATAACACTTTCTAGATTGGTTGCCGCTAACTTGAATAACTGTGATCCTTTTCACCGAATGGAAGTGAATATATAAGAAATCTCAAATATATTAGATAGAAAATTGTTGTGTGCGTTAGTGGATTTTTAATTCTTTTCTTTCAGCAAACACTGCTATTGAGAGAGAAATTGTGTATGATTTCAATATAAGTAAATCTTCTCAGAAATTAGGTGATTTTGAGTGTGTAATCTGGAAGTTTTATTTTCAGTGTTAGGAGAATCTACTGATCTTTTGTGTTGAGAGCATTACTGTTGTTTCAGCATTATTCTGATAAAGTAGTAGTGTTTTGTAACTATAAAATTATTATATTTATTTGTCTATGTTCAAATTACTTTAAGTAAGATATCTTGGGCAAGGGTGCCGAATATGGGTCACAGAGAAGGGTAAAATATAGTTTAATTTTACCTGCCAGTTGAAATCTGGTTGTTTTTATGCTTAGGCCTAAGCTTGTAAACACATAAATGAACTTGTGTTGGTTTTTGTACTATTCTCTCTGCCATATCTATGTTTGTATTACTTTATGTGAGATGAAGTAGTAAAATCACAGCATGCACCAGATTCCTTTCTGACCCACTTGTGTCATTTTGATAAGTCACTCACGTAGGGTCGGTGAGCTCTTCATTTCAGGATAAGCCCCGGGGGGAGCTAACCACTCCGTGGTTGGGCGGATAAAATACCTGAATCACATTTCCTTCTCAAACTATGCAGATGAATGACAGGCTATTCGATGGCATAGGAGACTTGAACATGTAGATGGACGACTGACAGTCCAATGGCGTGTATTTGGATATCTTGTACTTCTTCGACCTTCAGGTCTTATGATTATTGTATGTAAATCTGTATGTAGTCATTTTATGTTCGACAGTATGGTCGACGTATTTCATGTAATTTTTTTTATCATTGATGTATACTTCGACAGTTGGTCAAATTTTCTTATGTCATGGCAAGGATGGTCGATTGTATATGATCTTTTGATGTAATTTTTGAATATATATGTAATTGTAATTGATTTTTGGTTTGAAAAGTCAATATGTAAATCTTAGACTTGTTCTGAATTCGACTATGCAAGTTTTTCGGTCTTTAGCTTATGTGTCTCTTTAATCTTTTTTTTGGTTCTTACAATATTGTTATTATTGTTTCAAATTTATTTTTAATGATTAACACTATTATATTATATTGTAGATACTAAGCAATGGAAAATACAAGAGCATTGAGCATAAGGGTGGGGTTCATAAGGATAAAAACAGGATGTCATGGGCTATGTTTTGTACTCCATTACTTGATATGAAGATTGCACCTCTTAAAGAATTGATAGATGATAACAACCCTCCATTGTATGAACAGTTGTGTTTCCTGGACTACATGAAAAATTACTTCACCCAAGGACTTGCTGGAAAGTAGCAAATTAATGAACGTAAACTTTAAATAATGAAGAATTCCCTATGATCAGAGAATACCTAAATCTCTAGAGTTCATGAAGGCATCTCCTACCAAACATGTATTTCTTAATATACCATGTTATGTTCATCCTGCTTTTGATGGTAATAAACAATAATATATTTACTTTATTATTGTGGATTTCAATTGTAAGATTGTGTCATGTGTTGAAATTGTATAACATATTTTCTATTTATTATATTTAAATGCAATATCAATAACTATGATTTAACAAATTGCCAAAGCATTTTTTCAAA